>BLSH010451656.1:386319-413398 GCA_018402905.1 Glandirana rugosa
TACATTTTGCCAGGGTATGTAAACTTATGAGCACAACTGTATATGCTGCATTCAGTGTAGACTATATATAAACAGCTCATTCAGTGTATAGTATATAATGTCAGTGCAGTGTAAGAATATATATATACAGTGGTGCTTATAAATTTACATACCCTGGCAGAATTTATGATTTCTTGGAAATTTTTCAGAGAATATGAATGATAACACAAAAACTTTTCTTTCACTCATGGTTAGTATTTGGCTGAAGCCATTTATTATAAATGTTTACTCTTTTTAAATCATAATGACAACAAACTACAAAATTACCCTGATCAAAAGTTTACATGCCCCAGTTCTTAATATTGACCCCTTTAACATCAGTGACAGCTTGACGTCTTTTGTGGTATTTGTGGATGAGGCTCTTTATCTTAGATGCTAAAGCTGTCCATTCTTCTTGGCAAAAAGCCTCCAGTTCCTGCTAATTCTTGGGCTGTCTTGCATGAACTGCATATTTGAAATCTCCCCAGAGTGGCTCAATGATATTGAGGTCAGGAGACTGAGATGGCCACTCCAGAACCTTCACTTTATTCTGCTGGAGCCAATGACAGGTCGACTTGGCCTTGTGTTTTGGATCATTGTCATATTGGAATGTCCAAGTATGTCCCATGCGCAGCTTCCTGGCTGATGAATGCAAATGTTTCTCCAGTATTTTTTGATAACCTACTGCATTCATCTTGCCATCAATTTTGACCAAATTTCCTGTGCCTTTGTAGCTCACACATCCTCAAAACATCAGCGATCCAAATCTGAGTTTCACGTGCCTTTTTGACTCCTTTCTAAATGTAGGGTGTTTGGTTGTAGCCAAAAAGCTAAATATTGGTCTCATCACTCCAAATGACTTTGTGCCAGAAGGTTTGAGGCTTGTCTCTGTGCTGTTTGGTGCATTGTAAGTGGGATACTTTGTGGCATGTGCGTAGTAATGGCTTTCTTCTGGCAACTCGACCATGCAGCCCATCGTCAACTGCCTCCTTATTGTGCATCTTGAAACAGCCACACCACATGTTTTCAGAGAGTTCTGTATTTCACCTGAAGTTATTTGTTTGTTTTTCTTTGTATCCCGACCAATTTTCCTGCAGTTGTGGCTAAAATTTTAGTTGGTCTACCTGATAGTGGTTTGGTTTCAGCCAAAGCCCTCAATTTCCACTTCTTGATTAGAATTTGAACACTGCTGATTGGCATTCTCAATTCCTTGGATATTTTTTTAAATCCTTTTCCTGTTTTATACAGTTCAGCTACCTTTTCTCGCAGATCCTTTGACAATTCCTTTGCTTTCTCCATGACTCAGAACCCAGAAACGTCAGCACAGCATTGGATGAAAGATGCAAGGGTCTGTCAGGAGTACAGAAACTCACTGACTTTTTAGACACACACACACACTAATTACAAGTAAACAGATCACAGGTGAGGATGGTTACCTTTAATAGTCATTTAAGAGGACGTGGCCAAAATGGAGACCTGAGCGGATGTCTGTGTCTGGAGCTTCACTGTTATACTAGGCTTACACCTGCATTTCTACTCTATTTGACCGGGGCGGACACCAGGAGAAACCGTATGCCCAGCAAAACCCACCGGGCAGGCCGTGGTCGGGGTAAGAAACTTAATTTTCCCCCTATACCTCCCGACAGCACCCTGGCCTGTAGTGGCAGCGTGACAACTCAGGCGCGGGCCTACTCCAATATGGCATCCCAGACAGAGCAGGGGGAGCTGTCCTTGCCCGCTCAGCCGGGCCTGGCGGATGTCTTGGCGGCCATAGGCCAGTGCCAGGCCTCGCTTACCACCCTGACCTCCAAAGTGGAGGCTGTTTAGGTGGATGTGGGGCATATCAGACAGGACATGGACAAAATGAGATCTCGGATCTCTACAGTGGTTGGGGCATGCGGATGACACTGTGGCTGAGCACTCTGCATGTCTCCGTACCATGCAAACAAAAATCCGAGCCCTAGAATACAAGGCTGAGGACGCCGAAAATCGTAATAGACGAAACAATCTGCGCATTGTGGGCCTAGCAGAAGGGGTGGTGGGCCAAACCCTACGGAGTTTGTGGAAAGGTTCCTGCATACCCTGCTACCCGTGGCCCAATTCTCACCCTTCTATGCATTGGAGCGGGCTCACCGCATTCCCCCTAAACCTGGCCCAGTGGGGACACTGCCACACATGTTCATTCTTAAATTCTTGAACTTTAGGGACAGGGAAGAGGTCCTGCATGCAGCCAGAGTACAAGGGGAATTGGCATACCAAAACACCAAGCTACTTATATTCCCGGGCTACTTGGTAGAAACACAGAAGCTGAGACATTCGTTTGATCAAGTCAAAGCTGCCATGTTGACCCGGGGCATTCGATAGTGTCCTCTTCCCTGCACGGCTGCGGGTGCAGGATGGTGAAACAACCAGATTCTTTACATCCCCTGCAGATGCCTCCATCTGGCTGGATTCCCTACCACCGCATCACTGAGGTTATTCGCTGCAGTATATACTTACCTGGCACTATTACCAACTACAAAGAGTGAATGCCTCACTCCTCCAGTTAACGAAAATTCATTATGCACGAGTTGTGCTTGTCAATATTATAAAACCAAGTTTGTGATGTACTGTTCTACTGGTCCTGCAAGTTGTGTGCCCCTGGCTGAAGCCAGGTGAATGATGCTTCTTCTAATGTTTTTACTCTGAAAGAACTAACAGAACACAAGGCTGCCTTGAGAGTCCTGTTTCCCCACGGGATGGTACTGTGACCACTCCTTTCCCTCGGTGCTCTCTCCTTCCCTACTGTTTTTGCATTCCCCCCTTTTTTTCTCAGTTTTTTTGGCACTGATAGAATATGGATTTAGTGTACCCCAGTATGAGTTTGCGCCATGACTATCTAGAAGCTTGCTATACAGACCGCTGGCGAACTCTAGTGGCCTTCTCCGGTACTGCAAGGGGGGATCTAAGTGACAAACTATAGCTAGGATTGCCATCACTGTGCTTATTGACTGGTTATGTAACGTACTGTTTATCCTTTCTGCTACATCCTACGTTCAAATATGGTGTATATATATATATATATATCTACCAGTGGGGAAATGGAACATTGCATATCTGCCCCTTAATGTTCCTGGTCTAGCAATATAAGCCTCTTGTTAACTGAATTTTCTGATAAAGGCGGCTGCACTAGCCTCCAGGTACCAGACTTGTTCACTGTGAACTGCACCCACTGGTTCACGCCTCTCACCTTTTGTTGGGTGTACTATTGTTTGGGATCCATGCATTCCTGGGTTGGGGTTAGGCATGCGGGGTGGGGGGAGGGTTGTTCCTTTTTTTGCTGGAGGGTGGGGGTGTTATGGATTGGTTTAGTTTACTTGCATTTAAAATTCAAAGGTGCTCTAGTAGGTGCATTAATTGTATTTCTGTATACTGGTGGGAGTCTGATGCTGTTGTTGGGGGCACTGATCCGCCGAGCATGAATTATCCTCCAAATCTGCTATTCTTCCCGAGATGGCACAATGTAAAATAATTTCCGGGAATGTCAAGGGCCTAAATTCAGCGATTAAACGCTCTTTAGTATTCAAATTCTTACAGCAACATTGCCCGCAGATCTGTATATTGCAGGAGACCCACCTCCAAGGATCTAGAGTGATTGGCCTTAAGAGATCATGGGTGGGCCACTACTACCATGCCACTTATTCAACATATGCTCGGGGGGTCAGTATCCTCGTTAGGAAAACGTTGCCTATTCAGATAGTAGATGTCAGCACAGTCTCAGAAGGCAGATATATTATATTGCATGTTCGTATATATGACAAAAGTGTTGTATTGGTGGAATTAGATCTTCCTCCCTCAGCCTCAGTCCAACTTCTGCATACCATTATGAGACAGACTGTACAATACAATACCAACCTGGTTTTTCTACTAGGAGATTTTAACATGGTCCCGAGTTCGACCATGGATAGGCTGCGCCCCACTACCCGAGATTCTCCCGACTTCTAGCACTGGGCTGACACATTCGCCCTGACGGATGTCTGGAGGCATCTCCATCCCACCATTAAGGAGTACACCTGCCACACTGCTACGTTTAAAACTTTGTCCAGGATTGATCTTGCCTATGCTTCAACATTTGCCCTACAGTTATTCCAGGATGTCTAAGTGCTTCCCAGGGGGGTATCAGATCATGCTCTCTTGTGTCTCACCCTGTCCTTGACTGATCCTCAGGACTCCAGGCTATGGCGCCTCTCTCGGTTCTGGGGCACTGGATGATCGGTTACAGGAACCAGTTGGGGCCTCGATTGGGAACTACTGGGTAGAAAATGGAGATTCCTCTTAACCACAGCTGGGCTGGGACTCATTCAAGGCATGGGTACGGGGTGAGTATATACAGTGGGTACGGAAAGTATTCAGACCCCCTTAAATTTTTCACTCTGTTATATTGCAGCCATTTGCTAAAATCATTTAAGTTAATTTTTTTCTCTCATTAATGTACACACAGCACCCCATATTGACAGAAAAACACAGAATTGTTGACATTTTTGAAGATTTATTAAAAAAGAAAAACTGAAATATCACATGGTCCTAAGAATTCAGACCCTTTGCTCAGTATTTAGTAGAAGCAGCATTTTGATCTAATACAGCCATGAGTCTTTTTGGGAAACAAATTTTTGCAACAAGTTTTTCACACCTGGATTTGGGGATCCTCTGCCATTCCTCCTTGCAGATCTTCTCCAGTCTTGTCAGGTTGGATGGTAAACGTTGGTGGACAGCCATTTTTAGGTCTCTCCAGAGATGCTCAATTGGGTTTAAGTCAGGGCTCTGGCTGGGCCATTCAAGAACAGTCACAGAGTTGTTGTGAAGCCACTCCTTCGTTATTTTAGCTGTGTGCTTAGGGTCATTGTCTTGTTGGAAGGTAAACCTTCGGCCCAGTCCGAGGTCCTGAGCACTCTGGAGAAGGTTTTCGTCCAGGATATCCCTGTACTTGGCCGCATTCATCTTTCCCTCGATTGTAACCAGTCGTCCTGTCCCTGCAGCTGAAACCCCCCCCCACAGCATGATGCTGCCACCACCATGCTTCACTGTTGGGACTGTATTGGACAGGTGATGAGCAGTACCTGGTTTTCTCCACACATACCGCTTAGAATTAAGGCCAAAAAGTTCTATCTTAGTCTCATCAGACCAGATAATCTTATTTCTCACCATCTTTGAGTCCTTCCGGTGTTTTTTTTAGCAAACTCCATGTGGGTTTTCATGTGTCTTGCACTGAGGAGAGGGCACTCTGCCATAAATCCCCGACTGGTGGAGGGCTGCAGTGATGGTTGACTTTCTACAACTTTCTCCCATCTCCCGACTGCATCTCTGGAGCTCAGCCACAGTGATTTTTGGGTTCTTCTTTACCTCTCTCACCAAGGCTCTTCTCCCCTCGATAGCTCAGTTTGGCCAGATGGCCAGCTCTAGGAAGGGTTCTGGTCGTCCCAAACGTCTTCCATTTAAGGATTATGGAGGCCACTGTGCTCTTATGAACCTTAAGTGCAGCAGACATTGTTTTGTAACCTTGACCAGATCTGTGCCTTGCCACAATTCTGTCTCTGAGCTCTTCAGGCAGTTCCTTTGACCTCGTGATTCTCATTTGCTCTGACATGCACTGTGAGCTGTAATCAAGTCCAATCATTATAATCAAACACAGCTGGACTCAAATGAAGGTGTAGAACCAACTCAAGGATGATCAGAAGAAATGGACAGCACCTGTCCATATGTTAAATATATGAGTGTCACAGCAAAGGGTCTGAATACTTAGGACCATGTAATATTTCAGTTTTTATTTTTTAATAAATGCAAAAATGTCAACAATTCTGTATTTTTCTGTCAATATGGGGTGGTGTGTGTACATTAATGAGGAAAATAAATGAACTTAAATGATTTTAGCAAATGGCTGCAATATAACAAAGAATGAAAAATTTAAGGGGGTCTGAATACTTTCCGTACCCACTGTATCTAGGGTCTCGCTTATTGGACAAGAAATGGCTCTATCCCTACAGGAGCTGGAGGAACGGGCAGGCAAATTGGAGGCGGAATATGTTGCGAATCCTGACAATGATCATTATGCCAAATGGCAGCAGTCATTGCGTGACCTTGCCACATATACTGTAGAGTGACACAGACTAATGATGCTCTCCTGTACTCAACACAAAAGGTGTTTGAACATGGAGGGAAGAATGGGAAACTGCTGGTGTGGCTGGCCAAAGGAGATGCTTCGGCGACGCCTATTGGCTGCATTAAGGATGGGGGGAGACAGGTACTGACATCTCCTAGACATATCAATGAATGTTTCTCTGAATTCTTTAAATCTATATACACCACTAGAGCTGACTGCCAATACTCTGACCTGTCCTCTTTTCTTGACTCAATACCATTCCCTACGCTGACGGGGGGGCACGGGAGATGTTCGAGGGGGATTTTACACTTGAGGAGATTCAGGAGACTATGGGGAAGCAGCGGGGGGGAAAGGCACCTGGAGCTGATGGCTTCCCATCAGAGTTCTATCAGAGCTTTAGCGAGATACTTGCACTTAGGCTGACCTCTCTTCTCTCTGGGTTTGGGATGTTGGAGATGCTACCCGACTCCATGGCTGAGGCAATCATCGTGCTGGTTCCTAAGCCTGGTAAGGACCCACAGGAATGCGTGTTTTACAGGCCTATATCCTTATTAAATGTTGACGCAAATATATTCGCCAAGGTCCTGGCTACCCGTCTCTCGCAAGTTATTGAATATTTAGTGGATGTTGACCAGACTGGATTTATGCCGGGCAAGGGAAACAACATAAACATAAGGTGTCTCCACTTGAATCTAGCCATTTCCCATGACAACGTAGGGTCCAGAGTCATTGCCTCACTTGACGCTGAGAAGGCATTTGACTACATAGAATGGGAATACCTGTGGGAGGTTCTCCGCCGGTTTGGGTTTGGTCCGAGGCATCTCCACGGCCTTCAGCTGTTATACAGTTCCCTCAGAGCGCGTTTCCGCACAAATAACTGGCTCTCCCCTGTGTTTAATTTATCACGCGGGATGCGTCAGGGATGTACCCTCTCCCCCAGTCTATTCGCCCTAGCACTGGAGCCTCTGGCCATTGCGATCCGGAGTGCCTTAGCTGTCAAGGGCCTTAGACTTGGGCAGTTGGAGGAAAAACGATCTCTTTACGTGGACGATGCCCTTCTATACTTGAACGATGCTGGGCCCTCTCTCCAGGCTGCCCTACGGATTTTCGACAAGTTCGGCACTTTTTCCGGTATCAAAATAAACTGATCAAAATCTGTTATATCCCATAGACGATGAAGCAAAAACAACAGCCACTCCTTCACCACTACGCTGGGTGGAGGAATTTTGCTACTTGGGCGTGATGGTCACCAGGCGAGCTTTGGGCTCTATGACGAAAAACCTCCTACCTCTGCTTACAAACCTCAAAATGCGCTGCTGCTCCTGGGCTAAACTCCTCGGATGCATTCGTCTCATCAAGCTGAGGATCCTTCCTAAGTTCAACTATATCTTTAGGAATAGCCCAATATGGATCCCTTTTTCCTTTTTCAAGGAGGTGCAAAAAGTAATAAGCTCCTGTATCTGGAATGACGGGCTACCCCGAATGGCACAGTCTACCCTGTGGCTCCCGGCTCGTTTGGGTGGGCTGGCTCTCCCTAACTTTCAGGTCTATTGTTGGTGGCTATGTTGGTCACAGTCCAGTGGTGATATGTGGGATCTAGGGCAAATGCGGCGACGTGCCTGGAGACAGCTTGTCTGGGCTCCCTAGCTGATTTGCGTAACTTTGCCTATAGAGGACCGGGGGCGTACTTGTCGCCTCCCGGACCTATGCGGGCGACATGGAGGGTGTGGGTTGTGGCGAGGAAGCAATACATACACTGTGATCAATGGACCCCGGCCCAGCCACTGTAGAGGAATCCACAACTACCCCACTTGAGGACTGTGCCGGACCCACAGATATGGGCACGATATGGCATTACAACACTGGGGGATGTGTTCTCACAGGGTGCCCCGATTCCCTTCTCTGATCTATCTGTCACCTTTGGACTGCCTCGCTGGATGCAGTTCAGATACATGCAGCCGAGGCATGCTGTCAGAGCTCAATTTCCGTGGGCGCTGTCCCTCCAGCAAGACCCAGTCGAGTCAATACTATTGCAAGGTGACCTAGATAAACCATTGTCAACACTTTATAGTGCTTTATTAAGCAAGGTTGAGCAGGCTGTGGGAAATATGGCAGGAGGACATCCCATCACTGGACAGGGAGGACTGGGAAGACTGTTTAGAACTTGGGCCTAAGCTGATTATCTCCTCTGACGATAAACTTATCCAGGTCAAAATTATCCATAGACTATACTATACCCCCCAAAAAATGCAACGCATTTTTCCTGATAAAGACCCTAACTGTCCACTCTGTAAAACACAGGTGGGCACCTTTTTCCATATGCTATGGGACTGTCCAATTATTTTATAATATTGGAAAGTGGTTTTTGAAGTAGTTAACCTGAGACTGCAGCTGTCCCTCCTGATGACACCAGAACTTGCTCTGCTAGGGGTTCGTGATGATGCCCAGCGTTCCCACTACTCCAAAATTCTAATTTCCTATCTCAAGTTTTATGCCAAGAAAGAAATTCTTATGAAATTAACTTCATTCTCTGCCCTGGCCCTGTCCTCCTTGGAGGCACTGATTAGTGGCAGCCCTACCCATGTACAAAGTAACATACATGAACAGAGGCTGCGCTTGGAAATATGACAAGGTGTGGGCCCCCTGTACCACTTCTTAGGGAGGTGTTGAGCATTGTTGGGATGTAATAAGTGCTCTCACTGGGAGAACTGGGGAAATTGTATGTAATTTTACTAAACTAGTGCATTGAATAGTTGACAATACACTTATGTCTGTAATTACTCTGGAGCAAGCGGATGTGATATTATGTGTTAGTATATCTGCTCTTATGGTCTGAATTGGTTGATGTACCTTCCTAGAATATCCTGTCTTGTTCTGTGATTTATATGGAATACTGTAAATGCCATATGTGCTACCAATAAAGCACCTTTGATTGTTAAAAAAAAAACAAAAAAACTAATAGTCATTCAAACCCCTTAGTGTCAACTTGTGTGCATGTTATCAGACCAAATTCACCAGGGTATGTACACTTTTGATCAGGGTCATTTGGGTAGTTTCTGTTGTCACTATGTTTTAAAACGAGTAAACACAGTCGATTGATAATAAATGGCTTCAGACAAACACTAACAATGAGTGAAAGAAATGCTTTTGTGTTATTGTTCATATTCTCTGACGAATGAAGAAATCATCAATTCTGCCAGGGTATGTAAACTTATGAGCACAACTGTGTATACAGTGTACAATATATTTTTATATATATAATCTGCATTCAGTGTAGACTATATATATATATATATATATATATATATACAGCTCATTCAGTGTATAGTATATAGAGTCAGTTCAGACAGTGTAAGAGTGTGTGTGTATATGTATGTATAGGTGAGGTGCTTCTTGCCAGACTCCTCTAGGGAAGGAAGGCTTCCACCTTCAAGGTGGTGTAAAGATGATTCGCCAGAGCCTGGGACTATTAGTTCAAAATCAGGAGCAGAATATGATGTTGCTCAGTATAACTTATACCATTTTTCTTTCAAATTTGCCTAGTGCCTTCCTTCATTTCTGCAGTTAATAAGGTATTGAGCAGGAAAGGATTTGCCAACTTGGCAGGAGCCAGGGATGAATTATCCAAAGCTGAGAAGGGAGCTCCCTCAGGCCCCGCAATTGTTCTACCAATTCCCTTCTATGTCAGAAGTTGAGTGGTTAGTAGTAAACGAGTGGGCCAATCCAGACGGAAGTCTGGCAGGACAGAATAGGGTTATCAGGCTATACCCATTCTCCTATCGGATGTAGAACTCTGGGTTTCACCTCCAAGGTCATGGGTCCTTGCAGCAATCCCCCATGGAGAGAAGGCCTGTCTCAGGACTGAAGATAGTCTTTACCACATCAGGGGCTGCCTGCTAACCAGCAGTGGCCCTGGCTTTTTTGCACTGGTGGCCTTTTATTTGATCTATTCAGGGATGTCCTATATGGGGTCAAGTTGACCCAAGGTGATTGATATGAGGCAGAGCCAGGAAAGGAAAATTACGGTAAGTATTGGAAACAATTTTCCGTTATTCTTGCACTGCCTGAACTGACTTTACTATATATTCTACACACTGCCTGACTAGACTTGTATACTATACACTGAATGAGCTATATATATAGTCTACACGGAATGAAGCGTGTGTATGTGTGTGTGTATGTATATGTATGTAGGTATATATATATATATATATATATAATGTTCTTACACTGCCTGAACTGACTTTATATATTATACACTGAATGAGCTATATATATAAAGTCAGTTTAGGCAGTGTAAGAATATATATACATATACAGGCTAATATATAGCTCATTCAGTGTATAGTATATGAAGTCAGTTCAGGCAGTGTAAGAATATATATATATATATATATATATATATATATATATATATATATATATATATATATATATATATATATATATATACGCTGCATTCAGTGTGGACTATATATACAGCTTATTTAGTGTATAGTATATAGAGTCAGTTCAGGCAGTGTAAGAATATATATATATATATATACACAGTATAGTTACAGTGCTATGGCACCACCAACACCAAAGGCCCAATTTTTTTGCACCTGTATACCTGGGGCATGTCATTACAATTTTTAAAATAAATTACAACAGCAGGGCCTGTTCCTGCACCCAACAAGAGTAATTATGAGGGATTACAGTGTTCTGCCACCACCAACACTCAAGGCCCAATTTTGCTGCACGTCATTTTTGTAGAGCGCAGTCCCCGTAGTATATGTAATGCAGTTCACTGACTGTGGTGCAGTCAGTGTAGTATATATAACACAATGTATTGAAGTGGTTAAGGGGAACCCTAAGACAGAATTAGGAAAAAAAACGGCATGGGGTCCCCCCCAAAATCCATACCAGGCCCTTCAAGTCTGGTATGCATTTTAAGGGGGACGCCGCACCAAAATGTAAAAAAAAATGCGTGGGGATCTCCCCAAAAATCCAAACCAGTCCCTTCGGGTCTCGTATGGATTTTAAGGGGAAACCCACACCAAAATTTTAAAAAATTATGTGGGGGTCCCCCCAAAATCCAAACTAGGCCCGTCTGGTATAGATTTTAAGGGGAATTTAAAAATAAATGGTGTGGGGGACCACCCCCAAAATCCATATCAGACCCTTATCTGAGCATGCAGCCTGGCAGGAGGGGGGGCGCCCTGTCGCCCTTCCTCCAAACCGTATCAGGCCACATGCCCTCAACATGGGGAGAGAGAGTGACCCTGTCCCCTTCTGACATCATGTGCCATCAGAGGGGGCGGAGTCACCCGTTTACATCCTCGGATGGCCCCACCTTTACCTATAAAATAACTGTCAAACTGAAGACCGCCCATTCTGGGAGTCGCCTCTGGATGGCACTGCAGCGGAGAAAAAAGAAAAAGACGACGACAACGAGAGGAAGGAAGAAGCGGAGGAAGACTCAAAGAAGCCAGCCAATCAAACTCTAGCCCGTTGCTACCTTTTCCTACCAGCCCCCTGAGTGGCAGCCAGTTCATCAGGCATGTTAGAATCCTACTCATTAACCTAGGCCTTGACCCTGGCCGGTACTCCTGACACTCCTTTTGGATCGGGGCAGCCTCGGCTGCATCTCAGCACGGAGTGCCAGACCATGCCATTAAGAAGTTGGGCAAGTGGAAACCCTCCTGTTCACATGTTACATTCCGAACCCTCAGGTAGAAATGGCGCAAGCCTTTACCAAGCTTGCTCAATAAATGTCACAGGACCAATAAAGAGTTACTTCCCTATCAGAGTATTTTTGCCCCCTTTCTTGGCATATCGGCCAGTTGACCAGGGCACAGGTCTATGTTATGTTGTGTTTTGTGGCATGTTTATGTGGTTCATATCTGTCTAGGTTGAAGGGCTTAGACCGTAAATAAGGCCAGTATGGTGGCCTGAATTTATGGGAGGAGTCCAGGGGGTATTTAAGCAGACCACTCGCCTATGGTCCTTGCCAGTTCCGGTGCACGATACCATCCCTCCCATTCACCTTTTTCAGGGCATTTCTCTCCACAATAATCCATTACTTACCTTGGGTATGCCCCCTTTCTTGGCACACCGGCCAGCCGACCAGGGCACACCTCCAGGTCTGTGTTATGTTGTAAGTCTTGTGGCGTGTTTATGTGGTTCAGATCTGTCTCGTTTGAAGGGTTTCGACCATAAATATACATATACAGTACTGTGCAAGTTTTAGGCAGGTGTGAAAAAATACTGTAAAGTAAGAATGATTTCAAAAATATACGGTATTTGTTTATTTTTATCAATTTTCAAAATGCAAAGAGCAAACAGAAGAAAGGTCTAAATCAAATCAGTTTTTGGTCTAACCACCCTTTTTCTTCAAATCGCCATCAATTCTTCTAGGTACACACAATGCTTGCGCGCACACTGTTTTTAACCAGTTGCCGACCGCCCGCCATGGCTTGACAGCGGCAACTTGGCTCATTGTCACCTGTGCGCACACTGTATTTGGGGGGGGGCCCGGGAGCGGGTACAGCAGATCACCCCCACCCGGAGCGACTGTATGGAGGTCTGTGTATGTAAACACGGATCTCTGTTCTGACAGAGGGGGAAGGGATGTGATCACAGGTCCCTGTATATGGGAGCCGTGATCACTCCCCTCCCCTAGTCAGCCCAGCCCCCATACAGTTAGAACACACTGAGGGAACACAGTTAAACCCTTAGAGCGCCCCCTGCTGGTTAACCCCTTAACTGCCAATGGCATTTACACAGTAATCAGTGCATTTTCATAGCTCATTGATCACTGTATAAATGGCAATGATCAAAAAAGTGTCAAAATGGTCTGACATGTCCGCTGCAATATCGCAGTCCCAATAAAAAATCGCAGATCGCCACGATTGCTAATAAAATGTAAAAAAATAAATAAAACCCCCATAAATTCTCATCATTCGTAAACACGGCAACTTTTGCGCAAACCAAACGCCGATTGCAATTTTTTTTTACCAAAAATATGAGGAAGAATATAATTCGGCCAATATGCATTTTAGCAAAAAGTAAGAAATATTTTTTTTTTTTTTTGCAAAATTGTCATTCTTCTTTTGTTTATAGCGGTGATCAGAAATGACGCAGATGGGATCAAATACCACCCAAAGAAAGCTCTATTTGTGGGGAAAAAAGTGCGCACATTTCGTTTGGGTACAACGTTTGGGTACAACGTTGCACAACCGCGCAATTGTCAGTTAAAGCGACGCCGTGCCGAATCGCAAAAAGTGCTCTGGTCCTAAAGTGGGAAATCCTTCCGGGGCAGAAGTGGTTAATGGAACTCGGCATTAACACCAACATCTTTGTCTTTGGTCCTCAACTTTGCCTGATCAATGGTGTCCTCAGTGCTGAGAAATACAAGCAGATACTTTCCCGTCATGCCATACCACCAGGGTGGTGTGCGATTGGCCCCAATTATTTTCTGCAGCAGGATAACAACCCCAAACATACAGCCAATGTCATTAAAAACAATCTTTAGCGTAAAGAAGAACATGGAGTCCTGAAAGTGATTGTTTTGCCCACGCGGAGTCCTGATCACAACATCATCAAGTCTGCCTGGGATTACCTGAAGAGACAGAAGGATTCCAGGCAGCTACATCCACAGAAGATCTGTGGTTAGTTCTGCAAGATGTTTGGAACAACCTACCTGCCGCTCCTTCAAAAACTGTGTGCAAGTGTACTTAGAAGAATTGATGCTGTTTTGAAGGCAAAGGGTGGTCACACCAAATATTGCCTAAAACTTTTGTAGAGTAGTGTGTGTGTGTGTGTGTGTGTATATGTGTGTATATGTGTGTATATATATATATATATATATATATATATATATATATATATATATATATATATATAAAACAAAGCTAACCAACATTTTTATTTACACTCTATAGTCAGGAGAGTGCCACTATTGTAAAGAATTGCCCCCAAGTACCCAGTGTCTGCAATACATTTGGATGGTCACTGTGTCTTAAGGCACAGTAATTGATTTTCCTCCATCTGATTTTTGGCTCTCAAGATAGCACTGAATGTTTACACAGTTGTAGAAAATGTGTGACTTTTCAGCATGTGAACACTGCAAGTCTTGCACGTTTTCTTTTAGTGCACAAGAAATTGCATCCAAAATTCTGCTCATGATCAGCTATTGAGCTGTTTACAGCTGTAGTGTGCTTTCAAATGGCTGCATGCACTTAATTCACTCGGTGCAGGGAGAGATGTCACAGAGCTCTGAATGGCCTTTTTTTTGCTCTTTTATCATTAATAAACATTAGGCATACAACAATTTCAATGAAATTCACGAGGACACTGGGGATAAGGCTGTTTTTGTGTTTTTATACATTTTCCAAATGTTAACTGTGTGTTTGTCATATATTGAATATTTATTAGAATGATACAGACAATGAAAATAATACTTATACATAGTTCAATGGGATTTGCTCATCTACATTTTACAGAGTTGAACTCCATGAACTTGTATATATCGTTGTGTATTATCAGAAAAAGTGTTTGTTTTTTTCCATTTATTTGTGGTGTCTGGTATGCTGGCAGCCTGTATATTTCTCACACTACACAAACACAGACTTACTTATTTTAAGGACCACTCTCACAAAAAATATTGCCTTCTGATAACTATATGGTTCACATAACTATAGCACATTAATTACATTCACTAAAATCTCATATAATATTTAACATGTTAATGTGATTTAACCAGTTCAGATCCGCGCTATAGCCGAAAGACGGCTACAGCGCGGCTCTGAAATGCCTGGCGGATGTCCATGGACATCCTGCCTTGTGCACGCTTCCCGCGCGCTCTCGCGGCCGCCGCTCACTGCGTGGGCGTGCCCGCGGGAGTCCGCCCGAGACCCACCGATCACCTGTAGCAGCTGCAGAATGGGGAACCACCAATGTAAACACGGCGGTTCTCCGTTCTGTGAATGGGACATACCAGATCTACTTGTCTCTGTCAAAATTGCAGATCGCCGCCATTACTAGTAAAAAAAAAAATAGTAAAAATGCCATAAATCAATTCCCACAGTTTGTAGATGTGATTACTTTTGCGCAAACCAATCAAAATACTCCGATTGCCATTTTTTTTGTTGCCAAAAATATGTAAAAGAATATATATTGGCAAAAACTGATGACGAATTTTCTTTTTTATATATTTTTTTTTGGATATTTATTATAGCAAAAAAGTAAAAAATATTGTTCTTTTTTCAATATCGTCGCTCTTTGTTTATAGCACAAAAAATAAAAACCACAGAGGTGATCAAATACCACCAAAAGAAAGCTCTATTTGTGGGAAAAAAAATTATAAAAATTTTGTTTGGGTACAACGTCGCACGACAGCTCAATTGTCATTCAAAATGTGACAGGGTTGAAAGCCTAAAATTGGTCTGGGCAGGAGGAGGGTTTAAGTACCCAGTAAGGAGTTGGTTAAACAGTTATTTGTAAGAATTTTAAATACACAGTTTTCATTAAAATAATACCTGGTCATACTGTTATTGCAGGTCTATGTTCAGGCACTTTCTGTTGTAGGGTTACAATGCCGTTTCAGTCTCTTGCATTGATAACATGCGACCCAGGCTTCCAATGGAGAATATAAGTGGCTGTGCACAGTAAACAGGCATATCTCACTGCTTTCACCATTAGGAAGCCTATCCACAAGTGTATGTAAACATCAAGTTGCTGTAAAGAGGCTGGAAGAGATCAGAAGCACTAAGATGCAACAAAGGAAGAAAAAATATTTTCAGGCTGAGATCTATTTTAACTTATTTTACTTTTTTCTAAAGTTATTGTCACCATATTTACATGCAGACCAAACTATCCAGCCAAAATTCCAGTAACTGAGATCCTGACGAGCTAAACACTTCTAGAGTTGCTTACAAGAGACATCCTTTATTCGTGTAGTTAAAATCTGCTTTTCAACAAAAAAAAAAAAACAAATGCTGCAATTTCTGGAACACCCCTGGTAACATTGTAATTTGTCCCAACTCTGGTCAATGTCACTTTTGCTGGCCAGTTTTTGATGCATGTAAATGTGGGGAAAATATAAATGCAATGAATACGCTGAATACTAATGCATTCTGATATACTTTGTACTTAACTTTTATATCTTAATGATACAGTACAGGACACAGGCAAAAGTGTTCATAGACCCTGGGCTCATACCATCAGGTTATTGGGCGCTGGCAAAGCTTTTGGGGACACAACCCTTGGGCTTGGTGATGGATCTCTTCTCCTATGTAGAGAGATCACTCTTAACTAGTTTATTTTTTTTATTTGTGGATTCTTACGCTTTTCAATTATCTCCTTCATTACCTTCCAAAATCATAAATAGAAGCAGTGCCTCCAGATTGGCACAACCTCAGAAAAACTTGGGAGACATACCCTGAACTCTATGCTTTCTTGGCAACCTATAGGCCTCATACACACAGGCGTTTTGTTATGCCACGTTTTTTGGGCGTTTTTTGCTGCTCTCCATGTTATTCAATGGCCCTCTAAAACGCTGACGTTTCTGAGCAGTAGAGGGCGTCGGCGTTAGTGAGCTGTAGCTAGAACGCGGGACCAGTGCGTTCTGAAGCTGCAGCGTCATGGCGTTTTTGACGCCGAGCCGGCAAAACGCTCAATAATGTTGCCTAACGTATACACAGCATTAAGCCTCGTCAGGCGTTCTATTCATAATCAATGGTTCCCTATGGGAGCCCATTGATTTGAATAGAAGCCGCACCAGAAGTCGGATCACGGTGATCCGACTTGCGGCGCGACTTGTGTGCTACGTATCTTAAAGGGGAACCCCCGCAAAAAATTTGAGTGGGGTTCCCCCCCCCCCCAAGAGCATACCAGGCTCTTCGATCTGGCATGGATTTTGAGGAGCCCCCACGCCGAAAAAAAATGGCGTAGGGTCCCCCCCAAAATCCATGCTAGACCCTTATCCGAGCACGCAGCATGGAAGGCCAGGAAAGGGGGTGGGGACGAGCAAGTGCCCCCCCTCCTGGACCGTACCAGGCCGCATGCCCTCAACATGGGGAGTATGGGTGCTTTGGGGCAGGGGGGGCTCTGTGCCCCCCACCCCAAAGCACCTTGTCCCCATGTTGATGGGGACAAGAGCCTCTTCCCGACAACCCTGGCCGTTGGTTGTCGGGGTCTGCGCGCGGGGGCTTATCGGAATCTGGAAGCCCCCTTTAAGAAGGGGGCCCCCAGATGCCGGGCCCCCCACCCTATGTAAATGAGTATGGGGTACATCGTACCCCTACCCATTTACCTGGGGGGGAAAAAAGTGTACAAAAAAAAACACTACACAGCTTTTTAAAATATTTTATTAAATCCGCTCCGGCATCTTTTCCCCTCTCTTCTTTCTTCGGCTCTTTTGCGGGGTCTTCTGTCTTCTGAGGGGTCTTCTGCGGGGTCTTCAGCTCTTTTGCTGCTGTCTCCCCGGCTAACTTCTCCCGCCGCTGCTGCTGCTTCTTCTTCTTCTTCTCCTTCTTCTGGAGATGTTGACTCGTCGCTCTCTTCCACTCGAATGCCAGGTCCGTGCTGCGTGGTTGCCTTATATTGGCATGGGGCGGGGCCACACAATGACATCATCATGAGCCCCACCCTCATGATGTCACATCCTGGGGCGGGGCATCACAGCCCCGCCCTGGGATGTGACATCATGAGGGTGGGGCTCATGATGACGTCATCGCGTGGCCCCGCCCCATGCCAATATAAGGCAACCGCGCAGCACGGACCCGGCATTCGAGTGGAAGAGAGCGACGAGTCAACATCTCCAGAAGAAGGAGAAGAAGAAGCAGCAGCGGCGGGAGAAGTTAGCCGGGGAGACAGCAGCAAAAGAGCTGAAGACCCCGCAGAAGACCCCTCAGAAGACAGAAGACCCCACAAAAGAGCCAAAGAAAGAAGAGAGGGGAGAAGATGCCGGAGCGGATTTAATAAAATATTTTAAAAAGCTGTGTAGTGTTTTTTTTTGTACACTTTTTTCCCCCCCAGGTAAATGGGTAGGGGTACGATGTACCCCATACTCATTTACATAGGGTGGGGGCGTGGCATCTGGGGGCCCCCTTGTTAAAGGGGGCTTCCAGATTCCGATAAGCCCCCGCCCGCAGACCCCAACAACCAACGGCCAGGGTTGTCGGGAAGAGGCTCTTGTCCCCATCAACATGGGGACAAGGTGCTTTGGGGTGGGGGGCGCAGAGCCCCCCCTGCCCCAAAGCACCCATACTCCCCATGTTGAGGGCTTGCGGCCTGGTACGGTCCAGGAGGGGGGGGCGCTTGCTCGTCCCCACCCCCTTTCCTGGCCTGCCAGGCTGCGTGCTCGGATAAGGGTCTGGTATGGATTTTGGGGGGGACTCTACTCCTCTTAAAATCCATGCCAGATCGAAGAGCCTGGTATGCTCTTGGGGGGGGGGGAACCCCACGCAAATTTTTTGCGGGGGTTCCCCTTTAAGACACCTAGCACACAAGTCGCGCTGCAAGTCGGATCACCGTGATCCGACTTCTGGTGCGGCTTCTATTCAAATCAATGGGCTCCCATAGGGAACCATTGATTTTGAATAGAGGCAAAAAGCTAGCGTGAAAAAACGTGCATTGACGTCAATGCAAAACGCCAAGCAAAACGTTGTTTTTTTTTCCCTGATGTCAGGCCCGGCGTTTTCCTTATTTTTGTGCAAACGCCCGTGTGTATGAGGCCATAATGTTGCTTTGGGCACTGGTTCCTGCATGGGCCCTCACGTTGACACTTAGTGCAATGTGTGTGTAGTCCACCACAGGGTGCTATAAAGGTCCAGAGCTGTCCATGGTAATCCATTTGGGCGCATTCCCACCAAGATGGATGAAGCCATGGTCAGGTCCATCACCCCCCCCCCCCCCCCGACTGATGGAACACCAGCCACCACTGCCTGTTTATCTGCAGCCATCAAATCTCAATAGCCATTCAATGTGCACAGTTTACACATTTCTGAGATTCAGGTGGCAGGGATCTGACATCACACACTACACAGCACAGAGGGGAATGCTGAGTGTAATCTGAAACCTGAGTGGAGGGAATGGACCTACTTCTGCACAGTCTCACAGGGAAAAATGCACAGCTATGTTCTGGAGAGGGGGCCTTCTAGGGCTTCTCACGGAATTGCTTGGTGTCGTCATAAACTGTCTGAAGTGACTCATACAGTTGGCAGAGTAAGGAAAGAGCAGACAGAAATCACACTAAGAGCAAGGTAGGGTCATAGGGGTGGTGTCAGGGAGGGGGTGGGGTGGGGACATGTTCATGAAAGCTTTACCAGTGTCCATTCAGCTCAGGCTACAAGCCTAAATCCCAGGGTCTATGAAAGCTTTGCCTGTGTCCTGTACTGCAGTCCAAGATATTGACTTCACAGGTAAGTGAATTCAAAAAGAATCATTCCACTTTTTCCTAGTCTTACTTTCTCTTCACTGTTTATTAAGCAGTGCAGCGAGTCTAAATATGACTGTGCAGTCTGATGGGCACCAGAGTTAGATGGAGTGTTCTCCGTAATGCCACAGACTTAGGCAAACACACCCCCTTTCATTCTGTAAAAATCCAATCTGGGCAAAGAAGCTTGTGTTGAGGACTGTGGTTGTTTCTTCTTTATTGCAGGGGCATGGCTTTCTGTTTTGTTTTTCCTTTAGGGAAGTGAGAGTTGCTTTAAAGTTGTTTTAAAAGCTTAAAGTACAACTAAAGGCAACATACATATTTTAGTAAATCCTCATATAAATACCTGAAAGTTACACATGGTGGTAAACATAATAACTGAAATGATTATTCTCCTGCCGTATAGCTGCAATTGTGGTCTGTAATCCTCTCCACCAGTTCTCCTTTGCTGTATAGTGTAGTGATGATGGGAGGAGTTCTGCAGAGCTCAGATGTAATTTCTTTTCAGTGAACTATCTGCTCTATCCCAGAGTCCTCCTGCCTTCTATCATGCTCAGTCTATTTTACATAACACACACCCATCTGCCAATCAATAGCTGGGTGTGTGCTATGTAAAACAGTACAAGTCAGTACAGGTTCATTTCCACACAGATCTGTGTGCTTCTCTCTGCCTGTTCTCCTTTGGTAATTTGTAAACTGACAGAACAGAAGCCAAGCTAGAGCAGTGGGCAGGCAAAGAAAGGACATAGGTGGTAGTTGGCGGGGCTTTGTGGGCTGATGATGGACGGAGCCTAATCAGGACTTCTGTGTATAATAAAATGCTTGAGATTTCCCTGTGCTACAAGAGCACCTCCCCCAGTGATGTCAGGACATTTCTACAGAGAGATAGATGCAAATGGGGACAACAGGTGTTCAACACAGGCAATTAGAAAACCAGGAAGTAAAGTTGTCACCTCATTAACCACTTCTGTGTGGGCGGACGTCATATGAGGTCGCTGCCTTTAGTGGTGATATCTGAATGGTGCCTGCAGCTACAGGCACCATTCAGATATTGTTTTTTTAGAGCCGGTGATAACCCATCAGATAAAAGTGGTCTTAGGAGCGGATTCGCCGCGAGATCTCTTTTATCAGCGGTGGGAGAGGTGCCCCCCTCCCGCCACTTTCTCGTCATCTCCGCCGCTTACCCGACCCGCCGGCAGCGCTCACTCGGCTCCATAATACGGCAGGGCGGAAATGACGTCAGAAGTCACGTCCGCCCAACGGTCTTAAAGGGCCCATTTTTTTTTTTTGGAGCTGTCATTTTTTTCAATTTTTTTTTATTTTTTTATTTTTTTTGCATTTTAGTGTAAATATGAGATCTGAGTTCTTTTTGACCGCAGATCTCATATTAAAGAGGACCTGTCATGATTTTTTTTTTACAAGGAATGTTTACTTTTCTTGTAATAGGAATAAAAGTGATCAATTTTTTTTTTTTTTAAAAAGAACAGTGTAAAAATAAAAAGTAAAAAGCAAAATAAATAATTAAAAAAAAAAAATTTAAAGCGTTCTATCCCCGCGAGCTCGTGCGCAGAAGCAAACGCATATGTAAGTCCCGCCCACATACGAAAACGGTGTTCAAACCACACATGTGTATGGTATTGCCACAATCATTAGAGTGCGAGCAATAATTCTAGTACTAGACCTCCTCAGTAACTGAAAACTGCTAACCTGTAGAATTTTTTAAACGTCGCCAATGGAGATTTTTAAGTTGCAAAGTTTGCCGCCATTCCGCGAGCGGATGCAATTTTGTAGCATGACATGTTTGGTATCATTTTACTCGGCGTAACATTATCTTTCACAATATGGAAAGAAATGGCCCTAACTTTACTGGTGTCTTATATTTAAACTCAAAAAACTGATTTTTTTAAAAAAAAATCGCGCTTGTAAGACCGCTGCACAAATACGGTGTGACATATAGTTTTGCAACAACCGCCATTTTATTCCCTAGGGTGTTAGAAAAAAATATATAACATGTTTGGGGGTTCTAAGTAATTCATTTTATGGCAAAAAAACTTGGTTTTAACTCATAAGCACCGAACCCAAAAAAACAGGCTTGGTCTTGTAGTGGTTAAAGGAAGTGTTCATGAGAGCAGAGGACAAGGTAGATATCTCAACATCCTTACTGCTTTTTGCAAAACAATCAGTGACATGTTTAACAGACTATATAGGTGCATAACATATTGATTTCTTCATTTTGACCATAGTTCTACTTTAATTTTTTTTCACCTTAAAGTGGATGTAAACCCGAAAAAAAAAATGAATTATTAATTCTGCCTGGTAGAGTATAGCATTTCATATCATCTGTGCCCAGTCTTGCCACAGAAAGTTAATCCAACTGTGAGTAATGAGTTTATCTTTTTTCTGGAAGAGAAAGTCAGACTAACAAGGAAATACACAGTCGATCTGCCCCTTTCTCTGTGAGTGACAAGCAATTTGCTTATCTCCTTCACACAGCAGAGAAAGTTTTACACACACCCCTCCCTCCCTCCTCCATGTCTCAGTATAGAAGTGGGTAGGGAGGCTTGTGACATCACAACTCCACCCACCAAACTCCAGCAAACACAGACACCCTCTGATTTCAGAGTTTTACAGAGCTGCTAGTGCTTACAGGAAGGACATTTGAAAGGTAGGGATAGATGCAGGAGGCTTGCATGTATAGATACATTAATACTGTGTCATTAGTTTAGTTTATACTGGGTGAGTGGTGGGTTTACATTCACTTTAAAGTGGTTGTAAACTCTTACATATACCCAATGAATGCTGATTGGAGGGAAGGGGCACGCCCCCATGCACACAGGAACAGAGCTGAGGCTGTTAATCACAGGATGTGCGCTGGAAGTCCCTGTCCTGTCACTTTTTTTCTCTTGGTGTCAGGAAAACTTGCTGCAAGTGACTCATGCATATAGCAGAGGCATGAAGCAGCAGAGAGAAATTACACTTGGTGCTCTTAATTGAGACACATACACACTAAAGAGGGATATGCTTTGTTCATATTTCATGTCTGAGGTTTTTAACTACTTTAACCACTTCTGGACTGCCCGCCGTCATTATACAGCGGTACTTTGCCATTGAATACCGTTGCTATGGTAGCAGATAGCTACCATAACCCCAGTATTTTTTTTCCTTTCGGATAAAAGTGGTCTCTGCGTCAAATTCGGTGCAAGATCACTTTTATCGGGGGCGGGAGAGGGCCCCCCTCCCGCCGGGCTCTGATCATCTCCGCCACTTACCGGACCCTCCGGTAGCAGCGGAGAAGATCTGATCCTCTGGCCTCAATGCCTGGATGCCGACTGAGGGGAAGATGGCCCCTGCTCGGCTCCATAGCATTGCAGGGCGGAATCTACGTCAAATGTCACTTCCGCCCAAAGCTCTTAACCACTTCAGGCCCGGAAGGATTTCACACTTTAGGACCAGAGCACTTTTTGCAATTCGGCACTGCGTCGATTTAACTGGCAATTGTGCGGTCGTGCGACGTTGTACCCAAACAAAATTTGCGTCCTTTTTTTCCCACAAATAGAGCTTTCTTTTGGTGGTATTTGATCATCGCTGCGTCATTTCTGATCGCCGCTATAAACAAAAGAAGAGCAACAATTTTGCAAAAAAACCCAAATTTCTTACTTTTTGCTAAAATACAAATCCAAAAAAAAAAACATTTTTTTTCATCAGTTTTGGCCGATTTATATTCTTCCTCATATTTGTGATAAAAAAATCGCAATCAGTGTTTATTGATTGGTTTGCGCAAAAGTGGCCTCGTTTACGGATGATGAGAAATCATTTCTGGGGTTTTTATTTTTTTTTTATTTTTTACTAGTAATGGCGGCGATCTGCGATTTTTAGCGGTACTGCGATATTGGGGCAGACATGTCGGACCATTTTGACACTTTTTTGGGACCATTGGTATTTATCAGTGCTATAAAAATGCACTGATTACTGAGTAAATGCCATTGGCAGTGAAGGGGTTAACCTGCAGGGGCGCTCTAAGGGTTAACTGTGTTCCCTGGACGTGTTCTCACTGTGTGTAGGCTGCCCTAGCAGGGGAAGGGAAGTGATCACAGCTTCCATGTAGAGGAAGGCTGTGATCACAGCCCTTCGCCCTCTCACAGAACGGAGGTCCGTGTTTACTTACACGGACCTCCGTTCTTTCAGTGCGGGGGGGCATCGCGGGTAGCCGGCGGCGATTGCTTTTATCTATTACAATGTTTACATTCCTTGTAATAAGAGCAAAAGTGATAAAAAAAATATATATTTTTTTTAAAGGACGGTGTAAAAATAAAGTAAAATAACTAAGGAAAAAAAAAATGAAAGCGCCCAGTCCCGCCGAGCTCGCACGCATATGAAAATGGTGTGCAAACCAAACATGTGAGGTATCGCCACGATTGTTAGAGTGAAAGCAAAAATTTTAGCACTAGACCTACTCAAACTCAAAACTGGTAACCTGTAGACCTTTTTAAACGTCACAGATGGAGATTTTTAAGTGCCAAAGTTTGTTGCCATTTCATGAGTGGGTGCAATTTTGAAGCACGACATGTTGGGTATCAATTTATTCAGCGTAACCTTATCTTTTACAGTATAGGAAAAAAATTGGGCTAACTTTACTGTTGTCTTATTTTTTAACTCAAAAAAAGTGCATTTTTTCCAAAACAAATCGCACTTGTAGGACCGCTGTGCAAATAAGGTGTGACATAAAGTATTGCAATGACTGCCATTTTATTCTCTAGGGTGTTAGAAAAAAAATATAGAATGTTTGGGGGTTCTAAGTAATTTTATAGCAAAAAAAAAAATGATTTTAACTTGTAAACACCGAATCTCAAAAAGAGGCTTGGTCCTTAAGTGATTAATGATACCTCCCCCCCCTTCCCCTAGCTTCCTTTATACTTGCCTGAGTTCACCCAATCTTGATCCAGCAATGTGCCCAAGAGCAGCTTCTCTCTTAGCTCTCCCAGCTCTCCCCTCCTCACAGGGCAAGATTGACAGCAATGAGAACCTTTAGCTCCCACTGCTGTCAGTTACATCCTGTGATAGGGGGGTGGGGCTGAGCCGCCTGTGTCTATAGTATCAAGCCTGCATGAGTGCTCCCATAGGAAGCAGCTTCCTATGGGTAGGGGCACTCGCCAAAGAGGTAGACCCAGGAGTGCCAGCAGGGGGACCCCAAAAGAGGAGGCTGCTCCGTGCAAAACCATTGCGCAGAGCAGGTAAGTATAACATGTTTCCTATTTTTTTTTTTTTTTTTTAAAGAAAGGTTTACAATCACTTTAAAAAAGCAATTTGCTGAATGTGAGGAATACATAGATTGAAAAAACAAGTTTAGCATTGTAAAGAGCACTGTTCGCAATTATGAATAATACAGACTAATAATACAAATGTATATTGAATAGGATACTAGGATAATAGGATTTTTTAAAATGCAGTCAATCACCTATCCTACCACATAGTTGGAGAAAGGATCTGTCTATTCATTTCTACCAGAGCAAAACACTCATTTTTCTATTTGCAATCATTTAGGAGAGCTGAAGTTTTTTCTCTATCTGCGGTGATAAAGTTGTAAAGCCTCATTACGTGATTAATCGTATTATACAAGATCAACAGAGCCTGAGGTAGTAAGGGCCTGGGACACAGACAACATTAAAAAAAAAATTACAAGACGCACGTGTATCTTCTGTTTTTGCTCTTGTGCTGTTTTTTATGTTTTAATAATTAAATGAATACAATATATGCAGGGTGGGCCATTTATATGGATACACCTGAAACTACGGATACTGGAAGCCTGTGCTAGCATTTCTCCTGCGTTGTTGCTATCAGTGTGTGAAGAGTGGGAGAAGAGGGTTGCATTGACAATCCAACACAATGGGCAGCACATTGAACACATTTTATAAGTGGTCAGAAACTTGTAAATAACTCATGAAAGAATAAAGTTACGTTAAAACCAAGCACACCATTGTTTTTCTTGTGAGATGCCCAATAAGTTTAATGTGTCACATGACCCTCTTCCTATTGAAAAAACAAAAGTTGGATTCCAAATTGCCGACTTCAAAATAGCCGCCATGGTCACCACCCATCTTGAAAAGTTTCCCCCCTCACATATACTAATGTGCCACACACAGGAAGTTAATATCACCAACCATTCCCATTTTATTAGGGTGTATCCATATAAATGGCCCACCCTGTACATTGTTTAAATAGCGTCAACAATTAAAAATATTGCTCAAAGTTTTAACATCAGCTTTATAAGTGGAATGTAAAATTGCTTTGGAACTGTACTGTGCTACAACACTACACATTGTGAAGCCTTACGCCCTTTTCTCCTGTACTTGTTTTACTTGCAAATCACAAAAGCAAAAGCTACCAAAGTCTAATGCTCTCTGCACACTAATCAGTCAAGAACCACTCCTTCCAGGGCCAATTCACATCAAAACGCTGTGTAGGAAACACTTGCGATCTGCAGTGGGTGTCGGTGCTAATACCACAAATGCAGTGGATCACATGGTACAGTAGTACCATGCAATCTGGTTGCTGTGCATTTTTTAAAGTAGTGCATGCGCTACTTTTGGTGCGGTCCAGTGTGATTTCTGAATGGGCTGGAATTGCACTGCACCCAGATCACATATAAATTGCACAGTAACGTTCTGTGCATTGGTGTGAACCTGCCCTCAGACCAGCATTTTCATTAAAGTGGTAGTAAACCTTCCTATCATTTTCAGCCAAGGAAGCTGCCATCTTGGCCTCTGTTTAACCTACAACTGCCATGATGCTGCACATGTGATCAGCTATGACACCAGCCATTGGATGGTTAAAAAGTTTGGTTTCGAGCACAACCAATGCGAGTTTTACATTTCCGGCAGTGCCTGAAATATAACTGATTTTTAAACTGTTAAATAAATGGGTTTACTACCGCTTTAAAACATTTAATTAAACTAGTGAAAATGAAAACATAATACACTATATTACCAAAAGTATTGGGACTCCTGCCTTTACATGTACATGCAATTTAATGGCATCCCAGTCTTAGTCCGTAGGGTTCAATATTGAGTTGGCCCACTCTTTGCAGCTATAACAGCTTCAACTCTTCTGGGAAGGCTGTCCACAAGGTTTAGGAGTGTGTCTATGGGAATGTTTAACCATTCCTCCAGAAGCGCATTTGTGAGGTCAGGCACAGGACAGGAAGGCTTGGCTCGCAGTCTCTGCTCTAATTCATCCCAAAGGTGTTCTATCCGGTTGAGGTCAGGTCTCTGTGCAGGCCTGTCAAGTTCCTCTACCCAAAACTCACCATCCATGACTTTATGGACCTTGCTTTGTGCACTGGTGCGTAGTCATGTTGTAACAGGAAGGGGCCATCCCCAAACTGTTCCCACAAACTTGGGAGCATGCAATTGTCCAAAATGTCTTGGTATGCTGACGCCTTAAGAGTTCCCTTCACTGGAGCTTACGAGCCAAGCCCAACCCATGAAAAACAACCCCACGCCATAATC
>BLSH010451656.1:413408-426596 GCA_018402905.1 Glandirana rugosa
CCCCCCCCCCCCCCCCCCCCACCGAATCATTTGGACCAGTGCACAAAGCAAGATCCATAAAGACAAGGATGAGCGAGTTTGGGGTGGAGGAACTTGACTGGCCTGCTGAGTCCTGACCTCAGCCTGTTAGAACACCTTTGGGATGAATTAGAGTGGAGACTGCGATCCAGGCCTTCTCGTCCAACATCAGTGTCTGAATTCAGAAATGCGCTTCCGGAAGAATGGTCATACGTTCCCATAGACACTCCTAAACCTTGTGGACAGCCTTCCAAGAAGAGTTGAAGCTGTTATAGCTGCAAAGGGTGGGCCGACTCAATATTGAACCCTATGGACTAAGACTGGGGTGGCATTAAAGTTCATGTGCATGTAAAGGTAGGTGTCCCAATACTTTTGGTAATATAGTAAGTTTATTTATAATACTTCAAAACTAGAAGCATCCTAAGAGCCCTTTGACTTGTCAGTTTTTTAGGTGGACCCAATTGGACCCTCTAGGCTTGGATGTGGAGCGGATTTGATACTAACCGCTAAAAACAGATGGATGGGTATTCGGTTCCCATCTGTCTGGTGGATTGGATCGGATGGCAGTTGGGTATAAATGGACATTTACATTTGATCGCCCATAGAGAAGAGCGGGCTTTGTCTGCTCTGCATAAGCGGAGTGGGCATTGACAAGCCATCCGCCTGCTCAGCGGGGATTAGCGGTCAGATTCCCCGCAGTGCAGGTGGACTCCAGCGGAGCCTGCCCTATATGTAAAAGGGGCAGATATCAAAGCTCTTAGAGAAGACCAGTATTTTTCCCATAAAAAAAAACCTTATAGCGGCCAGCACATTTTTTGGGACCTGTATGTTAATCTCAGTGAAAGCCCTATTTTATAACTGCTAGATTGGACTGACTGGTTCCTGCACCTTGCATTATTTTGTTAACCCCGTTCAGTGGTGCTTTACTACCAGCACAATGCTGCAAACTTTCTTTCCAGACCTTGATCAGTGATTGTTTGCACAACTCCTGTATGCAGCTTTTCTGTATAGAATAGCCCTCAATTTAACAGTATTACTGATATTCCAGGTTTTTATTATATGTGTATTCTTATTTCTTTACAGAACCATCAGAGTATTGCTTTTTTTCAAGCTCCTTATTTGGCAACAGTAATGGTTCCCCTGGGGGTCCCGGTGACCTGACAATGCTCCCACACCTTGCAGATCTGGTCAGCTACAGCATACAGAAAGTCATTGGGTTTGCCAAGATGATACCTGGATTCCGGTAAGAGCAACAAATAAATAATTAAATCAGTGGTGGTCTTCATATATAGGCATTTAGCAAATATTAATAACTGTAATGCATTAAAACTACGCTATGTTGTATTTGTGTGGGAACCCAAGGAAAGCCCAGAAATTTACAAGAGAGAATGGTGAACACGTATGTATTTGCTGCTGTAGAAGGCACAGTATGTGACCTTCCCCTGTGACCCAGGAGCCTTGGAGGTAGGAATTGAAAGGGACAAGGTTGGGATTTCATTTAAAGTTGAATTCAAGGCTAGTCCCAATTAAGCTTTAAGGATAAGTTCACCTCTTGTAACATGTTACACCCATATTCAGGGTGTAATATATTCGATGCACCGGTCCCCACTCCCCCCAATCCATCGTTCTGACAGCTAGCGGGTGATCTTCTCCCCCGCTAGCTGTTAAACGCTGTGGTAGTTCATTAAGTCTTCTTGTCTCAGTGTGACTGTCTCGCAGGTATCTGCCAGACAGATACAGATAGTCTGCAGGATTCTGGGTGCAATGCTTTACATGTCCATTACAAAAAAAAATATTAAATGCATATTTTTTTTACCTGCAAAAAAAGTGTATTTATAATTTTTTTTGTAAAGGTGAACTTATACTTTAAAATTGCTCCCACCCCCTTTCTAACACCTATACTAAAATAGATGTATATAAATAGATGTAATAAAATAGAAAAGATGTGTATACTTACCTATTCTCAGGACGCTCCAGTCTGATCATGTGAATTTTCCAGCAGCCAGCTTCAGGGTAGAGGAGAAAGTGTCGACAATGGTTGGAATGACTGGGTGGTGGCGTCATCCATAGGCTTACCATGGGCTATCCGTTGTCGGCTGTCCCTTTTGACTCCTGAAAATAGCAGCTGGGAGCCGATTACGTGACCGGGGTGGAGTGCCCTGAAAGTTTAATCATCTTCCTAGAAAGGGAGTGTAAGCAGTTTTATAGTTCTAGCCTTAAACTCCACTTTAAGTGTCAGTACATTAGCAATCCTGTTGTCTAAATGATTTAAGGCTCATTATATTTTTTCATGTTGGAACATTCCTTGTTAACCTTTTGATGATGCAAGTACCCTTTAGCTCTGGCTCACACCAGTGCAAATTTCGCATCACAAGTCACACCCTATTTGCGGCAAAGGAACCGTTAAAAATGTTGCAACTCCGAACAATGTTCCTGCACTACCTTTCTGCGATTTCATTGCAACTTGAATTGACTACTGTTTAATTAAGTCACAAGCCGCAATGAACAAATAGGTACATACTTGGGGGGCACACACTAATAATGTATCACATTAGAGATGGTGCTGCTATAAGACCAGCCACACATCCAAATTGTACTGATCTGTGGCTTTGGAATCATGCTGTAGGAGCATGATTTCAAAGCTGCACTGGGTTGAACCAGGGCTTAATGAAAACTCTGTAAACCATTTAAGCTGGCCCTAGATTACCAAACAAAAATGTTTGTGAAAAGGTTGTAAGAAAAGTTTTGCAACCATTAGCGGAATCAAATCGACCTTTGTTTTCAACCGCAGTGATGAGAAAATTTGAAGAAGCAGGATGGAAAATTTTTCTCAAACAAATTTCTAGCTTTGTATGCGGTTTTTGTTTGGTAAAGTCCATTTATTCCAAAATCAAATGTTGAAAGCAAACAAAATCTTTCAAACACCAAACGGATTTGTGCTGAGAATTTTCGTATAAATTTTCCTAGGAATTTTAGTTTGAAATTCTATCCATCTGGCTATCTTTAGCAATCACTGGCCCTTATGCATCAGCAATTTCATGAATAGAAAGAAGCCCTTATTTTAGTAATGGTATCAGATTCTAGTTGTAATAGCAGTGTGGTATGTCTGAATCTGTAGGCCAGTTCATGAAGTCCCCTGATAAGAAGTGTGACAGAAGCTGGAGAAGGGAGATTACAGCCACACGTTGAATGCATTTTTTCACTTATTGACTTTTTGCACAATTCTTAACCAACAGCATAAACATTCAGTAAAATTGGTTCCAGGTTCAGTCTAAGGCTCCATGCACACTGGCTTAAAAAATGTTGCTTCTACAAGAGTTTTGTATTCTGCTTGTAGACGCTAGTCAATGTAATCTTATGTGTCCATGCACATTAGGACGATTACAGGTATATTTTAAGCTCAACGTTTAGAGGCAAGAAAAAAAACCTTCTGGTTTGGGTTTCTGATTGGACCTTACTGGCAGAAAAAAACTTAAAACTTGTCTAAACTTTGTACAAAAAAATGCTCTATATGACCAGAGAGAACAAATGTCTTTTTTAAACCCAGTGTGCATGGAGCCTTAGAGATGTTAGTTAAGGTTTGTGGGATGCCGTAGACCTCCTGAACTTTCCTACATCATTTGAATTTGGCAGGAACAAGTATCAACCACCTAATGTCTGTGAACACTTAACTGATGTCCGTTGACTGAAGCAAATGTAATAGCAGTATTGTGTTTTGTTTTGAAATGTAGTGACCTCACTGCAGAGGACCAGATTGCCTTGCTAAAATCCTCCGTTATCGAAGTTATAATGCTGCGATCCAACCAGTCATTCTCCCTGGATGACATGTCCTGGACATGTGGCAGTGAAGACTTTAAGTACAAAGTCGATGATGTGACACAAGGTAAAATCAGTTTGTAAAGCGGGTTTCCCATCCTGCATTGCCATTCTTTTGATGAGTTTCTCATCCATAGCTATTCACTCATTTTTGTGTGGAGAACGATTGAGTAGGTTCTGCAACATATTTACACCTAAGGCTAATTTTTATATATCCTTGCTGTACCTTAAGCAATCTCCTTCATTGAAAAAGCTTGATCTTTAAATTAAAGTGACACCAAATCATGTCTTTTTTTTTCTCCATAAATAATCCATGCACATCAGCTACTTAAAGTGGTTGTCAACTTGTGACAACCACTTTAACCTACAGGTAAGCCTATGATAAGGCTTACCTGTAGGTGCACTGCATATCTCCTAAACCTGTACGGTTCAGGTGATATACAGTGTTGAAGCTGTGCCGACGTCATGTCGGCACATGCGCAGTGAAGGGATGGCCTGTGTGCCGTTCCTCCACTGCGACCGTGCCGTGACTGGCGGTTCCCGTGCGCATGCTCAGGAGTGACTTCATGCGACTCCGGCCAGTCACAGCGCCGGAGTCTCGGCCCCGGAAGGAAGAGGGGCTGAAGATGGATGCGGTCAGGATAGGGGACATCGTTGGACGCAGCAGGCTTCGTTTGCAGGTAAGTGGCACATAATGGGTTATTATGTGATGCATAGTAACCCATTATGTTTCTACTTTACAGGGGTGCATAGAGGAAGTAAACCCCACTTGGGTTTACTTCCTCTTTAATGTTCCTGTAATCTAGTTTTCATGAAAAACTTCTTACTGGGTTTTTCTGCCTCCTTTTAACGTCCTCCATGAATTCCTGAATATCTTCTTCTGTCCTCCTTTCCTCTCACTTCAGTTTTTTTGGACTTGGAGTGCTCAATGCACACTACAAGTCCATAGTCTATACACCCTAGTTCATTTTGGGAACAATATATAAAAAGTATATTTTGTATTCACGCTAAACATCAAAATGTGTATTTTTGAAGGTGCTGCTGCTTATAAAGTCCAAATACCATATTTATCAGCGTATAACACACACTTCCCCCCCCCCTGAAAATAGGGGGAAAATCATGGGTGTGTGTTATACGCCGATATAGTGCGGTCTTGGAGGTGAAAGAGGGGGCGAGCGCCGCCAGATTTAACAGAGCTGGGATCTCCTATATACTCGGCTCAGCTGGGCTCGTGCCCAGTCCCGCTTCCTCTACAGCTCCTAGCATGTCACATGTCCTGGCATTGGACCAGTGTTATTTCCATCATAAGAGCCGAGCCAGGACTGAGCGTGATTGCGAGCCGAGTGCCTAGCTGAGTCGTGTAAACAGGAGATCCGGCTCTGTCTAATTCGGCACTGGCTGCATTAACGGGCAATAGCAAGGCTGCAGATGGGCACTGCTGAGGCTGCAGATGGGCAATGGCGGGGTTGCAAATGGGCCCTGATTAGGCTTTAATGATGGACAATGGCAAGGTGGCAGATGGGCACTGATCAGGCTGCAGATGGGCAATGGCGGGGCTGCAAATGGGCACTGATCAGGCTGTAATGATGGCCAATGGTGGGGCTGCAAATGTGCACTCGTCAGGCTGTAATGATGGGCAATGGCGGCACTGCAAAGCTGAAATGATGGTCAATGGTGAGGCTGCAGATGGGCATTTATCAGGTTTCCTTATTGGGCAATGGTGAGGCTGCAGATGGGCACTGATCAGGCTGCATTAATGGGCATAGGCCCTTATTTTGCTTCAAAGTTCGTTATTATATATTTTTAAATGTACGTTTTTTTTCCTGAAACATCCCTCTTAAAATTAAGGTGCGTGTTATACGCCGGTGCGTGTTATATGTCGATAAATACGGTACTTACATATTTAGTAAGTCGTGTATTTGAACTTTATAAGTAGCAGCATCTTGGGAACAAGCAAGGAGGTTGGACTATAGCAAAAAAAAAGAATCCAGAGATTTTGGCTGAGAGCAATAGAAGGTACTGTACTTTTCAAGTTGAGTGCATACTTGAATAGATTTTTATATTGTTAAACAGATTTTAGTGTCACCTTAAAGCGGAGTTCCACCCAAAAGTGGAACTTCCGCTTTAAGGGAAGGTGACCCCCTGACATGCCACAAATGGCATGTCATTTCTTTTGGGGGGGGGGCGGGTTTTCACAGGGTCCCAGGACCCGCTTCCTCTCCTGGCGCCGCAGAGCCAGAAGGAATTCACCTTTCCCCCTCCCACCCGGGGATCTTCTGGGACACGTCACAGGTCCCAGAAGATACACCAGCCAAAGCCGGGCACCCACACTTGTGATGAGGGCACCGCATGGAGGAGGGGGAGAAGAGCGACGCTGCAGGCGGCCGCATTGCTGGAGCCAGGGACAGGTGAGATTGGGGTCAGATTATTAAAAGTCAGTAGCTACACTTTTTGTAGCTGCTGACTTTTAAAAGGGTGGAACTCTGCTTTAAGGCTTCATGCACACTGGTTTATTGTAAATGCTGTTTCTCCAGACCAGTGTTTCTCAACTCCAGTCCTCATGGCGCCCTAACAGGTCATGTTTTCAGGCTTTCCATTATTTTGCAAAGGTGATTTGATCAGTTTCACTGCCTTAGTAATTACCACAGCCATTTCATCTGAGGGAAATCATGAAAATATGACCTGTTGAGATGCGTTGAGGAACAACCCAGACTCCAGACAGTACAAAATCAGCATTAAAACGCACCTGAGCAGTGTTTTTTTTCAAATGCGTTTAGCCGTTCATTTTTATTGGCCATATCAAGTATAAGCAGAATTTGATGCATCAACAGATCCTCTCAAAATGTTGAATGTCCTGGAATTTTTTAATGAAAATTAAAGTAGAAGACACAGCTAAAGTTATAGACACTGCATAACCACTATTGTCAACATTTATGTAAACTCATAGTGGACTTCTTTTTTGCTCTGTTAAACAACTTTGTTATATCTGTTCCATAACTGCACATCAAGCATGTTGACTCTTCCAGAAAGCCATTGAGCTGTGTGTGCTGCATTGTTATCTGCTATAACTGTTCTGGTCTATCTCTATTGACTGCAGTATATAGTACCTCCCACTGATGTTGTATAGAAGAGAAGAGGGGAACAAGTTTTATAGCCTGTATCCAGGTAAACAATGCTGCTCTCCTATAGATACAGCAGGGTGAGTGAGCTTGGTTACCCTGGGACAGGCAGGATCACCAGGTGGAAATAATGTCTTAAACCGTATCATATCTAAGTACTGGTAAGCTGCAATATATCATTTTTTTGTGGGTTTTGGTATGGTGTAACTCAAAACCATGGGTCAGTTTTTAACCAAGTCCTATCTTAATGACCAGTAAAGAGCAGTGTTAAAATGAGGTTATGTGATAGTTTATTATAATGACACAGTTGCACTTTCATTGCTGTCTCTGCTGTGTATAAATGGCAGGTGTACTTTAAGAACTCTTACTTGGATAACTTGAAATGTTTGCCTCTGTTACTAGGGTTGCTTTTTTAGACACTGCAAAAGTCTAATGGTGCTGACCAGCTTATTAGCCAGGTAATTTATTCTATTGCAGATAATTGTTGCTTCAGAAGATATGCAGAGCACACAGTCTACCGATAAGGGCTGCAAACATATGTTGGGCAGCCACATAGTACTCTAAGCATTATTTGTTCAGTGATTCATTTAATGCATATATGCCAAGTGGTCAACTAGATTGTCAATAATGAATTCATTGTCTTGTTGAGTTGTACTGTGTAATATAATTCATCATTCAACAGCAGCTCCATCTTGACCTTAGGGTTATATCGCCACCTTCAGGAGTAGGACTAGGCAGAACAACAAATATCAAAAAACAAGCACAGCCCCTCCCAGTTAACCAGTAACCCTCCACCCTGTAACAGATAGCTCCATTTTTTCTGCCTAGTCAAGCAGTAAGGACCTGGCTCCCTGCTGGGACCTGTGGTTCCTCTTTCGGATGGTTTCAACTTCTGCTGTGCTGTCGTGTGAAGACTGCAATCAATTGCTGGACTGGGTGACCGGCTGGATGATCTAGATCCTGGTAGTTTCCCCAGCCGGGCCAGCGAACATGCGCAGACCTTGGCTCCATGCTGGGTCGGCCGCGACAGGCCCCTAGCCGGATGGGGCGGCCAGTGGGTTGAATGTCCCGCAGGAGCACATATGACCAGACGCCTGAGGTCTGAGTCACAGTGCTGCCATGGCCGACAGCTCCCCCCCCCCCCACCCCGGCTGGACGGGATGCCGGATCTGTCTCAGGTGGGATACCCGCAACCTCCTGGCTGGATGGGTAACTACGCTCCCCCACCCCTGCTGGGGTACATTGGTCAGTGGGCATGTCTCCCCTCCTCTCCTCCTACCCCTTCCCCCCACCCACCTCCGTGCTTACTGCTGCGCTGGCGCTGCTCCCTCTCAGCTGTTCCCTGGGGTCCTCCCCTGCTGGGTGTCCGGGGCCTTGCTGCATCCCCCTCCTACCTCGTGCTCCGGCCACCGCCGCTATTGCGGTGTGGCCAGTCCGGCCGCCATTTTTCGGTAGCCGCAATTGGTGGACATTTTGCTGTAGCAACGGTGGCCATTTTGCGGTGGTCCGGCCGCCCATTGTAACAGCCTGGGGCGGTGTGATCGGCGCCCATCTTCCCGTAGCCTTAGCCTCCTGTGTGTAGGGGACGGGCTACTTCCGGAAGCGGAGTCTGGTGCCGGTCCCCTCGTGGAACAGGGACACAGCCACACAGGGCAAGCACGGACAGGACACAAGGCAGTGGCAGCAGTAGGCAGCAGCAGGCACAGCCTCCTTTCCTTTCCGATCGGGGGCTGGCAGGTGGTGAGTCCTCCTTGGGGTTACTCTCCTGGCCTGTACAGCTCTCTGGGTGGGGGGTGCCTGGTCTCCCTGGTACCTAGGCCTCTGTCCCGTGAGATGTGTTACCAGGGTGGGTGACGCAATGGCCTCTGATGTGGGTGCTTCCCCACCAGACCCCTCCATGGTTGCGGCCAGCGCCTCTGGGGCTGCGGTCCCCCTTGACCCACTGTCGGCGGTCCTGGAGTCCTTTGTCTCCCAGGTAGAGGTGGTGTGTGGGCGTAAGGCGGTTAAGAAGTGGCCCCTACCCCCCCTTCCTCCGGGGTGGACTCTGACCCTAAGGGGGGCTCAACCGGGACAGCAGGGACCCCCCTTGAGCTGTCTGATGGCGAAGGACCGGATTCCTCGGATAGCGAGGAGGAATCCTCGGCGACGGTTGCCCCGCACGAGAAGGCGCTAGCGGGCGCCCTGATTACAGCGGTGCGTAATACTCTGAAGCTGGAAGATGCAGCTGGTGCATCACGGGAGGTGGTCGTTCTCTTCGGGTCGCATAAGCTGGCCCCGAACAGCCAAGGTTTTCCCTTATTTGCCTTATTTACAAGGAATGGGAATGGCCTCAGAGCTATTTTCCTGTCCCAAGATGGTTTTCGGTGCGTTATCCTTTCGAGGACAGTCTATTGAAAAAATGAGCGTCATCTCCCATCATCGACCCAGCCCCCCCCCCCACCCCCCGGGTTGCGATTGAATAAGGCAACCACAATTCCGGGGTGGAGGGCACGCCGTCTTTCAAGGACCCGGCTGATAGAAGAGCTGAGGCAGTTGCTAGGTCTATGTTTATTCTGGCAGGCTCAGCTCTGCGGCCTGTGTTAGCCACTGCTCTGGTTTCTCAAACGCTCATGGAACGGGGGAAGCTACTGCACCACAAATTGAGCAACAAGCAGGCTCCTCCAGCCTGTGTGGAGCTCGCTGACCAGCTCGTCCAAGGGCTCAAATATGTGTGTGATGTAGCTCTGGATACGTTTGCTCTGGCTGAAATGCTGGTCGGCAGACCAAACTTCTAAGAAGGCTTCTTGGCAGACTTACCTTTCCAGGGCGGGCGACTCTTTGGAGCTACCCTAAATGAGATCATCAAGGACTTCACTGGGGGGAAGAGCACCTTTCTCCCGGAGACCAAGAGGGCCAAAGAGCCCCGCCGCAGGCAGGGTCCCTCCTTTTATGCCCATAAGAGGCTTTTTCATACTCCCCGCTCGACGGCAAGAGCTCCCAACCCGCCAAGGCTCCTGCGGGTGGACAGAAGCGTCCTTGGCAGCACAAGCGTGACAAGCCAGAGGACAAGTCCTCCTCAGCATGAAGGGTTGCCCCCATCCATCCTTCGAGTGGGGGGTGTCTCTGTGGGTCTGCGGACCGGTGGACTTCCCGAATTTCTGACCGCTGGGCGAACAAGTTAATTTTGTCGGGGTACAAAATAAAGTTTCATTCCCGCCTTCCAGACAGGTTCTTTGCCTCAAATCTGAATCCCCCTCCGGCCGGCTGCAGGCCTTACTTGGGGCAGTGCAGGACCTACTTCACCAAGGGGTCGTTGTTCCCTTCCCAGTTTCAGAAAGATTTCAGGCCTTTTATTCCAACCTGTTTGTGGTTCTGAAAAAGGATGGGGTCTGGCCGATCCTGGACCTCAAAGCCCTCAATTGTTTCGTGCACGTACGAAAGTTCAGAATGGAGTCCATCTGCTCTGTGGTGGCGGCTCTTCATCAGGGCGATTTCCTGGCCTCCCTCGACATCAAGGATGCATACTTGCATGTCCCCATCTGTGCTCAGCACCAGCGTTTCCTGCGCTTTGCGGTCGGGAGCATCACTACCAGTTAGTGGCCCTCCCATTCAGCCTGGCTTCTGCACCTCGGGTCTTCACCAAGCTACTGGCCCAGGTTCTGGCTCTGTTGAGACAAAGAAGCATCGCAGTGGTTGGGTACCTGGATGACCTCTTGTGAGCAGAGTTGGCTCCAGCTCTGAGGGACAATGTGGCGATCACCATGCACACCCTACAGGAGTTCGGCTGGGTGCTAAACCTTCCAAAATCTGTGTTGACCCCGTCCCACCGACTTGAATACCTGGGCTTGATTCCCGATTCTGCCTGGGCGAAGGTTTACCTTCCACTGACCAAGCTACAGACGCTTCAGTCGGTGGTTCGCTCCTTACTGTCCCAGAAACTGTTATCCCTAACGCTTTTGCATGCAGGTCCTGGGGCTCATGGTGTCCACCTTCGAGGTGGTTCCGTACGCCCAGTGTCACACCCGTGCTCTGCAGCGGGAGATTCTCTCGAAGTGGGACAAATCCCCGTTGTCCCTGGATCAGATGATTCCGGTGGACCGTCAGACCAGGGCCTCACTGCTCTAGTGGCTACGGGCCCTCGGCCCTTCGGCTGGGGAAGTCGTTCCTCCCCCTTCATTGGACAGTGATCACGACAGACGCCAGCCTGACCGGCTGGGGGGGAGTTCTGGGATTGCTGTCGGCCCAGGGCTGCTGGTCGATGGAGGAATCTCGTCTCCCGATCAATGTTCTGGAACTTCGTGCCATCAGGTGCTGCCTCTCCCAGTGGACAAGGCGGTTGCATGGGCGTCCTGTCAGGATGCAATTGGACAACACCACGGGCATGGGGTATGTAAATCATCAAGACAAGAAGTTAGGCGGTGGCGACGGAAGTGGCCCACATTCTGCCGTTCACATACTGGGCGTAGAAAACTGGCAAGCAGACTACCTCAGCTGACAGGTGCTGGATCAAGGAGAGTGGTCCCAGCACCCGGACATCTTAAGTCAGATTTGTCTGCGTTGGGGCATGCCAGACGTGGACCTGCTAGCGTCTTGCATCAATCGGAAAGTGCAGAACCTTTGTGAGCAGGACGAGAGATCACTTGGCGAATGCAGCGGATGCTCTGGTGGCACCATGGGCTCGGTATCGGCTCATCTTTGCCTTTCCCCCTCTCAAGCTTTTTCCGCGTCTGTTGCGCAGAATAGAGGCAGAGGGAGTACCAGTCATTCTCATAGCTCCAGATTGGCTGCAGCATCCTTGGTACGGATGGTAGTGGGTGCACCTTGGCGACTCCCGCTACGCGAGGACCTACTGTCAAAGGGGCCCATATTGCATCCTGCTTTACCCTCTCTGGCTTTAACGGCCTGGCTATTGAATGCCAGGTGTTGAGGGATCGGGGTGTCTCGGCCTCGGTAATACCTACTATGCTCAAAGCACGTAAGACCACTTCCCGTAAGATATATCACCGCACCTGGAGGGCTTACATCTCCTGGTGCGAGGATGGGGGGTGGAATCTCGGCTCCTTTTTGGTCTCTAGGGTTCTGGTGTTTCTGCAGAGGGTGCTCGGCCAGAAGCTGGCATTGAGCATGATCAAGGGTCAGATCTCTGCTCTGGCGATCTTTTTCATCGTCCATTGGCTACACATTCCTTGATCTGTACCTTCGTACAGGGCGTTCATCATGTCATTCCCCAGGTACGTTCGCCCCTGGCACCATGGGGCCTTAATCTGGTCTTCTTGGTGCTTCAGAAGCCGCCGTTTGAGAATATCAGGGAACTCTCGTTGCTTTTGCTCTCGCAAAAAGTGGCTTTCCTTGTGGCTATCAAGTCCGCCCGTCGGGTGTCGGAGTTGGCGGCTCTATCTTGTAGGTCTCCGTAATTGGTCCTATACAAGGATAAGGCGGTCTTGCACCCGTCACATTCCTTTCTCCCGAAGGTGGTGTCTTTTCATATCAATGAGGACATTGTTCTTCCTTCTTTATGCCCGCGCCCATCTCATCCTAAGGAGGTTGCTCTGCACTCGTTGGATGTTGTTCGGGCGTACCTGGTGGCCACTGCCTCCTTTCGGAGGTCGAATTCGCTGTTTGTTGTGGTGGATGGTCCACGCAAGGGCCTGGCGGCCTCGTCGGCCACTATTTCACGTTGGATTAGACAAACTGCAATACGAGCCTATGCTGTTAGGGGTCTAGACCCTCCCTTGCGGGTCACAGCTCACTCTACCAGGGCGGTTAGCACTTCCTGGGCTTTCCGGCATCAGGCGTCTGTTTCTCAGGTGTGCTAGGTGGCTACAGTTGTGTTCAAAATTATTCAACCCCCAATGCTGTAAATGGTTTTAGGGAATTTAGTGTACATTTGTAATTGTATTCTGAATGAAATCCTACAAGGACTTCTTAAAGCTAACTTTTGTGAAGTAACTTGGAGACAAGAAGTCTCACCATCAGAAATTCCCCAACTTATTAATACAGTTACTTCTTAAGTGTTTTCTTTGTAAATGATGACATAATGTTTTGATTAACTACAGTAAAATCAACGTATACCAAGAAATTCTTCAGGAACATCCTAAAGTAAGTCTTATGTTAATGTTTACATGTGATTTAAGGGATTTTGGTAAATGTCGTAACCCCCAACTTATTAAAACTTGTGTTGACATCGGTGGATCGTGTGGACTCTTTGTCTGCGGACTACGGCCTTTCGGGTCCTTCACGATTGGCGGGACCATCT
>BLSH010451656.1:434328-445964 GCA_018402905.1 Glandirana rugosa
CCCCCCCCCCCCCCCCCCCCCGCTGACAACTGCTGTATGGCTTAGGTGAGCACTGGTTTCCTCTGGATACTTGGCAGGCTTTATAGCAACATCTGGCTTAAATGTGGACATAATGAGTGGAGTTCTAATTTTGTTTATATGTTCTTGCCATGGTAATGTCAGTGTATACTGTGAATGGTACATATCAATGACGTAAAAGCGAATGTCCACCCAAAAGTGGAACGTCTGCTTTAAGGGGAGGTGACACCCCCCCCCGACATGCCACAATTGGCATGTTATTTTTTTTGGGGGGGGGGGCAGCTGGGACCCTGTTTTGACAGGGTATAAGCTGCACTTCCTGTCCTGGTGCCACGGAGCCGGAAGGAAGTTAGCCCCACCCCAGTGATCTTCTGGGACACATCACAGGTCCCAGAAGATACGCTGGCCATTCGCAAAGCGCAGCACGATTTGCACATGCACAGTGCGCGCCCGACTTTGAAGCCAAAGACGGGTGCCCACACTTGTGATGCCGGCGCCACCGAGGGGAGGGGGAGAAGAGCAAGCCTTCGGGCGGCTGCATCGCTGGAGCCTGGGGACAGGTAAGTATCCGATTGTGAAAAGTCAGCAGCTACACTTTTTATAGTTGCTGACTTTTAACTGAGTGGAACTCCGCTTTAAAGAGCATAGTCGTATTGGTATTCTAGTATAACAGATTATTCTGGTCTGTTGATATGTTCCTTTTATTGTTAGCCACAGGAAATATTGTCTGCTAATGGACTCCTAAAGTAAAGTGGGTCCTGAGCTTCCACCCAGTCCCCTGAGGTGGCTCATTAGTGCCTCTGCATATTATTCGTGTTTGTGGAAGTTTCTGACGACCCCCACTGCAAGGAATGTCTTCCTCAAAGCTTCACTTTAATCCTGAACCTGAAAGGTTTCAGGTTCATTTATTGCTTTTGCTTTGTAAAATGGAGGGAAAAACATGTACACAATCAGATGTTCTACAGATTCACACTGTCTGTCAAACCTCAGAATTATAATTTATCTGATCCTGCCCTAGTTGGATGCTCCCAGCTAGGTCTTGGGTTTATGCTTTGATAAAAGGAACCAAGATATCAAGTGAATAGCATTGTGCTATGTAGCTTACTTACTATTATTCCTTAACTTACTGATAACTGAATTGTAGAAGCCATATTTTTTTATCTCCTGTGTTGCTATGGCTGTTCACTTCATTGACCTAATATATTTTCTTTCTGATCAAAATGTCATCATGATTGAAAATAATTACCACACTTCCCTTTCACACACATTGTCTTATATAATTGTACTTTGTAATCTACTTATGATGATCATTGTGCTTTAACACCAGTGTTGCTTTTCTCACAATTAGGTTAGAGTCAGGCTATTGCCACCAAGTGCACAGCTCCATGTGTTATGGCTGCCATAAGTTGCCCTTATAGTGCAAAATATTCTATCACACTATTGCTCTGTGCTATATACTATATGATTCTAAATGTTTATAGAATGAAATGGCGCTAACCTAATACGATTTAAACCAACGGGTGATTAGCCCTAGTGTGTCAGGTGTGGTTACGTATGACCAAAATGTTCTTATAGAGTGAGTACAAAAAAGTGTCATAAGAACATTTTGGTCATACGTAACCACACCTGACACTCTAGGGCTAATCACCCGTTGGTTTAAATCGTATTAGGTTAGCGCCATTTCATTCTATAAACATTTCTATTTACGACTGGTTTGGTCGCTATTTGGCTGCTTACCTTGCTTTTTAAATAAGCTTAGTGCGGTTTACCCCTTCTTTCCTTCTCTATATGATTCTAAACACTGTCACCGTGTCACTGCTGCCACAGTAACATTAATAAAGTGATTCAACATTCAATATCAAATTAGTATGTAGGGCTGTGAATCAAAGAAAAAATCCCAAATAAGCATCCAAAAAAATGTGTGTTTGAAGTCCACTTCATGCTCCAGAAGGTGAAAAAGATTCAGTAAACCTCCACACATCAACAGAAGTGTGAATGCAGCACAAACAATCTTTATCTTTGCACCCAGTGCTCAGGTGTTCCACCACTCCCCACAGACTGAGACCCACCAGAGATTCATGCCTTTCATATTACTGATTGGCATATTGCACTTGTATTAAATAGCAGATTCACTGCTGCCTCAGGACAACTGCACTCAACACATGTATGTAAATGTACTGTATATAGTAATGAACATAAGTGTACACCACACTGGCTGTTGGTCAGTTTAGTTTTACAGATAAAACTAATCTATGCTATGAATACTTTTGGTTCCCTGAACCTGAATCAATTTTAGCCATCATCACTACATAAAATTCATTTTGGCAACAGAAATCTCAAGCAGATGGATCATTTTTTAATGCAAAATCCAAACAGCAGCTGGCTTAATGTTTTGGAATAGACAACTTACATTGCCCTTATAGTATTAATGAAATTTGTTAAAAATGACCTTTAACTGAAGCTCCCATGTACAGCTCACTAAACACAGGAAGTTTGGGGGAGCAGACTGTATAGATCTTTCCGACTATTTCATCAGTACATACAAGCAGAAGATACCCAAGCTCAACTGCACAATTGGAAAATACCTGCTCAGGGTGGGGGTTCCCCACTCCACTGTTCTAATGTCCAAAGCAGAAATTAAGTTGGCAACTTAATAACTCCCAGGTATTATCCTTTATTTGGCTACATCATACACACGTGATCAATTCTGACATGTTTCGGCCATTACAGCCTTACTCATAGCATGATTAACATTAAAATGACAGTGCTTCTATATTGTAAACCCCCCCCCCCCAACTAATGGAGGAGGCAGGACTGAACATAATTACAATTAAAACCAATTATCATCAAATGGTTACACATGGAGGGTGCACATCAGATGACAACACACCAGAGAACCAGTAGTATATAAATTACTATAGACACTTCAAAGTGCGTTTTTTGTTGTTCAAATACGTCAGAAACATCCAGAAATATTTATTACCTTAATTTACTTAAGAAATAAGTCTGTGTCCCATCTATGGTTTAAACCAGCTGTCATTCTAGTATTCAAAGTATAGATCCACCACACTGGCAGCTGGCATTCTAGCATTCAAAGTATGGATCCACCACACTTCCCTCTGCAGGAGTAACCACAGGAGTGCACATTACCACCTCTTGGGGTTTCTTTACCTGTTCAATGCCAAAAAAACAAATAGAATTAAGATTACCTTTATGGATGTCCCTAAAATGTCTAGAGACAGTCAAAATATTCCTGGCATTGTGGTTATTGGTGTCATTGTAGTGCTCTGAAATCCGAATCCTCAAGGGGCGTATAGCGCATCCCACATACTATAGTTTACAACTTTTACATTCAATAACCTATACCACTGATGTAGTATTACAATTTATGTACTGATTAAACTTTAATGTTTTACCAGTGGTAAGAAAAACAACAACATTGTTTTTTTTGTGTTTGTTACAATACCTACAGGTACTATAGCCGCAACAAAACAAACCCTTAGTAGATAACCATGTTCCAGAGTTCCGGTCATTGTAATTAAACAGACTGGTGGAAAGTATATTGTCCAGTGTGGGTGGCCGTCTTCTAGAGAAATTACATCCCCCACTAAGTACTGCATTAGGATCCTGATCCGCATACAAGATCGGTAGATGCCGAATAATAATATCAATAATCTGACTAAATTCAACTTAAAACAATGTCACAAAATGAATATTGCTACTGAAATGTTTTTGGCCCTTAGCAGTTGAATAGGAGTTATTTTTATGAATGCTGCGCAGTCTCTACTGATGGCTATAGCTTTACATTTAGAGATCCACTGCTCCTCATACCCTTGATCCTGTAGTCTATTAGAAACTGCCTCACATTCTCAAATGAAATCATTCTGTGTGGAACAGTTCCTTTTTGCTTGTATAAACTCCCCTTTGGGTATTGCTCTTAGTGTGTGTGTTGGATGGCAGCTGGAGGCTAACCAGAGAGAATTCCCTGCATATGTCTTTCTAAGAGTGCTGCTTTGAACTGTTTCTGTGGCTGCTTCACCTGTAAGGACCAGATCTAAATAATCGGTCTGTTCAGGGTGAAATGTCCTGGTAAATTCCAGGTTGCAGACATTTTGATTTAAATACAGTATCTCACAAAAGTGAGTACATCCCTCACATATTTGTAAATATTTTATTATATCATGTGACAGCACTGAAGAATGACACTGTGCTACAATGTAAAGTAGTGAGTGTATAGCTTGTATAACAATGTAAATTTGCTGTCAAAATAACGCAACACACAGCCATTGATATCTAAACCACTGGCAACAAAAGTGAGTACACCCCTAAGTGAAAATGTCCAAATTGGGCCCAAATTGTCAATATTTTGTGTGGCTGCCGTTATTTTCCAGCACTGCCTTAACCCTCTTGGGCATGGAGTTCACCAAAACTTCAGAGGTTGCCACTGGAGTCCTCTTCCTCTTCTCCATGATAACATCACAGAGCTGGTGTGGATGTTAGAGACCTTGTGCTCCTCCACCTTCCATTTGAAGATGACCCACATATGCTCAATAGGGTTTAGGTTTGGAGACATGCTTGGCCAGTTCATCACCTTTACCCTCAGCTTCTTTAGCAAGGCAGTGGTCGTCTTGGAGGTGTATTTGGGGTTATCATGTTGGAATACTGCCCTGCGGAACAGTCTCTGAAGGGAGGGGATCATGCTTTGCTTCAGTATGTCACAGTACATGTTGGCATTCATGGTTCTCTCAATGAAACATATGTCCCTAGTGCCGGCAGCACTCATGCAGCCCCAGACCATGACACTCCCACCACCATGCTTGACTGTAGGCAAAACACACTTGTCTTTGTACTCCTCACCTGGTTGCCGCCCCACACGCTTGACACCATCTGAGCCAAATAAGTTTATCTTGGTCTCACCGGAACACAGGACATGGTTCCAGTAATCCATGTCCTTAGTCTGCTTTTTTTTCAGCAAACTGTTTGCAGGCTTTCTTGTGCATCATCTTTAGAAGAGGCTTCCTTCTGGGACGACAGCTATGCAGACCAACTTGATGCAGTGTGCGATGTATGGTCTGAGCACTGATAGGCTGACCCCCCCAACCCCTTCAACCTCTGCAGCAATGCTGGCAGCACTCATACATCTATTTCCCAAAGACAACCTCTGGATATGACTCTCAGCATGTGCACTCAACTCCTTTTGGTCGACCATGTTCTGAGTGGAACCTGGTCAGTTAAACCACTGTATGGTCTTGGCTACCATGCTGCAGCTCAGTTTCAGGATCTTGGCAATCTTCTTATCTTCTATCTTTATGTAGAGCACCAATTCTTTTTTTCAGATCCTCAGCAAGTTCTTTGCCATAAGGTGCTATGTTGAACGTCCAGTGACCAGTATGAGAGAGAGCGATAACACCAAATTTAACACACCTGCTCCCCATTTACACCTGAGACCTTGTAACATTAATGAGTCACATGACACCAGGAGAGGGAAAATGGCTAATTGACCCAATTTGGACATTTTCACTTAGGGGTGTACTCACTTTTGTTGCCAATGGTTTAGACATTAATGGCTGTGTGTGTTGAGTTATTTTGAGGGGACAGCTAATTTACACTGTTATACATGAAAAGTTATAAAAGAATATTTACAAAAATGTGAGGGGTCTACTCACTTTTGTGAGATACTGTACATCAAAAAGGAAATTAAAGATTGTTAGTCCATACAAAGATCAGGTCATCTATAAAGCGACCATACCATGCAATGATGACGCTAAAAGGATTGCTCGATGACAACAAAACTATTTCCTCCCACCAGTCCATATAAAGATTGGCTAAAGATGGAGAAAATTTAGCCCCCATCAAAGCACCACAACATTGCAAGTAAAGTTGGCCATAAAACATAAAAAATTGTGTTTTAATAGGAACTCTACTGCAAGACAGATGAACTTTTGTAATTGTGGTGAATAGGAGCTGTAGTTATGTAAATGATGTTTAAGGGCACTGATAGCTAAATGGTGGGGAATACATGAATATAAAGACTTTACATCTACTGAACCCAAAGTGAGTTCCTGGGCCACTTGATTTCATGAATGTGAGCTAGCACATGGTTAGTGTCACTAAAATAGCCTGGCAAGCTAGTGACTAAGGGTTGAAGCAATGCACCAACCCATTCACTGTGCTTTTCCAGGAGCGACCCTATTCCCGCAACAATTGGATGGCCCTTACCTAGGGCATACTGTTTATGAAGTTTCGGGAGATTGTGGAAAATAGGGGTAATGGGATTTTGTACCATAAGATGATCAGCTGTTTTACCATCAAGACCCCCTGATTCTTTACCACTGCCTAACAGATGTTCTAGTTTTTCCATGATAAGCACAGTCGGATCATACTCTAGTACTCGAAGTAGTAGTATCGCTCAACTGGCGTAATGCTTCCTGTTTGTAGCTTTCAGAGTCTAAATCAACAATTAAACCTCCCTTCACCGCCTGGTGGGTGACAATGTCAGTCCTTTTTGTAAGTGCCTCTAAAGCTTTACTTAAATTAGGCTTTTTATAATTGGTTCATGTTGTGCTGGACTCATCAAGCCCAATCAGTTTTTTCTCAATGATCCTCTGAAACATCAACCACTCCTCTTCTGGCCTGGATGGGGATAAAAATATTTATCACTCATATTAATAGCATTGCTGTCCATCCCATGTAGGCCACCACTAGATTCAGACTGCAATCCCTCCAATACAGATCTGGCTATTAAATAGTCAAATTGAAAGGAGGGTTCCAAGTCTGATTCAGGACAGTATGACTAGACCAACTCAAACGAATCGTCCCCAGACTTTCTATGGCTAGATATAGAACATTCTCTAATCCCCAGATGTGACCTCTATAGCTGCTTCTGGTGACCTCTTGCTTTAAAGCCTTTACCTCTCCCTTATTGCATGGAGAACCTTACATTAAGCCTCCAGTACTTACCCCCAGGTGTCACTTAGTGCCTTGAATGTCATCATACCTTATTTTTCCTCTAAATCCTGGCTATATAAAGGCTTTTCCACTTTTGATGAATCTGTACTCAGACAGCACCCTCAAAAGATTTGGGCAACTTGTAAAAGAATTTGGCTTGTCACCCACAAAATTCTTCAAATATGTAAAGTTCACACACTTAACGGGCATTCTCGGTTCCAGCAGTATTTATCCGTGCCAAAGCTTTGCGATACTATACAGTAGTTTCACTGACTCACAGAAGCACTTCTTTTTTTATAATACCCTCCACAATGAAATGTGCTTCACCATGACTACTGCTTTTTGACATTGGGAATTAGATCTCTCTGCATCTTTCACTGACTCACAATGGACCTTGGCATTCAACTCCGAACACAACCAGCTGTATCGAGCATTGGGAATTGACACAAAAGATTACTCAGCAATGGTACGTAACTCAATTTAGACTAACCAAGTTCTAGCTCTCACAGTCCCCCTTATGCTGGAGAGGTTGCTGCTCAATAGGAACATTAATGCATATTTTGTGGACTTGCAACCATATCAACAGCTTCTGGAGGAAAATATTCCTAATTATTTCTGAGGTCATTGGTATATGGTCCCTCAGTCACCAGCCTTAGTGATTTTAAACCTAGGTATGGGGAACTTCCCAATTCAGTCGTTATACATATCCTGTTGGCGGATGGGATCATGATTACTAGACACTGGAAACTGAACCATGTCCCTAATGCATAAGACACTTTTGAGCTTGTAAAAACTAATTTTGTTTATGAAAAATTGTTAGCTCTTAGACAAGACAAATACTGTTGAGAACTCCTGGAAACCATGGGCCCATTGGGCAAAATAAGATTTAATCTTTGAACCTTTGCCATTCTTGCCATGTTATGGTTCTAACTTACTACATATGTTGTACTTACTTTGTTATGTTTTTATTTAATACATCTTATCTCGTCTCTGAGTGATGTTAGTACTTTTTTTTTCTTGAACAAATGCAAATTTAATTAAAATATAATGATAAGAAAAATTACATTTGCTATGTTTCAGGGTATAGATCTCGGATTTGTGTCATAAAATGCTATATCTCATAGGGGTACTTATTAATATACAGCTTTATGTACTGCAGATGGACATTTTGTCAAATAATATGCAGAAGCATGAAAAAAAAACGACAAATATGCTCATCTTACAGCTGGTTCTTTTGTAGGAGTGGAGTGATGCTAGGGAAGCAGTTGTCTCTTCATTTACTCTTCTTTTGACAGATAATGGCTGCAGTCAGTCCTTTGCTGTTGCAAATGCTTAAAAAAAACCAGGAGGGATTGATTACTATGCAGTGCATACCATTTTTATATTTGTTCGATATGTCATTGGTTCATATACAGCAAGTCATCACTAAATACATCTTTATTTTTTTTTTAAGAGGAAACAGAACACCCCCGCTGGAGGATAAGTTGTTATATTGTCGTGGTCATTAACCACTTCCTTACTGGGCACTTAAACCCCCCTCCTGCCCAGACCAATTTTTGGCTTTCAGCGATGTCACATTCTGAATGAGAATTGCGCGGTCGTGCAGCGTTGTACCCAAACTAAATTTATATAATTTTTTTCCCACAAATAGAGCTTTCTTTTGGTGGTATTTGATCCCCTCTGTCATTTCTGATCGCCGCTATAAACAAACCATGAGCGATGATTTTGAAAAAAAAAAACTATATTTTTTCCTTTTTTCTATAATAAATATCCCAAAAAAATATAAAAAATAAAAATTATTCAACAGTTTTGGCCGATATATATTCTTCTACATATTTTTGGTAAAAAAAAAATCGCAATAGGTGTATATTGATTGGTTTGCGCAAAACTCCTCATGTCTACAAACTATGGGAATTGATTTATGGCGTTTTTATTATTATTATTTTTTTTTTACTAGTAATGGCGGCGATCTGCAATTTTTATCGGGACTGCGATATTGGGGTGGACATGTTGGACATTTTTGACACTTTTTTGGAACCAATGACCTTTATACAGCGATCAGAAATTTAATTGTCCACTGATTACTGTATAAATGTCATTGGCAGTGAAGGGGTTAACCTGCAGGGGACAGTGAACGGGTAAAATATGTTCCCTGGTTGTGTTCTAACTGTGGGGGGGGCGGGCTGGTCGGGACATAACAGATCTAACTGATCCCAGTGACGGGGATCAGTGGATGTGGCATGTCCCCTTCAGCAGAACGGAGAACCGCCATGTTTACATCGGCGGTTCCCTGTTCTGCAGGTCTGACGGGATCGCGGGTCTCGGGCAGACATCGAGACCGCCCGACCCACGGGCACGCCCACGCAGCGTGCGCTGGCCGCCACTGCCGCCTGTGAGTGCACGTCGGGAGCGCGCACATGGCCAGGACATCCATGGACGTCCACCCGGCAATTCAGATCCGCACTGGAGCCATACTTTGGCTATAGCGCGGATCTGAACGGGTTAATCACTATATTATTTCTTTCCTTATAATTTCTTGTAGGTGTTTACATAAACCATATATTCCTCTACTGTAGATCACCTACAGCCTTCTCAACCTTTTCAACACTGAGGAACCCTTGAAATAATTATCCGGTCTCAGGGAACCCCTGTTAAAAATAAAAATATACAACTCATGGTAGATTAGTGTGATGGTCAATGGAAAGAATGCTCCTTACACTTGTAGTCACTGGGAAGAATTACCCCCTTACAGATAGCTGAAAAGATCAATGATGTCATTGGGAATTTATCTGAGAGGTAGAAATTGCTCATTGCTCAAGGAACCCCTAGCAACCTCTGGAGGAACCCTAGTTGAAAAACCCTGATTTAGATACTCCCTAAAAGGACAGACTTCCACTATTATTTTAAAAAGCACATTATAGTGGCGAATAAATGCATGTCTTAGAGGACCACTTAGCTGATCCACCTGGAATTCACAAGGGTCACTGATACAAATCCTTATAACTGATGCTTCATTTAGCCTAGTGGTGTTTCTTGAAATTGTGGTGTTTAAATGCACAGTCATTTCACATTTAGGACTAGTTCACCCAATTTCTGTGTTCAGATGCTTGTTCCATGTTAAACACTGTCCATGCGTTTTTGATGCAGAATAAAAACACACTGGGCTGCATCTGGTTTGAACCAGCCCTTAAAGAAAATATGCCTACCATATATTTAACCACTTCAGCCCCGGAAAGATTTCCCACGTTAGGACCAGAGCACTTTTTGCGATTTGGCACTGCATGGCTTTAACTGACAATTGCGCAGTCATGCGACGTTGTACCCAAATAACATGTGCGTCCTTTTTTTTCCCACAAATAGAGCTTTCTTTTGGTGGTATTTGGTCACCTCTGCGTCATTTCTGATCACCGCTATAAACAAAAAAGGAGCGACAATTTTGCAAAAAAAAAACATTTCTTACTTTGTGCTAAAATACAAATCCAAAAAATATATCTAAAAAAACAAATTTATTCATCGGTTTTGGCCGATTTATATTCTTCCTCATATTTTTTGTTAAAAAAAAAAAAAAACAAATCGGCGTTTGGTTTGCGCAAAAGGTGCCACGTTTACAAACAATGCGAATTTGTTTCTGGCATTTTTACAATTTTTTTATTTTTTTACTAGTAATGGCGGCGATCTGCGATTTTTATCGGGACTGCGATATTGCAGCGGACATGTCGGACATTTTTGACACTTTTTTGGGACCAATGACATTTATACAGTTATCAGAAATGTAAATACCCACCGATTACTGTATAAATGTCATTGGAAGTGAAGGGGTTAACCTGTAGGGGGCAGTGAAGGGGTTCACCTGTAGGGGGCAGTGAAGGGGTTAACTGTGTTCCCTGGGTGTGTTCTAACTGTGAGTGGGGCAGGGCTGGTCGGGACATAACAGATCTAACTGATCCCAGTGACAGGGATCAGTAGATCTGTTCTGTCCCCTTCACAGAATGGAGAACCGCCGTGTTTACATCGGCGGTTCCTTGTTCTGCAGCTGCCACAAGTGATTGGCGGGTCTCGGGCAGACATCGTGTCCGCCCGACCCACGGGCAAGCCCACGCAGCGTGCGGCGCCCGTGAGAGCGTGCCGCCGCAGGCTACGAGTGCACGCGGGGAGCATGCACAAGGCAGGACGTCCATGGACGACCACCGGGCATTTCAGAGCCGCGCTGTAGCCGTCTTTCGGCTATAGCGCAGATCTGAACTGGTTAAAGTGAATGGGAGTGTCGGTGAGTCAACAGCGGGTCAGAGGAGGAGCCGCTGTGGGACAGAGATGACAGTTGCTCTTTAAAAATTATGATTTAAATCAAGACGTTTTACTAGTGATTTAAATCAACTTGATTTAATTCAAATCCACCCTGCACATAGGTGACCTAATGGGGGGAAGCAAATGAGTTGCCCCCTGCATAAAGGTTCGGATCAGCGAATGAATGTGAGGCTAAGGGCCTTTGGAAAAATACTGACCGAAATCTGACCCCTGATTGTACTCAAAGCCAATCTGATTTCCACAGCCGACTGTAAGAGAGAATTCTCCCAATCACGTATTTCCAAGGATGCCATTTTCTGGCTTCACACCAAGCAAGTCATCCAGACTTTATAATAGATCTTCCTAGTGACCGCTTTTCTGGCATT
>BLSH010451656.1:462523-489325 GCA_018402905.1 Glandirana rugosa
ACAGTACACAGCCCCCCTACACTACCAGTAGACCCCCAGTCTCTTCTCATACACGGCTCCTCCTGTGTCATAAATACCTCATTAACGCCGTTCATTCATGCTACCCAGTCATGTGACTGCTCTCCCCTGATTTTCATGGGCAGTCACGTGGTCTCTTCCTCCTCCAATCTAAAGCTACACTCTGAGGAGGAGGAGGTGAACAGAGCTAATGAGGTATTTAGAGGCTTCCATTTACAATGAGAGGACATGAGCGGAGCAGTGTTTGAGAAGGGGCTGGCAAGTGATTTTTTCTTAGCTGCAGACTATGCTGGCAGGTGCTGTCCCAGGACCAGGAGAGGCGGAGCGGTTGGCCTGACACCCCCCCCCCCCTCAATGTGTGGCACCCGGGGTGGACCTCTGGGCGGCAGACCATATTTATCAACGTATAACACACACTTTTTCCCCCTGAAAATAGAGGGTAAACAGTGTGTGCCTGTTATACATCCATAAATACGTAATAAATAAAAATGTTTTGTTTCTGTGATATTTTAGGCTGTCAGTCCAAGTGTGTTCTGTTCAGTTAGTTTTCTGTGGTTTGTCAGTAAAAATTGGTGGTTTGCAAGCCTGGTATCCAAATATCTTTCTCCATCCAACACCAACCCTCCTTTCCCAATTTTCTAGAACTATTCTTTTTTTATTAACTAAGGTTAGCTAAGGGATTAAAGAAGGGAACGTAGGTAAAATTGATTTTTATACAGAATTTTTTGGATGATAGAATGAACAGTCTCCAGTCCAAATCCAAGTTTAAAAAACGTGTAGCACCCTCCACGCTAGGTAGGTGTAGTGAGAGATTTTTGGTAGGCAAGGTAAAATTTAGTCAGGCCTGACTGAGTGCAGGCTTGATTGCTTTGATTCTGGGTTGGGAGTGGCTCAGGTAGGATTGAGTGATTCACAGTATGGTGTCATCAGGACCTCCCACTTTTTTCCAGAAAGTTCTGTTATTTTCTGGACAGAGAGCTGGGAGGGGAGGTCAGGTGTAACCATTTGGGGTGTTCTAAGGAGCCTTGACCAATCCCCAATCTGGGTTGGCAAGGGGCAGGCATCCTTAAATTCCCTGGGAGGAGAAGTTTGGGTGGAAGTCTGGAGATGGAGTAGTGTGGGCTGTCACGGCCAGGGGAATCTCCCATTCTGGGAGGGGTGACCCCAGGCCTGGAGTGCTCGGGTGCAGCCAGGAGTGAGATCTTGATGGCAGGCACAAGGCAGAGCGAAAAGGACAGCAGGAGAGCACTATCCAGCAGAGCTCTCCAGTGTGGAACTACGAGTGTCAGGATGTCGGTGAGCAACATACCCTGGGAAACTGTTAGAGGCATGCCGGAGCGGATTGGGGTGAGAGACAATCTGGAAAGGATGCAGAAGCCAGTATGTTGCTGTGGTAGTGGAGAATGCCATGAAAGCTGGAGAAGCTGGAGGGGCCTGGAGGAGGATGCGCTGGGAGTAGAAGTCCATCAGGCTAGCTAGCACACAGTACTTTGCTACACAATGGAGGCTATCTGCCTCTACCTGTAATGGGTGGTCCAGAGGCCCTGCTCCAACTATAGCAGGCCTCACAATGTGCTAGCTAGACCAGAAGAACATGTAATGGAGGCCTGATAAATATCCTTTCAGGTCCTGCTTGTAGAAGCAAGTGTTGTGCAGGAGAGAGGAACAAGAAGAATCAAGTATTGTGCTGGAGAGAAGTACACGGAGTGTAATGGTCAGCAAGTGATGTGCTGGAGGAAGATGGAGAGATGTATATACTGGCGAGTGTATATAGTCGGCCCCATATACAGAACTGTTCAATTTCTGGGTATCCCATAATCATCCCTACCCCATCCAAGTTCAATTCCCCTAATAAAAAAACAAAACAAAGTACCGGCCTGTTCTGTGCCTCTGGATGTGCGGAAAAGTCTGATTGAGGGCAGTGTGATCAGGTGAACCACACCAACCAGCCACTCCTAAGGGGGACATAGGCTCAAGATGTTTTATTAATTAAATGACAAAAAAGAGATGACAACAGTGCACTCAGGAGACGCAATAGCAAGCACTGTATCATATAGATAAAAAGTTCCTGGTCCAACCAAACCTTACAGCACAGTAAATCCCACAACTGCTGGTGTGATAAGGAGGCTGGTAGTTGCATAGTTACAAGTCACATACCCATCCATACAGCAGTGTATTGGGGAGAAGGACTGCTGATAACCCGGGGAAGAAAACCCCAGACCTTGTTGTGTGCAGAGGGAAAATGAATTCAAGCAAAAACATGGCCATCCTGTGTGTACAGACAGCACTGGAAGTGATGTCACTGGCTGGGCCGCAGACCGGACCCGGCAGCTAGAACGGAGGCTGAAGGGAGCCAGGAAATAATAGTAAACACTGTGCTCACCTGTCAGTATGTGGAAACAATATATAACAATATATAACATAATGGATCATGAATGGTATGGGGTAATCACTGTGACAACAGTCCCATAAAGTCCAATAAGATGGAGGAGGATGGTATTGCTGTGAGAGGCAGCCGGCTGTGAAGAGCAGGAAGGACTCTATAACACGGAAAGAGAAAATACAGCAGCGCCTCTAAGTGCAATATATCCCAGTTTATTGGAGAGCAATTAAAACAGTATTTATGCGCTCACAATGTCAGCAAAGGTATGTGCATGGAATACAATGGGGTCATCCGCTGAATACAGGGTGTGGAGACACGCTCCGGTGGCCGCTTTGCTGGGTCTGGGACTAGGAGCGCTGGTGGCTTCCAGCATAACTAGGAGACCGATGCCGACAGCAGAGGAGCGAGCTGGCACAGGACAACCACGTCGCTTCCGGGTACGCCAAGCGGGAGTCGCGTGAGTTCGGATCATTTGTGACCCTTCATCAGGCCTGATGGCTCTGAACTTCAGTCTGAAGTTCAGTCTAAACTTCAAGATTGTTCAGATTATTAGGCGTAGGCTAGAAATAATTGAAATTCAATGTGGAAATTAATATATGATTCGAAATGTTAAGCAAACACGATTATTTATTCACAGATCAAATGTTTAAATTGTTACCGGTTGAATGAAAAAAAAACAAAAAAAACTTTCATCTCTTATTCTGCACAATAAAGATCTAAACTCTTTGGTATCCTATTAAACTTTGTTGCTCTAATGAACTTCTTGTTGGAAGATGTCATTTTGTACTCGTGTAAACTCAAGCTGAAACACTCAGTGAACTAACTGATCTTCTCTGCAGCACAGTATGTGATTTAAAATAAGCATTTGTTTTACCTCCCCCTTGCTTTTAGCCAGACACTCGATGACTCTGTAAATGAAAATCCTGCTTGAAATCCCATGCTTCATTCAACTTTGTTACTCTGATGAACTTCTTGTTGGAGGATTTTGTCTTTTATACTTATATAAACCCAGTATCCTAATTAACCTCAGTGAACTGATGTTTTCCCTGGAGTACAGAGTGAAATTGGGTAGTATGTATAATAATATCATCCCTTCTTTTCGGAATGGCTGGACTTTTCTTCTATTGGCTGGCAGTTTACTGTCATGGCATACCACAGTGAGCTGTCAGCCAATGGAATAAAAACGACAATCTTCTATGAAAAGAAGGGATGATCATGGCCGTAGATTATTTTTCTCAGCTCGCGGCTGACCTATGTTTTAATTAACCCCCCAACCGCTCACCCTTAAGCTGCAAAGGCAGCAGACGGGGGTACCCACACTCAGCAGGCAGTAGTGCCCATCAAACATGACCCATTCACCACACAATTGTGGTGCAGATTTTTAGGTGTTCAGACAGGTGTTGAAGGGGCAACAATAATGCCTCCCCGCAGCCTGTCAAGTGGCCTCTGAAGAGCAATCCACCACAGATCATTTATGGCACAATTTTTAAAAGGTTAAAGTGGTTGCAAACCCTCAAGGTTTTTCACCTTAATGCATTCTATGCATTAAGGTGAAAAAAACCTCCTGTAGTGCAGCAGCCCCCCATATCCCCCTTTTACTTACCTGGACCCGGTCTTTCCAGTGATAAGGACAAGCACACCCGCTCCAGCCAGTGTCTCGGGTCCTGATTGGATGGATTGATAGCAGCACAGACATTGGCTCCCTCTGCTGTCAATCAAATCCAATCACACGGAAGCCGTAGGGCGTGGCCAAGTCCTGCTGTCTTTATCAATGGACGCAGCAACAGGACACGGGAGCGCGCCCGTACAGGTCCCCCGAGGGAGAGCGCTTCTCCGTTGGGGCACTCGATGGGGGGAGGAGCCAGGAGCACCGCTGAGGGTCCCGAGAAGAGGAGGATTTAGGGCCACTCTGCAAAACCGCTGCACAGAGGAGGTGAGTATAACATGTTTGTTATTTAAAAAATAAACTGAACCTTTACAACCCCTTTAACCACTTCAGCCCCGGAAGGATTTCCAGCTTTAGGACCGGAGCACTTTTTGCGATTCGGCGCTGCGTCGCTTTAACTGACAATTGCGCGGTCGTGCGACGTTGCACCCAAACGAAATTTGCGTCCTTTTTTTCCCACAAACAGAGCTTTCTTTTGGTGGTATTTGATCACCTCTGCGTCATTTCTGATCGCCGCTATAAACAAAAGAAGAGCGACAATTTTGCAAAAAAACCCAAATTTCTTACTTTTTGCTAAAATACAAATCCAAAAAAAAAATATAAAAAAACATTTTTTTTCACCGTTTTTGGCCGATTTATATTCTTCCTCATATTTGCGATAAAAAAAATCGCAATCGGCGTTTATTGATTGGTTTGCGCAAAAGTGGTCGCATTTACGGATGATGAGAATTCATTTTTGGGGTTTTTATTTTTTTTTTATTTTTTACTAAAAATGGCGGCGATCTGCGATTTTTAGCAGTACTGCGATATTGGGGCGGACATGTCGGAATGTTTTGACACTTTTTTGGGACCATTGGCATTTATACAGCGATCAGTGCTATAAAAATGCACTGATTACTGTGTAAATGCCATTGGCAGTGAAGGGGTTAACCTGCAGGGGGCGTGTCCTTACTGTAGGGGGACTTGCCTAGCTGGGGAAAGGAAGTGGTCACAGCCTTCACTTACAGGAAGGCTGTGATCACAGCCCTTCCCCCTCACACAGAGCGGAGGTCCGTGTTTACATACACGGACCTCCGCTCATTCGCTCCGGGGGGGGCATCGCGGGTGGCCGGCGGCAATCGAAGCCGCCGCACCCGCTCCCTGGACCCCCCCGGACACAGTGAGCGCGCGCGCGCGCTCACAGTGGCTCTGTATCGCGGCCGCCGTCGTATGACGGCGATTCGCGTTACAGAGCCACATTGTCGCCGTCAATTGCCGATCAGCCGTCGGCAAGCGGTTAAAAAAGCTGTGAGTGTTCTGTCTAACACAAAATGTTGCCCTTCACACCTGCTTAGGTTGCACACTAAGAGTCCTTTTACATGACATGCTCTGCTCTGTTTAGCAGGGTGTCCGTCAACAGATCCCCTGTTAAATTAGGGCAGGAAGGGACAGATGTCACTTTTGTGGCATTCATGTTGTTCTGTATTTTGTGTGCAAATATTTGTAGACCTGTGTTGGATTTATGGGCTTCCAGATGTACTTGTGACTTGTGTTTGTTTACATTAGGTTTCCTCTGATCTGTCACATTTAGGTCCAGAAAAATGGAAAAGAATGCAGTCTTTTTCCATTTTTTTCTGGACCTGCATGGACTCTGAAGTAGGTGGATGTAAATAGAAATCCATTTCCATCCTTTTGCCCATGGACTTGTTTTTAGCTTCTGACCAGGTCTGCTTGAAAACTGACAACCCATGTAAATGCAACTTAAAGTGATTTTAAAGTCTTGTTTTTTAAAATAATAAAACAGACAAACAAGTTATACTTACCTCCTCTGTGCAGTTGGTTTTGCACAGAGCAGCCTGGATCCTCCTCTTCTCGGATCCCTCTGCTGTGCTCCTAGCCCCTCCGTCCTATCAAGTGCCCCCACAGCCAGTTACTTGCAATGGGGGCATCCAAGCCAAGTCAGAGCTCCATGTGTCCATTCAGACAAGGGCCCCAACCCGACCCCACCCCCTCTCCCCCCTGATTGGCTAACTGACTTTGATTGCCGGCCGCGGTGCAGAAGGTGCCGCTGCTGTGTCTCAGCCAATCAGGAGGAGAGTCCCGGACGGCTAAGACACTCGTGGACATCGCTGGAGAGAGATGGGGCTGAGGCAAGTAATTAGGGGGTGCTAGGGAAGCTGCTACACACAGAAGGTTTTATTTATCTTAATGCATATAATGCATTAAGGTAAAAAACCTTCTGCCTTTACAATTTCTTTAAGGCTAGGTTCACACATATGCAGCCGTGGTTTCAGTGCAGCTGTCCGGTTTGGTTCTGTTCAGATGCGATTCAGGTGCATATTTTTTCACCTGAAATTGCACCTGAACTGGACCCATAATTGCACAGCGGCCGCCCCGCACATATGTGAACCGGCTCCATTGAAAGCCGGTCACATTCACATGTTATGAGAATTGGATGCCGTTAAAAACGCATCCAATTTACATACCCTATATTGTCAAAGGTATTAGGATTCCTGCATTTGCATGCACATTATTATTATAAAGGATTTATATAGCGCCGACAGTTTGCGCAGCGCTTTACAATATTAGGGCAGACAGTACAATTACAATACAATTCAATACAGGAGGAATCAGAGGACCCTGCTCGTTAGAGCTTACAATCTAGGAGATTAACTTTAATGGCATCCCAGTCTTAGTCCATAGGGTTCAATATTGAGTTGGCCCACCTTTGCAGCTATAACAGCTTCAACTCTTCTGGGAAGAGTTCACAAGGTTTAGGAGTGTGTCTATGGGAATGTTTGACCATCCTTCCAGAAGCGTGAGGTCAGGCACTAATGTTGAACAAGAAGGCCTGGCTCACAGTTTCTGCTCTAATTCATCCCAAAGGTGTTCTATCGTGTTGAGGTCAGGCCGGTCAAGTTCCTCCACCCCAAACTCGCTCATCCATGTCTTTATGGACTTTGTGCACTGGTGCGCAGTTATGTTGGAACAGGGAGGGGCCATCCCCAAACTGTTCCCACAAAGTTGAGAGCATGAAATTGTCCACAATTCCTTGGTATGCTGACGCCTTAACAGTTCTCTTCACTGGAACTAAGGGGCCAAGCCCAACCCCTGAAAAATAACCCCACACCATAATCCCCCTTTCACCAAATGATTTGGACCAGTGCACAAAGCAAGGTAATACTCCCTGTTAGGCAGAACTCTGCATTTACTCCAGTTCAAGTTCAAGCCATCCAATGAAGGAATTAGCTGCTCAGATCAACTTTTCCATTTAAAGGGGCACACATCTGACATTTTACCTTTGTGTGATAGCCAGGGAACTACCTGGCCAAGGTACTTTGGGGTGATGCTCTGCCCAGGGCTCAGTGATGAACAGAGAACCCAAAATATTCTAGCCACTCCTGCACAAGTAGTGCTACATGTGCTTGAACCCCAACATTCCTCTTGCTTGTCACCCGACTCGACCCTGGACATAGACCATTCTCCTTCCAGTTAACTCGGTGTCATCTATAGATGTAAATCTTTATTTGCTACATGGCAAAATCCAGTTATAAACAGGCTTCTGCTTTTTGGCTATACATCCTTACTGATAGCATGAGCCGATAAAGATTTACGTCTATGGGTGACTCTGAGTTGCCAACTGTATTTTGCTAAAAGGATTATTTGGAGGAGTGTGGAGGTACCCGAGCCTGAGCAAGTCTATGTGATTGTGCACAGCTTCCTTGTATTTGTTATTTCCAGCCAATTGCCTTGACCCTTGGTTTGATCTCATCTATACTCTAGTCCCCTGTTTCCACTTTGTAGCCTCCTTGTCCCCACTCACGTCTTGGTGGAGCAACCCTGAGGGCCAAAATCTGGCACCAGATGCAAAACCCATTTCCATCTACAGGAGCTCTGGTGAAAACCACCTGGTGCTTAGACTCGTATCACCTGCCAGGTGGTATAGTTATAACACTTTTTCCATGTGACATTTCTGCATATTGTTAATTTAGATTATAAGAATGAATACTGTCATTAAACCATAATAAACATTCTGTCTTGAAACCAAGCAAACGTTCATGTCCTATCTGTTGCCTACCTTTGCTGCATGTGTCCAGTTAAAGGCCTGGCCTCCCTCACCTGTGTGCTTTAGTAGGCCCTCCTCAACTGGTCTCCACCCCAGGCATTAATTGGTAAGAGGATATAATACCTGGCAGTGCAGGGCTGCATTGCTGATCAAAGTTTGTCCGTGTTTGGCTTGTGTGTGGTTGTCTCCTCCAATAGCTCTGAGTCTTATCTGTGTTCTGACCTTTGGCTTGTCTGACTATCCCTTCCTGCCTGATACCCCGATCTTCAGCTTGTTCTCTGTTTCTCCTGTCTGCTTGTAGCCTTGACCCTTAGCTATCCCTTTGACTATTCTTGCTATTCCTGTGCGGCTGCTTCCGAGCGTGAGCTAGGGGACTCCGGGGGCCGCAACCTGGATCCAGTTGCACCCAAATCCATCCTCACCACCAGAGGCTCTGGTGAACACCCACTGGCTCTTAGATTCCGCATCCTGGGGAAACCGATGCACTAGTCCCCTGTGTTTCAGTGTCCGTGCTCTAGGGGGCCCTCTCCCCGTATCAGCCAGAACTATTTAGCAGCAGTCAGCCATAGGTCCACAACCTTGTGGTGCGCTACACTACCCTTGGTGCGATTCACACTCCAGTGGTACGCACCTGTCACCAGACCCCTTGGAGTTGTGACAGAATACATTGTGCCATTTTTATGTGTTATTTGTGTTAGTATATAACCGTTATCTGTAGGTACTGTCTGAATGATGATCTAATGTTTTCCTGTTCAAAAATAACAAAGTCAACCTTTCCATGGGATGTACTTACTTTTTCACATAACTGTAGTTACAGAAATAATCTATTAGGGGGTACTACCAACAAAGAATTATCCATTAATTACAGAATATACACAAGTTCACTTTCTTTTGCCATGAATTAACTTGATTTATTTAATAAAGATTTGACAATGTAAATAGGTGTGTGTGTGTTTTTTGATAACTGTCTTTATCATTCATAAAAACTTGGAGAAAGAACAAAGGATCAATCATGTTACACTTACATCGTCACTTCCTGATGACGCACGCATGCGTGAAATGCATTGAAGACTTGAAGAGAGGCTTGGAGCGCATGTACACAGAGCCGGAAGAGAAAGCTGGAACTAAGGGCGGGACGTACATTGGTTCAGTGAGCGCGATCTAAACGGCCGCAACTGGGTTCCGAGCTGCATTCTATTGCTGAACAGCTTTTTATCTACATATGAAATGTGAGCATAATACATTTATTGATTTTAATTTGGTTTAAAATAAACAGTATTACACTATTCCCTGCCTTTTGTGGCTCTGTTGCTTGAGCTATTTCTAGAGGTGCATCTATTAAGAGGAATGCGGTGATGTAGGAGAAAGAGCGGAGCCTAGCGTTTGGAATATTGTCTGAAGTTAATATCATACTACTTTTAGTATATATCCATGCTGTGTGGTCAATCTGTGGCTGAGTTTATCTGGTGAGTGCATATTGAGTCTGTTCACGTGTGGTGGACTGGTGTGCACTTAAATCACGCTATTTTATAACACACTTGTGATTGGATCTCGATTGGAAACAGACTTTATGGACTATCTTTGAATATTATATCTTAATCATTTTTGATCACTATTGCACACATTTTTTTATCATATTGATTACTAATGTTGATGGTTGAAAACATATATATCGGCACATTTAATTGGTAAAATTAGAGTTATGAATTTTACAAAATGTAAAATAATTTAGTGGTCACATCACAATATTTATTTATTCTTATTTAATCAATTTATTTATTGGTCATTCAATTTATTTTGTGGTCACATCATACTATATATTCATAAATACTTTATTAATTTATTTATTCACTATTTGCACTTTATAACAGCCTTCATAGGATTTAGATTAGGTTGACAGCCCAAAAATAATTTCAGGTCAGCGCTCTATGGTCTTTTAATACTTACTAAAATAGCTGCCTGCTATTATAGGAGCAGCGACTTGTCTATGAGGTAGAGCTGGACTTTATCTAATATATATTAAGTTATTCATAGGTGGCGTATCCCCCTTTTTTGATAAATCAACTTTTAATAATTTTGTCCCTGCTTCAACTCGTAGCTAGCGAATGTTCATCTTGTTAGTCCAAAACACCTTCATGCCCATTCACCACATGTACTGTATTCTGCTGAAGCTAGACACACTATGATGTTTTTTAAACTGAGGTTCATCTGTTATGATTTGCATAAGTTTTTGTACTAAAGGTTTCTACATTCAGCAAGATGACAGAACAAGATCAAAAGTAGAACCTTCACCCCCCATTGAAGATTCCCACTTAATAAAGGATAAATCCTGCAGGTAACTTTGGACTTCACTTTTGAGCATGTTTTCTTGTTCATGTTTTTCTTTTAAAATATAATACACTAAGGGGTCAATTCACTAAGAGTTAAATGACGGCCCAAAAGAATACTGTAAAATAACGCTTGTGATAAATCAGTTTTGAAAGTGCAATTCACTAAGAATTTTGTGTTAAATACTGAATGTGGTGTTTGTTTGGTTTAGTGGTAATTACCGCATTATTTAATGCGGTAATTTATCACATTGAGCTGGTTGCTAGGGAGTGGGCTGCCGCGTCATTAACAACGGATGACTTATCACAGATGAATGTAAAAAAAAACATGCAGGCAATTAAAAATTATGAAAAAAAAACAGCGTAGGGCCCCTCCCCAATGCATACCAGGCCCTTCTGGTCTGGTATGGATTTTAAGGGAACCCCACACCAAAAGTGGGGACAAGGGCCTCATCCTCACAACCCTGGCCCGTGTTTGTGCGGGTTTGCGGGCAGGGGGCTTATCAAAATCTGGAAGCTCCCTTTAACAAGGGGGCCCCCAGATCCCATCCCACCATGTGAATGAGTAGGGGTACATTTACACCCACTCATTCACCAAAAAAAGTGTAAAAAAGAAAAAAGCACACACAGTTTTTGAAAAGTCCTTTATTAAAATTAAAAAAACATTTCACCCGATGTAGATCAATGGTCATTCATGATGCCCGCCGGACCCAAAAAAAGGAAGAAAAAAAAGGTGATGAACGCTCCCACGGTCTGCCTGCTCCACTGTGTGACAGTTCTTAAATAGGTATGGGGTGGGGCCACCTGGCAACGTCACCTGGTGGCACTGCCCCTTGTGATGTCACTGACCCAGCATGCACCAATCAGTGATGTCACAAGGGGGCGGTGCCACCAGGTGATGTTGCCTGTCACATGGTGGAGCAGGCAGACCACGGGAGCATTTGTTGGGAGCAGAGTTTTTTTCTTTTTTCAGGTTGGTGGTGAAGTGAGCTTCGTGATTGACGATGAATCTACATTTGGGGACAATTGTTTTTTTATTTTTTAGTAAAGGAATTGTCAATAACTGCCTCCTGTCTTTATTAAATTTTACACTTTTTTGGTGAATGGGTAGGGGTACAATGTACAATGATAAGCCATCTGCACTGGCCAGAGTTGTGAGGATGAGGCCAAGGTGCTTTGAGGTGGGGGAGGCAGAGCCCCCTGCCCCAAAGCACTCCCCCATGTTGAGGGCATATGGCCTGGAATTGTCCAGGAGGGGGGCTGCACGCTTGTTCCCCCCCTTTCCTGACCTGCCGAGCTGCATGCTCCGTTAAGGGTCTGTTAAGGATCACAATCACAGCCTGATCACTCTGTAAACAGGAAAAGCCTTGTATCTGCTTTTCCTCTACTCTCGGTGCCAGACGCAAGTCGATCGGCTGCTCTGCTGACGGGGGGGGGGGGGTCTGCACTGAATGATTATCAGTGCAACCCCCCTGAGGATGCCCACCCAGGACCACCAGGGATGCCACCCATGGCCACCAGGGATGTGCCCACCCAGGACCACCAGAGAGGACCACCAGGGATGCCACACAGGACCTCCAGGGATGCCATACAGGACCAACAGGTATGCACAATAAAGATGGCACTTAGTGCCCATCAGTGATTCCTGCCAGTGCTTCCTGATCAGTGCTGCATAACAGTGCCATCTTTCAGAGCCGACTATCAGTGCCCGCCAGTGCCACCTAACAGTGCCTATCAGTACCCACCAGTGCCACCTAGCAGTGCCATCCATCAGTGCCACCTATCAGTGTCACCTATGAGTGCCCATCAGTGCCACCTATGAGTGCCCATCAGTGCCACCTATCAGTGCCCATCAGTGCTGCTTATCAGTGCTGTCTATCAGTGTCCATGAGTGCTGCATATAAGTGCCTCATTATCAGTGCCCATCAGTGCCACCTCATTAGTGCCAATCAGTACTGCCTCATCAGTGCCCGTCTGTGAAGCCTCATCAGTGCCCATCAGTGAAGGAGAACATTTTGTAACAGAAACAAAGAAAAACATTTTTTTTCAAAATTTTTGGTCTTTTTTTATTTGTAGCGCAAAAAATAAAAACCCCAGAGGTGACTGTAAGAAAGCTCTATTTGTGGGAAAAAATTATAAAAATTTTGTTTGGGTACAGCATCGCATGACTGCGCAATTGTCATTGAAAATGCAACAGCGCTGAAAGCTGAAAATTGGTCTGGGTCGGGAAGCGGGGAAAGTGCCTGGTATTGAAGTGGTTAAATAATTTTAAATTGGGAACCCGCTGACAGCTGCTGAGTCATCCATTGTTAAGGACGTGGTGGCTGGCTTCCCGGCCTGCTCCTTAGCAACCAGCTACTGGGGAGGAACCTCACACACGTTTTTTGACAAATACCGCCAGCAAAACCCTGGTGATATATATTTCATGTTTTTTACTCTGTTCTGTTTGTGAATTGGACATAAGAGCTTACCGCTAGGGATGGGCCGAACACCACCCGGGTTCGGTTCGCACCAGAACTTGCGAACAGGCAAAAAATTAGTGCGAACATGGGAACCCTATTAAAATCAATGGGACTCAAACAAGAAAAATTAGAAGTGCTCATTTTAAAGACTTATATGCAAATTATTGCCATAAAAAGTGTATGTGGACCTGGGTCCTGCCCTAGGGGACATGTATCAATACAAAAAAAAGTTTTAAAATCAATCATTTTTCAGGAGCAGTGATTTTAATAATGCTTAAAGTGAAAAAATAAAAATGAAATATTCATTTAAATATCGTGCCTGGGGGTCCCCTTGGTATGCTTGCAAAGTGGTGCATCTGTGTGATGTTTAGAACAGTGCCAACACAAAATAACATTTGTAAAGGAGAAACTGTCATTTAAAATCGCTCGCGGCTGTAATGTATTGCCGGTTCCCGGCAATATAGATAACAATCACTGAAAAAACATTGCGTGGGCCCCCCAGCCGATAACAGGCCCTTTGGGTCTGGTGTGGATTTTAAGGGGAACCCCATGCCAAAATTTAAAAAAAATTGTGTGGGGGTCCCCCCCAAAGTCCGTACCAGGCCCTTCAGGCCTGATATGGATTTCAAGGGGAACCCCGCACCAAATTTTTTTAAAAAGTGGCATGGGGGTCCCCCCAAAAGCCATACCAGACCCTTATCCCAGCATGCAGCCTGGCAGGGCAGGTGGGGGGGATGAGCGAGCGCCCCCCCTCCGAACCATGCCAGTCCACATGCCCTCAACATGGGGAGGGTGCTTTGGAGTCCCCCCAAACCTTGTCCCCATGTTCATGGGGAGAAGGGCCTCATCCCCACAACCCTGACTGGTGGTAATAGGGCCTGCGGTAGGGTTGCCACATCATCCCTTTAGTCCAGGCACATATGAATAACACAGGTTCTAAGGCTAATTTAATGCAGGTAAGTGAGTTTAATTACCACCTTAATCAGCCACAGAACCTGTGTAATTAATATGTGTCCTGGATTTAAGGGATGATGTGGCAACCCTAGTCTGCGGGTGGGAGACTTATTGGAATCTGGAAGCCTTCTTTAATAAGGGGGCCCCCTGATCCCACCCCCCATGGAAATGAGTATGGGGTACATTGTACACCGACCCAGTCACTAACAAAAGAGTGTAGTGTTACAAAAAAACAGTAGGTAGTTTTTGACAAGTCCTTTATCGTAAAATAGCTCTTTTTCTTCTCCTGGTTCTTCTTCTTTCCTCCTCCATCTTCTCCTGCCCCGCTCCTTCTTCTGGTCTTCTGCTTCTTCTTTCGGTCTTCTTCCTTCCTCTCTTCGCCATCTCCTTCTTCATCTTCCTCCTCTTTCTCCGCTGCTGCTCCTGCTGCAGATCAGAGGCGATTCCCGGAATGGGCAGTCTGCAGTTTGACAGTTATTTTATAAGAAGGGACAGGGCCACCCGGGGAGGTAAATTTACATCAGAAGGGGATGGGGTCACCTGTTAACATCACTGGGTGGCCCCGCCCTTACAGTAATCTGCATGGCAGTGGCGGCAGAGAAAAAAGAAGAAGAAGAAACGGAGGAAGACTGAAAGAAGAAGCAAAAGACCAGAAGAAGAAGCAGGAAAAAAATGGAGGAAGAAAGAACAAGACATATTTAATAAATGACTTGTCAAAAACTGTCTACTGTTTATTGTAACACTACTACACTCCTTTTTTGGTGAATGGGTAGGGGTACAACGAACCCCATACTCATTCACATAGGGGGGGCCAGGATCTGGGGGCCCATTTATTAAAGGGGGCTTCCTGATTCCGACAAGCCCCCCCGCCCGCAGACCCCCACAACCACGGGCCAGGGTTGTGGGGAAGAGGCCCTTGTCCCCATCAACATAGGGACAAGGTGCTTTGGGGGGGGACCCATGTTGAGGGCATGTTGAGAGCATGTGGCCTGATATGGTTCGGGGGGGGGGGCGCTAGCTGGCCCCCTTCCTGCCCTGCCAGGCTGCGTGCTCGGATAAGGGTCTGGTATGGATTTTGGTGGGGACCCCCACACCATTTTTTTTAAAAACTTGGCACGGGGTTCACCTTAAAATCGATACCAGACCCAAAGGACCTGGTTTGGATTTTGGGGGGATCCCCACATCTTTTTTTAATTTGGCGTGGGGTTCCTCTTAAAATCCATACCAGACCCGAAGGGCCTGGTTTGTATTTTTTCAGGGACCCCCGTGTAATTTTTTTTTGAATTTTGGCACGGTTATTCCCCTTAAAATCCATACCAGACCCAAAGGGCCTGGTTTGGATTCTGGGGGGACCCCCACATAATTGTTTTAAAAAAATTGGCACAGGGTTCCCCTTAAAATCCATCCTAGACCTGAAAGGCCCGGTTTGTATTTTGGGGGGTACCCCCATGCATTTTTTTTTATTTTAGCGCGGCGTTCCCCTTAACCACTTAAGGACAGAGCCTCTTTCTGAGATTTGTTGTTTACAACTTAAAATCAGTTTTTATTTCTGGAAAATTACTTAGAACCCACAAACTTACTTTTTTTTCTAACACCCTAGAGAACTAAATAGCGGCCATTGCAATACTTTATGTCACACCGTATTTGTGCAGCAATCTTAAAAGCGCAATTTTTTTGGAAAAAAATCACTTTTTTGAATTAAAAAAATAAGACAATAATAAAGTTAGCCCAATTTTTTTCTATATTGTGAAATATAATGTTATGCCCAGTAAATTGATACTCAACATGTCATGGTGGCAGAGGTCTAGGTCTAGTGGCAGAATTATTGCACTCGCTCTAACGATCGCGGCAATACCTCACATATGCTTCTGCCCGCGAGCTCGGCAGGACGTGGCACTTTACATTTTTAAAAAAAATTTTCTTACTTATTTTACTTGTTATTTTTTATTTTTAAACTGTCCATTAAAAAAAATGGGTCACCTTTACTCCCATTACAAGGAATGTAAACATTCCTTGTAATAGAAAAAAAGCATGACAGACTTCAGATCTCATATTTACACTAAAATGCAATAAAAAAAGAAAACAATGACACTTGCAAAAAAAAAATTGTCTCCTTTAAGAGCATTGGGTGGAAGTGACGTTTGACGTCGCTTCCACCCATCAAATGCCAGGGAGCCGAGTGGTGGCCATTTTACCCTCAGTCGGCATCCAGGCCATGAGGGGAGCGGATCGGACCGGATCGTCACCACTGCTACTGACGAATTCGGTAAGCAGGGGGGAGGCGACCGGAAAGTGGCGGGAGGGGGGCCCTCTCCTGCCCCCAATAAAAGTAGTCTCGCTGTGAATCCGCCACAGAGCTCACTTTTATCTAAAAGCAGACCGCCCGCCATTTCAGAAAACACTGCAGTTATGGTAGCTATCTGCTACCATAACAAGGGTATTCCACGTCAAAGTACCAACGTACAATGACGGTGGGCGGTCAGTAAGTGGTCAAAATCCATACCAGACCCCAAGGGCCTGGTTTGGATGTTGGGGGGACCCCCACGCAATTTAAAAAAAAATGTTGGCGTGGGGTTCACCTTAAAATCCATACAAGGTCCTTTGGATTCTGGGGGGGACCCCATGCCGTTTTTTCCTAATTCTGTCATAGGGTTCCCCTTAACCACTTCAATACACTGTGTTATATATACTACATTTACTGCACCATATAGTCTGAACTGTATTACATATACTACGAGGACTGCACTCTATAAAATTGTAATGACATAACCCAGTCAAACAGGTGCAGAAAAATTGAGAGTTGGTGGTGGCAGAACACAATTACTCTTGTTGGGTGCAGGAACGGCCCCTGCTGTTGTAATTTATTAAAAAAATTCTAATGACATGCCCCAGCCAAACAGGTGCAGAAAAATTGGGCCTTGGGTTTTGGTGGCGGCAGAACACTGTAACCCCTCACAATTACTCTTGTTGGGAGCAGGAACTATGGAATACTATACACTGAATGAGCTGTATATATAGTCTACACTGAATGCAGCTTATTACATATATATATATATATATATATATATATATATATATACAGTATAAATATACAGTATCTCACAAAAGTGAGTACACCCCTCACATTTTTGTAAATATTTTATTCTATCTATCATGTGACAACACTGAAGAAATGACACTTTGCTACAATGTAAAGTAGTGAGTGTACAGCTTGTATAACAGTGTAAATTTGCTGTCCCCTCAAAATAACTCAACACACAGTCATTAATGTCTAAACTGCTGGCAACAAAGGTGAGTACACCCCTAAGTGAAAATGTCCACATTGGGTCCAATTAGCCATTTTCCCTCCCCGATGTCAAGTGACACGTTAGTGTTACAAGGTCTCAGGTATGAAAGGGGACCAGGTGCGTTAAATTTGGTGTTATCGCTCTCACTCTCTCATACTGGTCACTGGAAGTTCAACATGGCACCTCATGGCAAAGACCTCTCTGAGGATCTGAAAAAAAGAATTGTTGCTCTACATAAAGATTGCCTAGGCTTTAAGAATATTGACAAGATCCTGAAACTGAGCTGCAGCACGGTGGCCAAGACCATACAGCAGTTTAACAGGACAGGTTCCACTCAGAACTGGTCGATAAATTGCCATGGTTGCCATGGTCGATAAAAGAAATTGAGTGCACATGCTCAGCTTCATATCCAGAGGTTGCCTTTGGGAAATAGACGTATGAGTGCTGCCAGCAATGCTGCAGAGGTTTAAGGAGTGGGGGCCAGTCTGTCAGTGCTCAAACCATACACCGCACACAGCATCAAATTGGGCTGCATGGCTGTTGTCCCAGAAGGAAACCTCTTCTAAAGATGATGCACAAGAAAGCCCGCAAACAGTTTGCTGAAGACAAGCAGACTAAGGACATGGATTACTGGAACCATGTCCTGTGGTCTGATGAGACAAAGATAAACTTATTTGGTTCAGATGATGTCAAGCGTGTGTGGCGGCAACCAGGAGAGGAGTACAAAGACAAATGTGTCTTGCCTACAGTCAAGCATGGTGGTGAGAGTGTCATGATCTGGGGCTGCATGAGTGCTGTCGGCAATGGGGAGCTACAGTTCATTGAGGGAACCATGAATGCCAACATGTACTGTGACATACTGAAGCAGAGCATGATCCCCTCCCTTCGGAGACTGGGCCTCAGGACAGTATTCCACGATGATAATGACCCCAAACACACCTCCAAGATGACCACTGCCTTGATAAAGAAGCTGAGGGTAAAGGTGATGGACTGGCCAAGCATGTCTCCAGAACCTAAAACCTATTGAGCATCTGTGGGGCATCCTCAAACTGAAGATGGAGGAGCGCAAGGTTTCTAACATCCACCAGCTCCGTGATATCGTCATGGAGGAGTGGAAGAGGACTCCAGTAGCAACCTGTAAAGCTCTGGTGAACTCCATGCCCAAGAGAGTTAAGGCAGTGCTGGAAAATAATGGTGGCCACACAATAATTGACACTTTGGGCCCAATTTGGACCTTTTCACTTAGGGGTGTACTCACTTTTGTTGCCAATGGTTTAGACATTAATGGCTGTGTGTTGAGTTATTTTGAGGGGGCAGCAAATTTACATTGTTATACAAGCTGTACACTCACTAATAATAAAATATTTACAAAAATGTGAGGGGTGTACTCACTTTTGTGAGATACTGTATATATACTCTCTCTATATACAGTGGGTATGGAAAGTATTCAGACCCCCTTACATTTTTCACTCTTTGTTATATTGCAGCCATTTGCTAAAATCATTTAAGTTCATTTTTTCCCTCATTAATGTACACACAGCACCCCATATTGACAGAAAACAGAATTGTTGACATTTTTGCAGATTTATTAAAAAAGAACAACTGAAATATCACATGGTCCTAAGTATTCAGACCCTTTGCTCAGTATTTAGTAGAAGCACCATTTTGATCTAATACAGCCATGAGTCTTTTTGGGAAAGATGCAACAAGTTTTTCACACCTGGATTTGGGGATCCTCTGCCATCCCTCCTTGCAGATCCTCTCCAGTCCTGTCAGGTTGGATGGTGAACGTTGATGGACAGCCATTTTTAGGTCTCTCCAGAGATGCTAAATTGGGTTTAAGTCAGGGCTCTGGCTGGGCCATTCAAGAACAGTCACGGAGTTGTTGTGAAGCCACTCCTTCGTTATATTAGCTGTGTGCTTAGGGTCATTGTCTTGGAAGGTAAACCTTCAGCCCAGTCTGAGGTCCTGAGCACTCTGGAGAAGGTTTTCGTCCAGGATATCCCTGTACTTGGCCGCATTCATCTTTCCCTCGATTGTAACCAGTCGTCCTGTCCCTGCAGCTGAAACACTCCCCCACTGCATGATGCTGCCACCACCATGCTTCACTGTTGGGACTGTATTGGACAGGTGATGAGCAGTACCTGGTTTTCTCCACACATACCACTTAGAATTAAGGCCAAAAAGTTCTATCTTGGTCTCATCAGACCAGAGAATCTTATTTCTCACCATCTTGGAGTCCTTCAGGTGTTTTTTTTAGCAAACTCCATGCGGGCTTTCATGTGTCTTGCACTGAGGGGAAGCTTCTGTTTGGCCACTCTGCCATAAAGCCCCGACTGGTGGAGGGCTGCAGTGATGGTTGACTTTCTACAACTTTCTCCCATCTCCCGACTTCATCTCTGGAGCTCAGCCACAGTGATTTTTGGGTTCTTCTTTACCTCTCTAACCAAGGCTCTTCTCCCCCGATAGCTCAGTTTGGCCGGACGGCCAGCTTTAGGAAGGGTTCTGGTGGTCCCAAACGTCTTCCATTTAAGGATTTTGGAGGCCACTGTGCTCTTAGGAACCTTAAGTGCAGCAGAATTGTTTTTGTAACCTTGGCCAGATCCGTGCCTTGCCACAATTCTGTCTCGGAGCTCTTCAGGCAGTTCCTTTGACCTCATGATTCGTATTTGCTCTGACATGCACTGTGAGCTGTAAGGTCTTATATAGACAGGTGTGTGGCTTTCCTAATCAAGTCCAATCAGTATAATCAAATACAGCTGGACTCAAATGAAGGTGTAGAACCATCTCAAGGATGATCAGAAGAAATGGACAGCGCCCGAGTTAAATATATGAGTGTCACAGCAAAGGGTCTGAATACTTAGGACCATGTGAAATTTCAGTTTTTCTTTTTTTAAGAAATCTGCAAAAATGTCGACAATTCTGTGTTTTTCTGTCAATATGGGGTGCTGTGTGTACATTAATGAGGAAAATAAATGAACTTAAATGATTTTAGCAAATGGCTGCAATATAACAAAGAGTGAAAAATTTAAGGGGGTCTGAATACTTTCCCTACCCACTGTATATATATATATATATATTTATATTCTTACACTGCCTGAACTGGCTCTAGACACGTGTAGTTCATTTTTTTTTTAAACAAAATTCGGACAAATTTTTCATTATTCGGAATTCGGATGCATCCGAATTACAATAGTAACAATAATAAAGGAATCCAAAATAACAATTAGAATCAATAAAAGTTTGATGAAATTCGATTTGAATCAAATTCAAAAACCATTACAATTGAATTCGGAAACAAATTAGAAAAAAAAAACATTGATTTTCTAAAAAAGAATATAAAATTAGAAAGTAATATAATAAAAATAAAAGAATAGTAAAGAATAATACAAATAAAAGAATAGAATAGAATAGAATTCAATAGAATATAATTGAATAAAAAAGAATATATATGACTGTCTTCCAAAATTCAAATTTCAAATAGTATAAATTCAAAAGATTGAAATAGAATCTAAAACAATGGAAACCAAAATGATAGAAGAGAATAGAATGGAAAATAATAAGAGAATAGAATAGAAAAGCAATAGAATAGAAAAAATAGAAAGAATATCACTGTCTTCCAGAATTTGAATTTCAAATTGAATGAATTTGAATAGAACAGATTAGAATAGAATCCAAAACAATGGGATCCAAAATAATAGAGAATAATATAATAAAAAATTAGAGAATGCAATACAATAGAAAATAATAGAATACAAAAACAATACAGTAAAATAGAGAGAATATATAACCGTTTCCAAAATTCAAATTTCGAATACAATGAATTTGAATAGAAAAGATTAGAATAGAATAGAAAATAATAGAAAAACTAGAATAGAACATAAGATAATACAATTGAATAGAAAGAATCAAATAGAAAAAACAATGGAAAAGAATACAATAGAATAAAATAGAAAAATATCATATATAGCAATCTTCTGCAATTCGAATTTTGAATAAAATGAATTCCAATTTTGAATAGTTTGAAATCGAATAGAAAAAACAATGGAAAAGAATACAATAGAATAAAATAGAAAAATATCATATATAACAATCTTCTGCAATTCGAATTTTGAATAAAATGAATTCCAATTTTGAATAGTTTGAATTCGAATAGAAAAGATTATAATAGAATAGAAAATAGCAGAAAAGAATAGAATAGAAAATAGGTGAGTATAATAGAATAGAAAATCAATAGAACAGAATAGATTGAAATAGAATATATAACCATCTTCTGAAATTCAAATTTGGAATAGAATGAATGCAAATAGAAAAGATTAGAAAAGAATAGAAAAGAATAGAATAGAGAAAATGAGAATATAATAGAAAAACAATAGCACAGAATAGAATAAAATAGAATATATAACCATTTTCTGAAATTCAAATTTCAAATAGAATAAATTTGATTTTAATAAAAAAAAGATTAGAATAGAATAGAAAAGAATAGAAAAGAATAGAACAGGGAATACAATAGAATAGAAAAACAATATAAAAGAATATAATAAAATAGAAAGAATATAATATATAACAATCTTCCAAATTTCGAATAGAATGAATTACAATTTCGAATAGACTGAAATTGAACTTGAATAGAAAGGATTATAATAGAATAGAAACGAATTGAATAGAATATCACAGAAAATAAGAGAACAAGATAAAAAATAATAGAATAGAAAAACGATAGAACAGAATAGATTGCAATAGAATATATAAAACAAAACTTTATGCAGTGTACCATGCAGGTAAGTCAGAACTGTAAGCCAATAACATAAATATATAGAAATGGTCCCAAGAGAGGGCAAAGTGGCTTGAAGAGCGACTTTGTCCTTAACCACTTGACCACTGGGCACTTAAACCCCCTTCCTAACCAGACTACTTTTCAGCTTTCAGCGCTATCACACTTTGAATGACAATTACTCACTGTACTCATATGAAATTTGCGTCCTTTTTTTCACACAAATAGAGCTTTCTTTTGGTGGTATTTAATCACCACTGGGTTTTTTATTTTTTGCGCTATAATTAAAAAAAAACGAAAATTTTGTAAAAAAAAAAAAGAATTTTTCTTTGTTTCTGTTATAAAATTTTGTAAATTAGTAATTTTTCTTCATACATTTTGGCCAAAATTTATACTGCTACATATCTTTGGTAAAAAAAACAAATTAGTGTACATTATTTGGTCTTTGTGAAGGTTATAGAGTCTACAAGCTATGGGTGAGCATGGCTGGGTGAGGATGGCTGGATGGGTGAGCATGGATGGGTGAGGATGGGTGGCTGAGCATGGATGGATGGGTGTCTGAGCATGGATGGGGTGAGAATGGGTGGGTGAGCTTGGGTGGGGTGAGGGTGGCTGGGTGAGCTTGGATGGGGTGAGGGTGGCTGGGTGGGTGGTGGATGGATGGATGGTGGGTGGGTGGTGGATGGATGGTGGGGGTGCACACTGTCACTAAGCAGCACTGTGGGCATTACACATCGCCCACAGCGCTGCAGCACGTCCTCTCTCCCCCCTCTCTCCTCTCACACTGCACCGATCGGTGCGAAGAGGAGAGAGAGGAGCCGACACTTCCGCCGGCTTGTTTACATGTGATCGCGCCGCTCACAGTGGCCATTCACCGCGATCCGTGATGCACCGGGTCCCTTGGACCCAGCGGTCACGGATGTTCCCGTGTGCGCGCCCCAGGGGGCGTGCGGGAAGCGCATTCATGGGAGGATGTCCATAGACATCCTCCCAGAATAACGCAACCGCCCTGTGGACGTCTTTTGTCTATAGGGCGGTTGGGAAGTGGTTAATATATAACAATCTTCCGAAATTCAAATTTTGAATAGAATGAATGCAAATTATGGAAAATTGTTATCAAATACTTACCGTAATTTTCCTTTCCTGGCCTATCCTCACGTCTGCACACAATGGGTTAACGCCTCTGCAGGCGCTCATATGACCACCTGTAACTAGCTGAATAAAAGACAGCCCCTCCCCCACTAAGGTGTTCAATAACTTAGCCTGCGACAGGCCACTAGGGAGGGAGTCTTGTGCTGATGTATGGATAGGCCAGGAAAGGAAAATTACTTAGTATTTGATAACAATTTTCCAAATTCCTGGCCATACCTCAAGTCAGCACACAATGGGATATAACTAGCTGAATAAATGGGCAGGAGAGAACACAGGAAAAGGAACATTGACAATCAAGGAAAAACTGCCAAAGACAAGAAATATTTATAGGTCTCATCGCAAACCTTGCAGAACTTTGACTGCATGCCCGTAAAGTCGAGTGAAAGGCTAGCTGTCTAACATACATCTTCCACTGAATCCTGGCACAACTACCCCGCTACTTAGTTAATAGCACACCAGTGGACGGCCATTACCTGTCACTCTTTTGAGTGCTGGAAATTGTGAAGTTCATTACCGTGATACGCATCCACCAAGTGTGCAGGTGCCTTATGTCCTACATGCTAACATGGATACCCTAGCAGCCATTGATGTCCATGGCTGAGCATATTTTCTATCTCCCTCCCTGTTGACTCGTTATATATTCGGGTTGAGCTAAATGGTTTTTCAAAACTTTTCTGTAGACAATTTATGCGGGTGTCCTACACGCTTATGATTTTTGTTTTTAACATTTACTATGACCACATACCCCTGAGGAAGATATCATAAGTACATCAAAACGCGTTGGGTCCATCCCAGCCTCCTTAGTGTGGCAGATGAGTGGTCTTTTTTAATTTTGCTCGTTTAATGTGATGTTCTAGATTGCATGTTAGTCATTTCACGTTCATATTGTATGTATTTTTGTCCATGTTGGGCATTTTCCCTCACCACAATGGTATATGGTTTTAAGATTACCAATAAATGTTACATTTTATGACTGGTTCTTGTTGAGTTGGTTCTCCCTTGAAAGTCCCATATAGGGGGTTTACCTTATGCGTGTTATGTTTAATTAGGGATGGGGACATAACCAACTATCTGCATAACTGATGATATACTCACAACTGCCATGATCCATAGTTTCCAAAGCTGTCACCCCTCAGGTCGAAGGAGCTTACATCTGTTCCTGGTCAGAAAGGTCTAGTACCTGAATCCAGACTCAGAATATTGCTGCGCCACCCTACTGACATATAATCAATTAAACATAAAGTGACAAGTGCTGTGTTATATGTACAAAAAACTCATGAATACACTTAAAATGACAAGTGCTGTGCTATGTATAACACATATAATGAATACATTAATCCATTCAGAAAGTCCATAAAAATAAATAAAGTGCTCAGTGCTCCAAAGAAGTGCTCAGTTTGCAATCCGTGGTGCTCAGTGCCAGCCCCCTCTTGTGGCCCCACTCACCAGAAAACATGAACCCCCAGCTTTTCAGTCTGGGGGTCAAAGCAGACTTTTGACTGGTGGTGTGATGGAGATGGCAATGAAGAGGATCGTTTCTATCGAGCTGCTAAGGCATCACTTTTCCACATATTTTGTCAAAGGAAAAGAACAAACTCCATAGTGAAGTACTGTATGAGATATTTATTTGCGCAGAGTAAAAAACGTACTTACAAAAGATCAGATAAATCCCGCTTTGACACAAAAACAGTCTGTATAGGCAGTATGCAGCGTCTGGCTCCGGCATGCGTTCCACCACAGGCGGACGTGACGTCAATGAGTACGGAGGACCGGAGATGATGTCTTGAACTCAGGGGGCAGACAGGTGACAAAATCCAAAGCCAAGCCAGGGGTCATACACAGGAAGCAGGTCAAGTTCTTTTCCTTTGAGAAAACGTGGAAAAGTGATGCCTTAGCAGCTCGATAGAAATGATCCTCTTAATTGCCTCTCTATCACACCACCAGTCAAAAATCTGCTTTGACCCCCAGACTGAAAAGCTGGGGGTCCATGTTTTCTGGTGAGTGGGGCCACAAGAGGGGGCTGGCACTGAGCACCACAGATTGCAAACTGAGCACTTTTTTGGAGCACTGAGCACTTTATTTATTTTTATGGACTTTCTGAATGGATTAATGTATTCATTATATGTGTTATACATAGCACAGCACTTGTCATTTTAAGTGTATTTATGAGTTTTTGGTACATATAACACAGCACTTGTCACTTTATGTTTAATTGATTATATGTCAGTAGGGTGGCGCAGCAATATTCTGAGTTTGGATTTCTAATAGAGTTCATTAGTGAACCCTTGCGCAGCAGCAGCCCCCAGTCATAAACAAACCATTGAACTGTGAAAAGATAATAAGGGTTAGGTTATGACACACATCCTAACATCTATAGCGCGGATTATTAGCACTTTTGTTTTTCTGATTCCTGAATGCCAATCTATTTACCCTGGTAAACCAACAGAAGATGACTCAAGAACCTGACGGTGAAATTAAAAGATTATCCCCTTTCCTTCGTCTTTTGAACTTTGCACGTACACTGGTGCAACTTGTGTAAGTCCTCCTGCTGTGTACTCAGTGACTCCGTGTGAATGCCTGGAGGGACTGTTCCCAGTTTTCCTGAAAACTGCTTATCACTGTAGAATTGAGCTTTGGAGATGAACGTAGTATCACTATTTCTGGTAAAAAGACACAAAAGCGATCTTTGCTGCAATCTCCAACCTCCTTCTGTCTGAAGCAACCGCTGTCAGAGGAACTAGTCTTACCACTAGGGATCACACTGGAAATTAAGCTATTGGAGCATGGGATGCCTGTACTAGTGCTTTCAGAGTCAAGCTTAAGTCCCATGAAATGGAACAACGATTTCCTTGGTGGTTGTATATGGATTATGGCCTGCATGAAGCATTTGTTTGATGGCTCTTCCACCAGCCTGAAAAACAGTATAAAGGCAGAGACCTGTACTATAAATGGAGTCGTATGTCAGACCCACCTCAAGCGCAAATTGTAAAAAATGTCCAGGATATTGGCTAGACCTAGGGACACCCCAGAGAAAACTTTCCTAAGCAAACAGAACAAACTTCCTTCATATCCTCTTATATATAGCGCTCATGGCCTTGTGGTCTTCAAAGTCTGAACCACCTTGGGTGAGAATTCCTGCACCACTAGTCTGGCTGATTCAATAGCCAGGCTATTAAGAGTCTCATTGGATTGGGGTGCTGCCATTGACATTGGCATAAAAGACTTGTTTGACCAGGAATGGGATTGGTGGTGCTGATGACATCTGGGGAAGCAATGAAAATCAAGGCCTCCTCAAACAAGTGAAAGCACCTGTATGGCATAAACGTGTTCTGTCCAAATCTTCAGAAGAATCTTCACAATCAAGGACACTGGAGGAAGACAGACACCAATGGAAAAAAATCTGATGGAATAGAGCCAATACTAGTTGAGATACGTATTGTTGTAAAATAATTTGCCTAACTGATCCGTTAATGGATTCTGCCTTTACAGTAAGTAAACTGCGGTTAACTGTAAGCGGCTCTCCACCCAGTGAACAGTTTATGTCACAAAAAGTAACAGGAAAAGACAGACACTTGGTGCCCCCTTGGTGGGCAATGTAAGCTACTGCTGTCTTGGTGTCAAACATCAACTTCACTCAGGCCTCTTGGATAAAAGATCCTGAAAGTTTTGCAGGGGTAGAAAAACAAAACCGCCTTAATTTAAGTCAGTCACTAGGCTCCAATGCCCTTGCACTG
>BLSH010451656.1:531278-562808 GCA_018402905.1 Glandirana rugosa
GTTTTGAACGGATCCCACGGTACTACTATAAAGTTAAACCTCGAACAAGCATTATTAACCTTGGAATGACCCTGGGGTAGTATACTCATTCCTCACACATACGAATTTCTTTTAAGTTCAATGCGTTTTAAAAGTCAATGGTTTAATCCTGTTTCAATATTTATTATTGCCAGTCATATTACAATCTATCCACTTACCGGTTTGGTAGAGAGATTTTCACTATTGATCTCAACTCGCTTGTGGACCTTCAAGCCCAAGACGACCAGGCAGGCTTGAAGCCCTGTTTCAGGCCCAGGCCCAGGCCTGCCTTGGGCTTGCTAGCGTGCCTGTTGCTTGGGGTAACTTTAGTTACCCCTGGGCTTGAAAATCCGTGTTTTTACCGACATCCTTTCAGGACCTTTCGGGGTCTCCCCGTGCGATCGTTCGGGTTCCGTCCGGACCCGGACCCGGACTTTGTCCCGAAGTTCGGACGGACCAGCAGAACCCGAACTTCCAGGTGTTCGCTCAACTCTAGTTATCACTTTTAGAGAGATGGTTTGGCCATTCACCTATCTAACATTATACTGACCGTTATTATTTATAACTTTGTCCTAATTTGGTAACTGAAAATTTTGCGTAACTTGAATTTTCTTTAAGCATACACACTCCTTACTCATATGATGGGGTCCCAGTAAGGTTCCAATTATTACGAACAAGCTCCAAATTGAAATATCATCATGGCACCCTAGGCAAGTTTTGCCAATGGTTTATGATATATTCATTATTACTTCATTGTAAAACGGGGAGTCTATCCAGTATACCAGGTGGCGCCTAGGATACAAACTTTTATATCTCTTACTCATATTTTTATGTATACTTCTTTATATCATAATTGTAATGGAAGAAAATTCTTTTTAATTTTCATCTCCATTTTGAATGTGTACACCAACATTTATTCCATCCTACGGGATGCTCCTCTCTCTTTGTAGCTTTTTAATTTGGGAAATATAATACACTTATCCCCCAATATAGGCCCCTACGTCACACTTTCGATCATTAATACTCTACACTTTACGACTCTTGGTATGTGGACTACACATTCACTTTATATAACCCCCTTTTTTATTCTCATAATAGCCACTTCCTATCTGACAGGGTTTGACCCTTGGTTTAGATGTCATTGACTGTTTCCATGTCTTCCACTATTCTGACTCCAACTGTTGTAATAGTGACTTATCCCTTGCTGAGACCTCTATACCTGGCCTGTATAAGCAGATATAATCACCGCGGACAGTCTTTATCAGATGGCTCGACTCACCAGTCACTGATTCTTCCATAAGTGACTATTTATTGGAAATAGCAGGTACGGCATACAACAAATGTGGCAGATCGTTGAAAGATGGTAACTGCAGGTCAAAACATGGTATGGCATGAGACAGAGGACACAGGAAGAGGAAGTTATGTCACAGAGTGAACCAGGAAGAGGAAATTAGCTCAGAAGATGGGAGGTACACACTTAGAAAACAGAAGACAATGCAATATTCAAAACAACCACAACATGGCAGTGTAATAACCAACTATACAAACATTAGGTTACATAAGCGTAACAGCACACTCCCCGTCTGGTATTGTAAATACTACTATGCTATATCATAACGGTAGTTATGCAATGCAAATAAACAATAGTGCAATTTGCAGTTGTCTTGAAAACCTAAAAGACAAAAAAAATAACATGCATGTATATGCAACAACAATTAAAGAAGGCATCAAGAAGTGTCACTTAAAGTTCAAGGAACATTCTTCTTGTGGTAGAAAGTAGATCCAATAGACCCAGGTAAGCGAGTTCAGTCTCCAAAAGGCAAGAGTAAAACAAGTTCTGTTATGGGTCTGAGGAAGGTCTTTACAGTTTCTTGTCTGGTAACCTTCATCTCCACCTTACGTACCATACCATAATCACTGGGAATGGTCTTTACAACGAGTCCAATGGGCCATTCAACTCTTTCGGCTTGCTGGTCTTTGAGCAGAACAAGGTCTCCAACTTGGAGGTAGGGTTCAGATGTTGCCATTTTCTGCGTCCTTGCGGAAGAGAAAGATACTCTATCTTCCAACGTTTCCAGAAGCAGTTGGCGAGGTTTTGTACACGCTTCCATTGTACACGGTATAAGTTCCCTTCTTTAAAGTCCCCAGGTGGAACAGGAACAGACCCAAGCTTCTGGCTAAGGAGAGTAGCTGGAGTAAGGATGGTTGGGGACTCCGGATCTGTAGACACTGGAACAAGTGGTCTTGAATTGATTATGGCAGACACTTCTGCCAGAAAGGTGGTTAAACTCTTGTGAGTAAGACTTGTGGAGTTCAAGTCCATTAATATAGTGTCCAGTATTCCACGTGTAATGCTTATCATTCTCTCCCATGAGCCACCCATATGGGAGGAATGAGGAGGATTGAAAGTCCATGTACAGCCCTTTTCGGTTAAAAAGTCTTGGATTGGCTTAGAGTCGAGCTGTAACTCTCGGCAGGCTCCAGGAAAGTTGCTTCCACAGTCAGATCTTAATGACTTTACCGGCCCTCTGATGGCAAGGAATCACCTTAAAGCATTAATAAAACTTGAAGAATCCATCGATTCTATGACTTCGATGTGTACCGCTTGCACACTCATGCAGGTGAACAGCACTGCCCAACGTTTGCTATTCGCTTGGCCACCTCGGGTTCTGCATGCTGTTATCATCCATGGCCCAAAAACTTCTAGACCGATGTGAGTGAAAGGTGGGTCAGTACTTAATCTGTCAGCTGGCAAATCTGACATTTGCTGTTGCTGAGGTTTCCCTCTTAGCTTGCAGCATTGGACACAATTCTGCGGTATAGTTGAAATCTGTCTTTTTGCTCACCCTCTGTGGCATGTCTACCTTGGTGCTTAAACTTTTCATGGTAGTGCCGTATGAGCAAGGTGGAGAGATAAGGACGACCAGGTATGATAAGGGGATTTTGTTCTTTCTCTCTCAACTCGCCTTGTTTAAACGGCCGCCAACCCTTAGCATGCCATGGCTGTCAATGAATGGATTCAGGTTGGCAATTGGACTGTTTTTTGGAATGTCCTGCTTGTCACGGATACATTTCATTTCTGAGCTAAAGACATTCTGTTGTTCACTGCGTTTTATGATCAGTTCACTTTCAGCAATGTCCCTTAGAGAAAGAGGTTTTTGGCATAAGTGCCAGCCTTGACAGTCAGCATCATTGGACTTAGTGTGATAGCAGTGAGCAATATGGACTAACCTTGCAATAGTGCGTACAAGCCTTGTCCACTTGGAGAAACGTTCAAAGCGTTGAGAACCCAAGATGAATCTTTGTTCAGATCTGGTGACAAGAGTCTTAACTTCAGACCGAATCTCTGGATCGCTGTCAGGATCTAGAAGACTGAAACCCTCAGGTGCAATTTCTTCGGAATGATCCAGCAGGAATTCAGGTCCTGTCAACCAAGAAGAGTTTGCAAAGACACTTGCAGACATTGGTCTGGTGGCATGATCTGCAGGATTATGCAGGATTATGCTCCGATGGAACATGCCATTGTTCAGGCCTTGAGGATTTTCTGATTCTATCTACGCGGTTGATGACAAAGACATAGAAGCGTTTTGTCCTATTGTATATGTAGCCCAAAAAAACGTTGCTGTCTGTGTAGAATTTGATGTCATCTATTTTAATATCCATCTCACGCAGTATAAAATCTGCAATTTCTACGGCTAGTACAGTCCCACAAAGTTCAAGCCTGGTTATTGTGTGTTCAGACTAAGGTGCTAACTTAGCTTTGCCAAATAGAAACCCTACATGGGTTTTATTGTGAGCATCTCTTACCTTAAGGTAGGCAACAGCTGCTATGGCCTCAGTGGATGCATCTGAGAAGATGTGAATCTCCTTTCTCTGACTTGTAGCAAGGGAAGCTGAAGGGAAGCTGAAGTGTAGCAGCGTGGTAATTCCATCTAAGGCATGTAGAGATTGTTTCCAGGACTTCAACTTTGAATAGTTGTCGGTTGGTAGCGGAGCATCCCAATCTTGAATAGTCTCTGATAGTTGTCTTAATAAGGATTTACCTTGTATGGTGATGGGAGCCGCAAATCCCAGTGTATTGTATAGACTGTTCACCACTGACAGGACACCACATTTGGTGAATGGCTTGTCTGCAGAGCTGACTTGAAAGCCAAAGGTGTCTTTAAATAAGTTCCACCATAAGCCCAGACTTCTCTGAACAGGAGGCATGTCCATTCCCAGATGTAAATCTTTAAATCCTGTGGCATGATCACCAGGCTGAAAGGCTTTCATCACAGCAGCACTGTTTGAGGCAATCTTATGAAGTCTGAGGTTGGCCTGATCTTGAGCCCTGTTGTGCCCATTTCTCCTGCAGGTTGTATGGCAGTTTAGACACCACTGGGTTCACGCCATGGGCGGTGTCCAGCTAGCTTAGCCCAGGTAGACGAGGGTCTGTCTTTGCCAACTGTAGCTCCATGAGGAGGTCACTTAGTTCTTGAAGCTTGCAGTGATCTTTGTTTCCTATTTTTGGAAAGTTTTGCAGTCTTTTGAATAAAGCACTTTCTATGGCTTCAGAGCTACAATAGGTTTGTTCAAGTCTTTCCCATGCAGCAGCAAGACCTGCATCTGGGTAATCAACATGCGCTGCTCTCAGTCTTTTAACACGATCTGCAGATTCTGGCCCCAGCCACTTTATGAGCAAATCAAGTTCCTCCTTGGCAGTAAGGTTGAGATCAGCGATAGAAGCCTTGAAGGTTGATCTCCAAGCTCTGTAGTTCTCTGGACAGTCATCAAACCTTGAGAGGCTAATGTTAATGAGCTTGCGGGGAATCATATATCTGGCAAAGTCAGAAAGGTCTGATTTCTCCCTCTTTGGTGCCAAAGTAACCTGTGGGACCCCTTGGGTGAGTAGAAGTGAAGTTTACCAGGATAAAATTATGTTGCAAGAGCATCTAGCTTAGTCTCTAAGGCTTCTGTTGGCTGTTGCTTGAACTGTGACTTGTCGCTGGCAGTTACCTTGATGTTGATAGGAGGTGATGTGGTTTGCTGTGTGAATACGCTTGTTTTATGGACTTGAAGAGTCTCAGGCTTGTGCGTGTTAGAGGTCTCTGTGTTAAGAGTTCGAACAGTAATGTTAGTAGGTGGTACAGGTGATGATTCTGTATCATTGCAAACACTGTGCCTTAGCAAATATTCACTGGTGCGTTCAATTGGATCTTCCTCTTCTGTTGGAATGGAACAGTCCGAGTTAGTACTTCCTTCCATTGCTTGTTCAAGGACCTTTAGCCTTGCTTGGGCAGCTGCTTCCTCACTTTCAATTTGCAGAATCTTTATTTGGGATTCCGCCCTTACTTGACAAGCTTTGTTCTGAGCTTATTTCTCAGCTTGACGAGCTGTCATCTCTGCTTGGTGAGCTGTCATCTCTGCATGGTGGGCTTTGCTCTGAGCTTTTATCTCTGCTTGAAGAGTTTTGCTTTGAGCTTCCATTTCAGCTTCCTTTCTGGCAAAGGAGCTTCACACTTTATTTTCTTCCAGACTTGCACGGCTCTCCATTAGCTTGTCACTTAATGTTGAGCTTCTAGAGCGAGAAGATCTAGAAGAACGCGCTGTGAGCTTAGTAGATGAGGATTTAGGAGATCTGGTCTCCTGCAGTTTAGTGATGCGGAGTTCTGCTTTATACTTGGCACCTTGCACTAAGAGATCTCTTTGTTGGTTTAGTTCATCAGTCTCAGACAGTTCTGCTAAAGAGCCCACTATATTAGAGTCCTTTAAGAAAGCTGTGTATTTTGCCGACAGCCGCTGGTAGCGCTCATATGCTGCAGATAGGCGATCTGTAGAATTTCTTAATTCAGCTTGTTGATTGCAGCGTGGCAAGACTGACATACAGTGAGAAATTTTGTCCCACAGTTCTGACAGATTGCTGGAGAACTCATCTCTAGTGGTTTCATAGTTTTCTTTAAGTTTCTGTGTTAGTATAATTGTTCGTTAGGGTCTTACACTTTGCTCTGCGATATCCACAGAATCTGTTCCCTGTACATCTGTGTGGTCAGAGGCATGATGTATCTGTGTAGATTCAGCGATAAAAGAATGTTCAGAAGCTTGTCTAGACATTTTTTCAAGTTTTGCAAAAAATGGTTACTATCTCTTTAAGAAGACGAAGGTGGGATAATACAGTCCAATGCAGAGAAACAGTTTTTAACATTCACAGGGGAAGTGCAGTAAGCTTGTGCGACCATGTGCTTTTAAAGGATGGCGGATGGCACTGAGCTTGATTGCAGATTAAACTTACACATCTACGCAGCAGGAATTCTACCACATGTTTTGACTATTCTGACTTCAACTGTTGTAATAGTGACTTATCCCTTGCTGAGGCCTCTATACCTTGCCTGTGTAAGCAGATATAATCACCGCGGACAGTCTTTATCAGATTGCTTGACTCACCAGCACCGATTCTTCCATAAGCGACTATTTATTGGAAATAGCAGGTACAGCATACAACAAATGTGGCAGATGGTTGAAAGATGGTAACTGCAGGTCAAAACATGGTAATGTGTCCTATGATGCTAGCAGATTGTGTGAGGCTTACAAGCGTGTGGCCATATTCTTTTCCTCATGAGACAGAGAGAGGACACAGGAAGAGGATGTTATATCACAGAGTGAACCAGGAAGAGGAAATTAGCTCAGAAGATGGGAGGTACACACTTAGAAAACAAAAGACAATGCAATATTCAAAACAACCACAACATGGCAGTGTAATAACCAACTATACAAACATTAGGTTACATAAGTGTAACAGCACATCCACTGTTAGGGAAGATATACCTCCCTTGCATACACTGCCTATCACTTCCGTTTTTTTGGTAATGACGGACACCTGCACGTCACATGACGTCAGCTTCACCTGGATGTTTACTTTCCTCACATGCCTTGCGGGGGGAGGGCGGGATGCGTGATGACGCACCGCCCCACTTCCACCGTCACTTGTCCTCTTCAGAATTCTACAGTTTAAATATAAGAAAATCTTTGGAGACTTCCTCTGGTTTTACCACTGGGGATATGGGGAGACACTTAGATACCCAATTTGCACAAACCTAATGGTGGTAGCACATAGTTTGCGGCCAACCACATTAAGGTTTCCAAAACGAGGCCTGGTTTACTATGGACGGGCATACCTTATGTAATATAGCAGCTAGGCGTGGAACGCACACCGTGGGTGCCATCTTGGGCCCTGGATTATGACACCGTTGAGGCGGGATTAATGAAATTAAGGGGATTTTTTCATTCTCTATATATATCAGCAGTGTTTGGGGGGGATACCGCAGATGACGTCCAATTATAGACAAATCGCGTTGGGTTTGGTCCCCTCGTAACACTGCATCTTGTTTCTTGGATGATGAACTCAATTTTATCCATTTTAAAGTAAGTGTTTACACCGTTTTTAAAATAAATTACCCAAAGATTTTACGCTATGGCGAGACTTCTTTTTCTTTCTATGATGTGGTGAGTCACTCTTCTGCCCTTGGGGTGTTGGATCATCTTTGCCCAAGTTCCACCAATAGGATACACCATAGGAGAAGGACGGTTGAGGTCACAGCCCCTTTGCCGGTCACTGGAGTGGATATCAGCCCAGTTTCACATATTGGGATCCATGCTGGTCACTTGCCAGCATCTGGTAAGTGTTCAGTTTACATGGGTGAGGATTCCTTCTGTTCCATCCATATGCTGTCTACAACCACCATTTCCACATCAGTTTTGAAGCTTTCCTGTTTTTTACAAGCACTTGAACTTTTTACCAATTTATTTATTGCATACCACTGATTTGAACTATTCTTATCCACTGTTTATGTTGCACGTGGTCACTTTTAAAAAAAAATGGGGTAGATCTGGCCTAAACAGCCATTATCTACAGGTCCTGATTGTATTTTTACACCTAGTTATGTATTATTGCGGTTGACTTTGATGTGACTGACTCAGACACATTCTGTGGGTTTGACTCCTGGCATGTACAAGAGTCATAGCTGAGTCAACCAATTTGGTTTAAATGATCATTTATGACTTATTACTATTTTTCACTTTAAGCACTGCACTTGTTGATTTACAGACTTTTACACTTTTGCCATTGTGTTGTGCTAGCAGCTGGTCTATATAGTTAGACATTAAAGAGGAAGTAAACCCAGATGGGGTTTACTTTCCTCTACAATCCCCTGTAAAGTAGAATCATAATGGGCTACTACATTATATGCCACTTACCTGCAAACGCAGCCTGCGACATCCAGCGATGTCCCCCGTGCTGGCGGCGTCCATCTTATGCCCCTCTTCCTTCCGGGGCCGTTTCTTCGCTGCGTATGTGTCGACATGACGTCAGCATAGCTACAACACTGCATATCTCCTGAGCCTTACAGGTTTAGGAGATATGCAGGGCATCTACAGGTGCGGTATTCTCCTTCCTGGTTGTTATTTTAATATATATATATATATATTAGGCTGTATACATATTTCCTTAGACTGCCTGTATATAGGCTACACTAGATCTATATACTACACTCAAAAAGATGTAAAATTCACCCGTTCAGACCTAATTCAGAGCCCTATCCCCAAATAAGAAAGGCCCCACCTGAGTAAAGGTGTGGTTCCAAAGTGATTAACATGCAAAAAATAAATGGATTACAGATCACCAAGACACTGCAAACAGGAACCCTTGGCCATAAAACATAAACTTTATTGAATAGATTTAAAATAGTACAAAAAGATATTTCTACCACTGTTGCAAACCAAGTTAAAATATTGAAAACATTGTCAACCACAACACATCCCATTCATCCATCACATTCAGCACATCTCGCCATAACCCATAGAACTCATGGACAGGCCATCATAAGGTGTGGAAAGCATGGGTTGATGTGTTAATGTAGTACACTTGCAAGGTGTAATAGTCCTTTGCAAAAAGGTCTTTCCGAATATTGCACAGATCCTAAAGGGGCTTAGATGGCTAAAAATCAATGTCCGTGAAGGGGGGAATTGTTGGCTGGATAAGGGGAAAAGGGTAAACTGTAGTCCGGAGTCTCTGCTATGTTAAGGATGGGAGCTACCGTTCCATCTCACTCAACATGGGCTTCCCATGAAGGCTTAACAGGTAGATGCGGTGGCCAAAAGATCTGCTGTGCCGCAGAGTGCAAGTGTCCTCAACAGGGGTTAAATGTGCTCACCGCCCGTGGTCTGCAGAGATGCGCTCTCCCAGTATTCAGTCTGTGTTGGCCACACCTCAATGTCCAGCCGCCATTGATGGCAATCAAATCAGGATGTCAGCCAAATGTCAGCCACCCCCCAACAGTTGCACGGGCTGGAGGGTGGAGTGAGCAAAGGGTTTTCTGATGCATTTCATCCATCCAGTCACTGCAGTTCCTCGGATTGCTATATACTACACTGCCTGCACTGACTGTATATTATTATTATACAGGACTTATATAGCGCTGACAGTTTGCGCAGCACTTTACAACATTAGGGCAAACAGTACAATTACAATACAATTCAATTCAATGCAGGAGGAATTAGAGGGCCCTGCTCATTAAAGCTTACAATCTAGGAGGGAGGGTCAAGTGATACAAAAGTGTAATAACTGCGGGGGATGAGCTGATGGAGAAAATGACAAGTGTAGTTGTTAGGTAGAGACAGGATAGACTTCTCTGAAGATAAAAGTTTTCAGGGATCGCTTAAAAGTGGATAGATTTGGAGACAGCCTGACAGATTGGGGTAGGGAATTCCAGAGGATGGGAGAGGCTCGGGAGAAGTCCTGGAGGCGAATATGGGAGGAGGTGATGAGGGAACTAGAGAGCAGGAGATCTTGGGACGAACAAAGTGGATGATTAGGTTGGTATTTTGAGACTAGGTTAGTGATGTAGCTGGGGGCAGAGTTGTGGATGGCTTTGTAACTTATTGTTAGTATTTTGAATTTAATTTGTTGGGCGAGTGGCAGCCAGTGGAGGGGTAGCAGACGCTGAGATGTATTGTAGGGTGGATGGGTCTGGCAACGGCATTCATGATGGACTGAAGGATAGTCTGTTTAAAGGTAGGCCAATGAGGAGAGATTTGCAGTAGTCAAGGCGAGAGATAACCAGGGAGTTAATCAGGAGCTTTGTGGTTTCAATGGTTAGGAAAGGACGAAGTTTAGAGATTGTTGAGGCGACAAGCTTTGTAAAGTGATTGAATGTGGGGCCAAAAGGAGAGTTCGGAGTCCAGGATAACACCTAGCACCCTGACTTGTGGGGGTCTGGGGAAGAGGCACGTGGGGGAGGAAATATTATGAGTTCAGTTTTGGACAAGTTGAGTTTGAGAAAGTGGTGTGACATCCAGACAGAATAAGTTAGTGATGCGTGAGGAGACTGATGGAGTGAGCTGAGGGGTGGAGAGGTAGATTTGAGTGTCGTCAGCTTAGAAATTATATTTAAACCCGTGGGAGCTGACCCAGGGAAGAGGTGTAGATTGAAAATAAGAGTGGTCCTAGAACAGAACCTTGGGGGACACCGACAGAGATGGGAAGTGGAGAGGAGGAAGTAGAATTGTAAATGACACTGAAGGGGCATTGGGATAGGTAGGATGAGAGCCACCGAAGAGCACAGTCACAGAGACCAAGGGAGTAATGTTTTTTTTGAGGAGGAGGTGGTCAACTGTATCAAAGGTAGCTGAAAGGTCCAGAATAGGAGTACAGAATAATGTCCATTGGTTTTTGTGGTTAGTAGGTCATTTGTGAGTTTAAGGAGAGCAGTTTCTGTGGAGTGTTGAGGGCGAAATCCAGATTGAAGGGGATCAAGATGGTTATTCTTAATGAGGCGTTCGCTCAGTTGGTTGTAGACAAGGCGTTTAAGGAGTTTAGAGGAAAAGGGGAGCAAGGAGATAGGGTGTAGATTGTTAAGATTGGTAGGGTTCAAGGTTGGCTTTTTAAGTATGGGGGTGACCAATGCATGTTTTAGAGCATTGGGGAAGATGCCAGAAGAGAGTGAGAGATTGCAGATGTGAGTGTGGAGTGTAGGATAGAGTCGGAGGGTGACTTGAGTATTTGAGAGGAATAGGGTCTAGGGGACAGGGGGTTAGGTCCCCTATATTAACAGGTTTGAATAAGGGGAGTGTCAGTTGTACCTGTTGATGTAGGGTCTCAACTGGGGGAGATACCTGTAGAGTGGAGATTTCATCACGAATTGCATAAATTTTATTTTTGAAGTGATTAGCAATTTCCTGTGCAGTGAGTGAGTTAGTGGGTGGAGGCAGTGGGGGACGAAGTAGAGTGTTGAAGGTAGAGAAGAGTTGATGGGGACTGGATGAGAAGGTGTTAATAAGAGTGTTAAAATAGGTCTGCTTGGCAGTGTTGAGGCAAGAATTGTATTTACGGAGGGCAGATTTGTATTGGTTTAAGTCTTTGAGAGACTTAAGGCCCATACACGCGGTCAGATGGTTGGTCAACAACGGTCGTCCAACAGCCTATTGGCCGATAATCCGATCGTGTGTACGCATGATTCTACAGCCAATTTCCAATCATCGTCCAACAGAAGTTGGATGACAAGACTAGAAAACTTGTGTTGGTCAACAAGGAGTTGACCAATTGTTGGCACGTGTTTACAGAAGTCGACCAACCACAAGTTGGAAGTACAAACACGCATGCTCCGAATCCAGGAAGTGTTCGGTCGTGTAACATGTGTTCGTAATTCACAAATCACATTCATTTGAACTTCCTCGTAATACACTCGGAACATGTCACTTTGGTCGGCTTTGTTGGCCGATTACTTGATTCACGTTAGTACGCTAGACCAAACCATCATTGCCCAATTTGGACAAAAGTTGGTCGTTCGGTTGACCAACCATCGGCCCGTGTGTACGAGGCTTTAGTCTTGTGCCACAGATGCTCAAGAGCACGGCTATGTTTTTTGAGATTTCTGAAGTCATCTGTTTGCCAGGGTTGTAGGCGTCGAGGTCTGATTCTGTGTGTTGTGTGCGGAGCAAGCTCGTCCAGGGTGGAGGACAGGGATTTATTATAGATGGAGGTGGCTTGGTTGGGGCAGGACAGGGGAGAGATTTTTTCATAGAGGTGGTCGGTAGCAGAATAGAGTAGATTAGGGGTGAAGTGGCGAAGGTTTCTACGGGTGAGGGTTAGGTGATTGGATGGAAAGGTGGTGGAAGACAGGGAAAGAGAGAAACTAATAAGGTGGTGGTCGGAGAGAGGAAAAGGATTTTTGGAGAAGTTGCATGGAGCGCATAGGTAGGAGAATACAAGGTCAATGGTGTTTCCATCAGAGTGAGTAGAAGCCTGTACCCATTGCTTCAGGTCAAATGAGGAGGTTAGACTAAGAAGTTTCAAAGTAGCAGGAGTGTTTGTATTAACAGGGATGTTGAAGTCACCGAGAAGGAGTGTGGGAATTTCAGAAGAGAGGAAGTAGGGTAGCCAGGCAGAAAACTCATCAAGTAAAGCTGACAGCGGTCCAGGAGGCCGGTAGATCACAGCAATTCTTAGGGAGGTTGGAGAGAATAGACGTATACAGTGAGCTTCAAATGATGAGAGGGAAAGAGATGGAGGAGAGTGAGTAATCTATAAGTTGCTCTGTGGGGATAGCAGGAATCCCACTCCACCTCTCTTGCGTCCATTAGGCCTAGGGGATGAGTCCAGAGAAGGCCGCCGTGGGAGAGTGAAGCAGGAGACGGAGTGTCATATTCATGGAGCCGGGTTTCGGTGATAGCAAGTAGATTAAAGGAATTGGTTATAAAGAGGTTGTAAACAGCGGTGAGTTTGTTGCAGACAGAGCGGGCATTTCAGAAGGCACAGGAGAAGGGGTGGTTGGTTTTGGGAAGAAGGGGAATGGAGACTAAATTGCATAGATTGCGACTACTGCCAGAGGGTGTGGGGTGATGGGTGTGTTGGGTACAGTTGAAGGTAGGCCCAGGGTTTGGGGAAATATCTCTAGAGGCTAGGAGAAGGAGAAGAGTAAGATAGGTGATATGAGAATACAATTTATATGAGGGAACATGCTTCAGCATCCTGGGTGTTTTGTTAGCATGTGGGCTTACAGTTAGAAAGAGGTGGTGAGTGCAGCAGTAGGGAGATGGGAGGAGTGATGGTGATATGTACAGATTGCGGGGTGGGGAAGAGGGGTGAAGAAAAGAGAGTTTGAAGAGAGAGGCTGCAATTGTGAAAAGGAGAGGTAAGGAGTGAATGTTTCATAGAGGAAGGTGAGATGATTTGGAAATGAGGATACCTGCGGTCTGGTGCTTCGTAGAGTAGTTTGCTTTTGTTTGCTTTGTGCAAATCGATGAAGTGCAATAGCGGAAGTGTCCACTTATTTAAAGGACCCCACTTTTTTTGGAAGAACCCCTCTGCATGTGTAACCCCCCTCAATGTGTTCTCCCGTAAGGAAAGCCTTGTTTTATACTGTGATGGGTGTGGGTAGATTTTGGCAATTAATCAATTAGGAGGTAATATTAAGAACACAGCTATCACAAAAGACCTTTCCACTCCATGATCACACTGCAAGAGAGCCAAAAGGCCAAAAATTGTAGAGATAAGGGGAGCCATAAATTAGGTAATACTAAAGGCTAAATAAACATCAAAATAATTTGAACATGGCTACAGATGTAGGTGAAACAACAGTGACAAGCACAGATTTACCAAATATGCATTTGAGCAGTCAGTCAGTATTCAGTTTTTGGTAGTTGGGAGTTGCAGGAATATAAACACAGATTACCAAATATGCATTTGAGCAGTCAGTCAGTATTCAGTTTATGGTAGTTGGGAGTTGCAGGAATATAAACGCAGATTACCTGTGAAGAGAAAGAAGAATGTTCAGATGAATGGCTGCAATAGCAGAAGTGTCCACTTATTTAAAGACCCCACTTTTTTTGGAAGAACCCCTCTGCATGTGTAACCCCCTGTAATGGTATATACTCTCTACACTAGATCTATATACTACACTGCCTGTATATGTTCTACACTGAATGCAGTATATTTATATATATATACACACACTATATTGTATATATATATATACAGTATCTCACAAAAGTGAGTACGCCCCTCACATTTTTCTAAATATTTTATTTTATATTTTCATGTGACAACACTGAAGAAATTACACTTTCCTACAATGTAAAGTGGCGAGTGTACAGCTTGTATAACAGTAAAAATTTGCTGTCCCCTCAAAATAACTCAACACACAGCCATTAATGTCTAAATCGCTGGCAACAAAAGTCAGTACACCCCTAAGTGAAAATGTTCATATTGGGCCAAAGTGTCAATATTTTGTGTGGCCACCATTATTTTCCAGCACTGCCTTAACCCTCTTGGGCATGGAGTTCACCAGAACTTCACAGGTTGCCACTGGAGTCCTCTTCCACTCCTCCATGATGACATCATGGAGCTGGTGGATGTTAGAGACGTTGTACTTCTCCACCTTCCGTTTGAGGATGCCCCACAGATGCTCAATATGGTTTAGGTCTGGAGACATGCTTGGCCAGTCCATCACCTTTACCCCCAGCTTTTTTAGCAAGGCAGTGGTTGTCTTGGAGGTGTGTTTGGGGTTGATATCATGTTGGAATACTGCTTGCGGCCCAGTCTCCAAAGGGAGGGGATCATGCTCTGCTTCAATAAGTCACAGTACATGTTGGCATTCAAGATTCCCTCAATGAACTGTAGCTCCCCAGTGCTGGCAACACTCATGCAGCCCCAGACCATGACACTCTCACCACCATGATTGACTGTAGGCAAGACACACTTGTCTTTTTACTCATCGCCTGGTTGCCGCCACACACGCTTGACACCATCTGAACCAAATACGTTTATCTTGGTCTCATCAGATCACAGGAAATGGTTCCAGTAATCCATGTGGCCTTTTTCTATTCCAGGATGACAGTGTCCCTGCGAACAAAGTCAGGTCTATTAAGACATCAGTTAACCCATTTGATTAGAGGAACCTAAAAGGCATTCGCAGAGCCTTGACATCAGGCGCTCTAATGCAGCGGCACTGTTGTTGAAAAGGAAACCAGGAGGAACAAGGTTCCGCTATGGTTTCCTGAGTCACTAGGAAAGCTATCCTTTTAGATGCTGATGCCCCATGTGACATAAGTAGCCATCTTGGGTCACGCAGAGCCTATTCAGGGCCCCAGATCACTGTTTTTGGCACATGGATAGAGTAAAAACAGATATCCTGTCTGTAAGGGACAGAAACAAGCTAGGGAAAGGTTCCTGTGGACAAGGGTAAGCATAGGGGCTCATCCCTTTGGACAGACTACCGCTTAGAATCAGACGGCATTTGGTTCCCTCTCAACAGACGCTGTCATTCCAGCTGGAATCTACTCCTTTCACACTACTGAACTGTGAATGTGCCCAGCTGGGTGGCTGTTCTGCCCAGGGCCGGGGCTACTGCTAGGTAAACTAGGCAGCCGCCTAGGGCGCACTGCCACTTTTACCTCACCTCTTCATTCTCCTCCTTGCCTCCCAGGCTTCCGGTGTTGGTGTTCATCTAGGAGTCCCAGGGCACAGGACCAAAGGAAAGGGAGAACCCGACGCTCCAGGTGCATAAATCAGCCCACATAGGATCTTGCTCAGAGTGCCAGCCACGGCCTGCCTCCACAATATACTGAACAAAAGAAGAAACGGCTGCACATGCAGAAGTTCCAGTTGCTTTATTAGGTCACCACAGTGGCACAACAGACACCAGCATATAGTCACGTACGTAGACACGTTTCACACATTCATTATGTGCTTAATCATTACAATGACTAAAGGTACTGATACATCTTAAATAGATAGACCACCCCTCCAGTAACAGGTGTAGAAGGAGGTGGTGATAATCAGCAGCCAATGCACAGGTTGGTCAACTAATGGGGAATATACCAGGCCATCCTGAATGATGGCTGTGTGTGTGGAGCAGAGAGGCAATGGTTGATATCAGAGTGAAAATTCAATAAATAAACAATGTTAACATTTGTGTTAAGTATGTACATACACAGGTATAAATATAGAGCCCACATTGTATACAGCGGAATCAGAACAAAAGTTCAACCATCCAAGCAATAGATGCGGCTTTGCTGAAATATACGTGAACAATCAATGGCTAGTTTCCACTAGAATATACACATTGTAACAAACATAACAAGGTTTTTATGATTATCAGTTTAGTCTTGTTTTGTTTTTTTCTTTCTCTTTCCTTTTGTTGCTTGTTTTATATTTGTTTTCAATGTTTTGCATTTTATTTTTTATTTTTCATTTTCCTTTACTCTTTTTCTTTTTTTCTGGTCACCTTACTTGCAATTGATATTATGATTTTAATACTTTTATGTTTGGTTTTTGGTGATAGGCACATATATCCCTTCTTGGTGCGGTCAATCCTGTCTTGGTAGGTTCGTACACGATATCTGTATGTGTTTGTGGAGCCCATTGATTGTTCACGTATATTTCAGCAGAGCTGCATCTATTGCTTAGATGGTTGAACTTTTGTACTGATTCCGCTGCATACAATGTGGGCTCTATATCTATCCAGCAGAGAGAGAAAGGGTTGAGCCGCACCAGGTGAGATTGAGAGTCCCTCCAACCACTCGGGGCAGGTCCAGTCTGTGGTCTGGATACAGGTAAAATAGGCACATCCATAGGCATCCATAGGCACACCCATTCATGCCACATCTGTAGGTAACTTTAAATTGTAACCATTTAACTGATGGCTAGAAAAGAGAATAGATAACACTGATCTACCGATCGTCGGCTCTCTCCTTGATACAGCATGAATGCCTTTGGAAAGAATCACAGCATATGTGGGATCATTCTGCAGCACAGGAAAATTTTTTTTTTAAATATTTTTAATATTATTGTACTCCAAGCTATATGGAGCAGAAAAAACTGGTGGACCCCATAAAGAAAAACTATTAAATCCTCTCCAGCTTTTAACATCCCTATCAAGTAGCAATGATGCCCTAGTGCTATATGCCTGGCTCTAGATACGATTGGAGTGGGATAGCCCCTCTCTTGGAATCTCATGGCCATAGCGTCAGCCTCTGCTTGGAAATCTGAGTCTTTGATACAGATTCTCTTAACTCTAAGAAACTGTCCTACTGGGACACCCCTCATGGTATGACTCAGATGATTCAAATCAGCCCTCAAAGGGTGTTCCCAGTGGAAGGCTTTCTATAGAGATTGGTAATAACTTTCTCCCCATTGTTAGAAAAAGTGATATCCAAAAAGTCAATTTTAATGGGGCTAGATAGGCCTGTGAAGTGTAAGTTCAAATCTGTGTCATTGAAATAATTCAACCATCCCTCCAAGTCAACACTGCCATCTGCTATAAATAGTAAATCGTCTATATAGTGATAATATAAAGCAGTATCCTTTCTGCGAGGACTACCACATCCAAAGAAGGGCCTCTCCCACCAACCCATGTATAGATTGGCAAGGGAGGGGGAGAACTTAGCTCCCATGGAGGCCTTGCATCTCTGGAGATAAAAGTCCATCAACACAACATCAAAAACATACACAGGACATCGAAGCAGATGTGGCAAAGAAATTAACGTGTTTCACAAACTACATATCACGTAATCATAATCTGCCAAACACCAATCAAAAAAACATTCAAATAGTATGTGAACAGGTGTAAGTGATTGATGCTTGCGTGCGCAATAGACACCACAGATTATTACAAAACCCATGTGAAACTCAAAGACATTATCAAAAAACCTAATGTAGTGTCAATTTGTAGACAAAAGGTTAACAATTCTATGTGAATCAGTGAAACAATTCCCACTTAGAAACTATCACAGAGAATAAGAATACCATGGCGATTTCTCATCAATTGATGATAAGAAAACAAGTACAAATACAATTTGGGACACGAGCAGAAATGATTACTATTTATATAAAATAGATATTAAACAGGAGTAATAATTTGAATTGACCATGAATGTATAAAGAAAAATATTTCATATTGCAAAATGCTACAAAAAGTTACAAAATTGTTGCTTGCCAATATAAATTTACATGATCCACACCTGTTCGTATACAGCATTGGTAAAACAGTCATATCACCGTGTATTATGTCACCTGCAAAAGCGGTAACAAACCACACAAATGCAGGTCACCAATTACAATAGAACCAAGCAAGAATGACAAATCTCGCTTGATAGATACCCCATAGACATTGTAACCTAAGAATCAATTATCGCCAATAAAGTGTATTGTTAAAACACATGCACTTATATGAAAAAATTGTCACTATACGGGCTGTAATGTACAGTAGAAATCAAATATCATAAAAATACAGATATCTGGAGGGTGAACCAGGAGTGGAGCTACTGGGATATAAATAAATGGTGCTAATGTTATAAATAAATGAAATCAATGTTCATAATAATGGGTAACGTCCCACTCATGGTTCAAACCGCCTAATATCCTGCTATGTAACTTATAAATCCAAAATAATTCTCGTTTACAGAGAAGGCGAAACACATCGCCCCTCATTGTGAAACCCTCACCTTCTCTATCACCTGTACTTGTATGAGAGATAAATCACGTACATGAACGTGGTTAAAGTGGCGGGCAACATTTGTAGATTTACAACCCCTAATGTCTGCTAAGTGCTCACGGAACCTGTCTCTTAACCTCCTAGGCGTCCTACCCACATACTGTACCAAGCATGCTACACAGGTGATGGCATAAGCAACATAGTTGGTATTACAGTTGAAAAATGTATCAATGTTGTACTGCTTGCCATCTACTGAGTAGCAGAACTTGTCACCCCATAATATATGGGGGCAACACGGACAATCGCGGGAACCACATTTAACGTTCCCTTTACAATGAAGCCATGTCATATCTTTAGACCTAAAAAAACTAGGTGATAGATAGTTACCCAGCGTTTTAGCTCTTTTTGCCACTATATTAACTAATTTGTCTATTATCTGTGTGCAGATCCGATCATTAAAGAGTAAAGGCAGATGTTTATTGACAATATGCTTAATCTGTTTAAATTCCAAACTATATTCCAATACCAAGGAAAGGCGTGCATTTGCTGGCTTTTTATATCTACTGCACTCCCTAGGTTTAGTTAACAGTCCTTTCCTATCTTTATTGGATGCTATAGAGTAAGCTTGATCTAATGACCATCTGGGATAGCCTTTTTGCAGAACACAATAATACAATTTAGAGGATTCCTCCTCAAAAGTCGATCGTTCACTAAAAATGTTGCGAAGTCTAAGGAATTGTCCCACTGGAATGTTTTTAATCGTATGGTGAGGATGACTAAAACTAGTGTGCAAGAGGCTATTTCCTGATAGAGGCTTTCTGTATAATTGACAAGAAACCTCACCATGGCTATGACCCAGCTGGACATCCAAAAAATTTATTGTTAATGCATCACTACAACCAGTAAAGCGAAGATTAAACAAATTATCGTTCAAAAAATTCAAAAAGGACTCAAAATAAATATATCTCTGACAAATGGAAATCAGATTGTCTATGTACCTATAGTACATGACAATGTGACTTCTGAAGGGGATTCTATCTCCATAGATGTGGGACCCATGAACAGGTTGGCCAGTGAGGGCGAAAACTTCGCTCCCATGGCGGCCCCACACCTCTGGAGGTAGAAAACCCAGTCGAATAAAAAAAAGTTGTGAGTCAACAAATTATCAAGCGCTTTCAGGATGAATGAGCATATGCCAAATGATATCTCAGTGGAATGGTTCAACCAATAAGATACGACTTTCAGAGCCAGATTATATGGCATGGACGAATAAAGACTGGCCACATTGCATGAGACCCAAATGTAATCATCTCTCCATACGAAATTGCCAATGACCATCAGTAAATGATTGGTGTCCTTAAGGAAGCTCGGTAGTGTACGGACAATAGGCTGAAGTTGTCCATCCAGCCATTCACCCAAATGTTCATTCAGAGAACCAATCCTGGATACAATGGGTGTTCCCCTGCACTGGGTTGGTACCCTTACGGACCTTGGGCAAATGGTGGAACATGGGAAGAATGGGAAACTCAGAAACTAAAGCCTCAGATTCTTTAGGAGTAAATGCCCCCATCTGTGTCCCTTTTTGTACTAACAATGTAAGAATGTTTTTTTTATCTTTTAGTGGGGTCACATTTGAGGGTAATATAGGTGTTAGTATCAGTTAATTGTCTTAGGGCTTCATCCCTGTAAGACTCCCTGTCCATAACCACCACTGCTCCCCCCTTGTCTGCATTTTGAATCATAATGGACGGATCTTCCACCAGAGCCTTAAGAGCAGATCTTTCCTTGGTACTCAGGTTATCTCCATCAATATGTGTCTTTGTAGAAACAGCTTTTGAAATGTGTCCATCTCTGGACATATAGACTGTATTGGATAGAATGTGGAAGCCACACAGAGAGGAACACGATGCCTGCCCCCTATATTTGGTTTGGTCGTGCGACATTATACCCAAACGAAATTGACGTCCTTTTTTTCCCACAAATAGAGCTTTCTTTTGGTGGTATTTGATCCTCTCTGCATCACTTCTGATCACCACTATTAACAAAAAAAGAGTGACAATTTTGAAAAAAAACAATATTTTTTACTTTTTGCTATAATACAAACCAAAAAAAACCCCCCAAATGTATTCATCGGTTCTGGCCGATATATATTCTTCCGCATATTTATGGTAAAAAAAAAATATCATGATCTGCGTTTATTGATTGGTTTGCGCAAAAGTTGCCGCGTTTACAAACCATGAAAATTAATTTATGGTGCTTTTACTATTTTTTTTATTTCTAGTAATGGCTGCGATCTGCAGTTTTTATTTGGACAGGTCGGATATTTTTTACACTTTTTTGGGACCAATGACATTTATACAGCGATCAGAAATTTAAATATCCACTGACTGATTACTGTGTAAATGTCATTGGCAGTGAAGGGGTTTACCTGCAGTGGGAGATCTAGGGTTAACTGTGTTCCCTAGGCGTGTTCTAACTGTGAGGGGGCTGGGCTGCCAGGGGCCAGGTAGATCTCTGGTGCTTTCTCCCTCCTCTTCGTGTATTTTTGTAGATTTTCTTATTTTTCTGAAATTTTTTCTTCTTTTGTGATTGCCCGTTTTTGGATGCTGCTGGAGTACTCGATTTACCGATAGTATTTGAAACACCTGGTAGATCCCTAGACGTATCAGATGCTGTTAAAGCCAAAGTACCATCTGCAAAGTCAGTCTCTGTCTCAGAAAAACCTCACACTTTTTTTTTTTTACACGCTGATTGCCATGACGATTCCAATGTCCCATTTTCTTCCATGTATATACATTGTTTATTTCATAATCTAATTTGTCTTGGAGAAGCTTCTCCTTTTTCCCCCTCAATGGTATCTTTGTCAATCATATTTATTTTTTCATTCAGTTTTTCGATCCAAATATGAAAATAAAGATCCATCCTTCAGGGGTAAAATCTCTTGTTGGTAAACTGTAATTTCTTCTTGCAATTTCTCTAGCTCCAGGGTTTTTGAAGAAATAATAATCCTCATGAGATCAAAGGAGCAGGATGATAAAGTGTCTGTCCATTGTTATTTCAGTTCCTCATTATGTAGATCAAATGTGGGCAATTTTTTAATACAAAGGCCCCAGGGCACCCGGTCTACTGATAAATATTCCGTTAAATAGGGATGCACCGAAATTTCAGCCGCCGCAAACTATCGGCATTTTCGGCCAAAATCCGTGTTTTCGGTATCGGCCGAAACCAAAAAAACGTCCGATACCGAAAAAGGGGCGGGGTCTGCCCCGGGTACCATCCATTGCGGGGGTATGTGTGCATCACATACCCCGCAATGGATGTGGGAGATGAGTAGATTCACAATGCACAGAGCGCGCTGCTTGTAAGAGCTGCTCTGTGCATGAAACTGTCACCTAATTACACCGAAACTAGAGAGAAAGCTGTCAGATGTTCAAGTTGATGTCGGAGGTGGGCAGGACTGAACAGCTATCAAACGCCAGCCAATGGGACAGGGGGTGGGCGGGTGTTTGCTGTTTGGTCCCACCCACCTCCGATCTCAGTGTGAAGTTCTGACAGCTCTCTCTCGCTGCATTCAGTGTCATTAGGTGACAGTTTCATGCACAGAGCAGCTCATACAAGCAGTGCGCTCTATGCATTGTGAATCTTCTCATCTCTTCTGCCAGTGCCATCCAGTGCCACATGCCAGTGCCACCTGCCAATACCATCCAGTGCCAATCAGTGCCACCTGCCAGTACCATCCAGTGCCACCCGTCAGTGCCAATCAGTGCCACCTGCCAGTGCCACCTGCCAGTGCCACCTGCCAGTGCCAATCAATGCCACCTGCCAGTACCATCCAGTGCCGCCTGTCAGCGCCAGCCAAAGCCAATCAGTGCCACATGCCATAGAATTGTGCGAAAAATGTAATAGAAAAAGGAATGCACATGAGTGCAAGAAAAGAAAATTCCTGGAAAGAAAAGAAAATTCCCAGACGGGAATTGTCCCAAAATGATACAGTAAATCACATATATGCGTTTAAAAACAATACTTGAGTCGGAACTCGCATTAACACCCTATGATAGTGCAATAACAGTCAGAGGCACCCTGTTACATGTAAGTATCCTCAGTGGTGAATCCTCTGCATAAGGGATTCACTGGTTCCTCTCAAAGTAGCTTCCTGCTTGCTCTACATGTTTCACAAACCACTTATTCGCTTCTTCAGGAGCTTTACTTAGTGCTAACAAAGGGAACATAGTACCATTAAATATACATGACATAGGAAACGTCAAACAATCCATTAATGCATATAGATAACATCATATATGAAATTAATTCACATATACATAACAGCACCATGACCACTCACTTGTGCAGCCTGCAGCGGACATCTCCACAATCTGTACCCCTGAGGACCTGATGTGGTGCGGTCGACGCATAGGGTCTCACAAAGCACAGGGACACCTCATATGTCTAATGTTACCAAAAAATGATAAAGGGTAATATTAAACCTTACTGTTATACCTCCACCCCACATATACCCACAGAGGTATACATATAGGGAATAAGGTGTTCTTACATTGATGGTAAGTTAAAGTAAGACACGGACTTCAGCACCCCTTAGTGCCTGACTCTGACTGTTATTGAGCTATCATAGGGTGTCAATGCGAGTTCCGGCTCAAGTATTGTTCTTAAACGCATATATGTGATTTACTATATCATTTTGGAACAATTATCTTTTAAATGTATAGCAATAAAATATTTTCTATTTTTATATAAGTACCTTTAAAGTCCATTCCTTTAAAAAATTTTTATTCAACATGTCTAAATTAGAACATTGCACAATTCAGGGTTAGTCACCTATAGCCATCTTAGGGTACGGAATATTAAATACACCTGTTCACATACTATTTGAACGTTTGTTTGATCAGGTTTGGCAGATTATGATTAAATGATATTCATTAATCTCTTTGCCACATGTTCTTTGATGTCCTGTGAATGTTTTTGATGTCCTGTTGATGGACTTTTATCTTCAATAAATCGATTTTGCGTTATACCTCTGAGTGTGGTCCCACCTCGTTTACTATTTTGCCTGCATCCAGACCACGGAATGGACCTGCACTGAGAGGTTGGAGGTACTATCAATCTCACCTGGAGCAGCTCAACCCTTTCTCTCTCTGCTTGATGATTTACTCCGTGTACTAGACAGTAGGGATGGGCCGAATGGACCGCTGTTCGGTTCACACCAGAACTTTCGAACACTGAGAAAGTTCAGACCCGCACCTCATTAAAGTCATGGGACCCAAACGTCAAAAATCAAAAGCATCCATTTTGAAGGCTTATATGCAAATAATTGGGCATACAATGGTTATAGGGGTCCAGGTCCTGCCCTGGGGGACATGTATCAATGAAAAAAAAGTTTGTGAAAAACATAACTTTTAAATGAGCAGTGATTTTTTGATTTTTAAAGTGAAAGCAAAAAATGAAAAAATCAGTCCAATATAGTGCCTGTGGGGTCCCCTTAGTCTACCTGTAAAGTGGCAGATCTGTACCATGTCTAGAATCTGATGAGGCCACAATGTAGTGTACTGGGAACAAGATCAGAGATTTTTTGGATAAATTCTGGTGTCACTTTGACTTTGGATAGAAGTAACGGGTGCGGAAAAATTGAGCTTTGGGTGTCAGTGTTGTCAGTGGTATCTTCACACCATAACACAATAGAGGTGCCCTTCATGAAGGCAAGAATTGGCCTTTCTGTAAAAAAATTGCAATGATATGCACCTGTCAAACAGGTGCAGAAAAATTGGTCATTGGGTGTAGGTGGCACCTTCCCACCTTAACCCTTTGTGGCCCTTTTGTATGGCTTTTAGGTGCTCTTGCCAAAGGGCTGAGTGGTTGGACATTAAATACCTTGTTAAGCATGTGGTACCCAAATGGCTGGTGTTTTTGCCAGGTTTGTTGTGGCTGAGACACAGTTTGCAGATAGCAACAGTGCAATCTGCTGCAGATGTGCTGAAAAAGGCCCACACAGCTGAGCTTTGGAAAGTGGGCTGGGAGATAACAGCTGCAGAATGTGATGGAATAGGATGGCTGCTCTCTACTCTTTCTTGATGTCGGCCTCCTTGGGGTTGTGCCGCCTTACCTTCAGTTTCCTCCTCTGCTCAGCAACCAAGTCGGATCAGTGACCTCATCATCATCATCATCATCTTCATCTCTTCCATCTTCATCATCATCATTACCACTGGAGGCAACTTGGCAATATGCTGCGGCTGGGGGAACATGAATGCCAGTTTGTCTACCAGTGTTTTCCTCTCTCTCTAGGCTCATGTTCCTGTCATCCTCAACCTCAGAACCAACATCTAAATCCAGTAATGGCTGGGCATCATCAAGGAGCAAGTGGCTGATGCACAAAACCATATGGCGTTAAACTGGCAGTAACGCACACAAAACTATATGGTGTTAAACTGGCAGTAATGCACACAGAAGTAAATAGCGTTAAACTTGCAGTAACGCACAAAACTGTATGGTGTTAAACTGTCAGTAACGCACACAGAAGTAAATGGCGTTAAACTTGCAGTAGCACACAAAACTATATGGCGTTAAACTGGCAGTAACGCACACAGAAGTAAATGGCGTTAAACTGGCAGTAATGCACATAAAAGTAAATGGCGTTAAACTGGCAGTAACGCGCAAAACTATGTGCCATTAAACTGGCAGTAACGCACACAAAACTATATGGTGTTGAACTGGCAGCAATGCACACATAAGTAAATGGCGTTAAATGTGCAGTAACGCTAAAAACTGTATGGCATTAAACTGGCAGAAACACACACATAACCATATGGCATTAAACTGGCAGTAACGCACACAGAAGTATATAGCGATAAACTTGCAGTAACGCACACAGAAATATATGGTGTTAAACTTGCAGTAACGCAATCAAATATACGGTTTTCAACCGCCACTACACTGGCGCTTTCTGAACTGTCCCTATTCTTTGTTGGGGGAGGGGGGAGGGAGGAGGGAATGTTTTTACCTGTTGGGGTGTTAGTTGATTTTTGTTGCCAAGGAAGGCCCTGCATGGCCATGGTGATGAGCAACTGGCCCACTTGTTTATTTTTTGTGAAAACACAATAAAAAGAAATTAAAAAAAAAAAAAAAATATTGTACCTACTCTAGCTATACACTAATGTAAAAATCAGTGACACGGTCTCACTACACTACACTGAAACTATCTGAGCTGTCCCTACTCTAGCTGCACACTATGCAAAGCTGAATGATGGTCCTCCTCACTACACTCACACTGTCCCTAGACTGACACTAAACTAATATTCTACACTGACAATTGAAGCACAATAGCACAGTATAGCACACTAACTAACTAATAGCTCTGAACAGAGCCCTGTTCTATCTCTCTCCAGCCGAAATCACACTGAAAATGGCTGCCACTGAAAGAATACTTTTATACTGTTGGGTGAGAATGAGCCATGATTGGATAAAGTCATGATGACAGTGTCCAATCATGACTCTGACAGTGTTCTGTGCCCTGATTGGCTGAAGCTTTCACTGCTTCAGCCAATCAGGGCTTGCAATGCACTGTTTAGTGTCACAATGCATTGCGGTCCATTCAGGGTGCCGAACAAACGGTCGAACGTCCCGATTGTTCCGAAAATTCGGCCCAAACTTATGCTCGGGCGAACCATTCCCATCCCTACTAGCCAGCTCGGTGAGTGTTTGTGTACACACAGACTGTGGTTTTATATTATGATACATAGTATCTGGACTTTGCCATTGGATGTGTGTTGAAACTTTAGGGCCAGTCCACACCACATGCAGTCCAGTGAGTTTTTTTTCTGCATCAAAAATGCATGGAAAGTAGGTTATATGGTTTTCAATGGCATAGTTCACATCAGTGCTGTCAGTTCCAGTGCATTCCAGTTCCAGAAAAAAAAGTAGAACGTGCTACATTTTTTCTGCACTAAACTGTACTGGAACGCGGTAAAATGCATCAAAAATGCACCGGAACGCACTTAAATGCACCAAAAAGGCACTGGAACTCACATGTCCTTATTTTAGGTTAAGAAAAAAAGGGGAAAAACGCACTAGACTGCATCAAAAACGCACCAAAAACGCACTGGAATGCACCAAAAATGTGTCAAAAACGTGCATGCAGAAAAGCATCCAGAATGAATCTGGACTGTATTTCTATGGTTTGAACTGGCCCTTAAATATGTCTGAAAACAACACGGACAATGCAGATGTACCTGTTATCAGTTGTACCTTTAGAACCCTGAGCTCCGGTTCACATAGGTGTGATGCGTGAACCCTGCAAATCGACTGCGGGTTCCCGCATCCCACCCGACTCGCATTGCAATTCACACTGCCCTATGTTAACTGAAGGGAGGTGTAAATACATTGTTAATGACACCCCCTTTTCAATTTGTATATCACAGTGGGAACTGCAAACTCACACAGGAATTGGATTGCATGGGTATGAACACACGTGCGATCCGATTCTGGTGTGGACCAAAAAAAGGGTCCTGTGCGAGTTTGGTTTGAATGAGCTGTGATATCAGCCATACAATCTGTATGGCTAAAATTGCATCGCACGGACATCGCATACGATTTGCACTGCAGTGCGGTGCGAATCATATGCGATCTCTCAGAGCGCACTAATGTGAACTGGGGCACAATGTCAATCCTTTGAGAAATAATGTACAAGATGCTCTTAAACAAGGATAAGAGGATAGCTCTGTTTCTATTAAGCTTCTCTTTCGTAAGTTGGAGAAATGCATGATTAACCACTTACCTACCGGGCCACTTTTTTACATTTGGTGGTCACAAGCTAAAAACATTTTTTTTTGCCAGAGAATTACTTAGAACCCCCAAACATTATATATATTTTTTTCAAACACCCTGGAGAATAAAATGGCGATTGTTTCAATACTTTTTGTCACACGGTATTTGCGCAACGGTCTTTCAAGCGCGATTTTTTTGGAACAATTTTACTTTTTTGAGTTAAAAAATAAGACAACAGTAAAGTTAGCCCAATTTTTTTGTATATTGTGAAAGAGGATGTTACGCCGAGTAAATAGATACCATACATGACACGGTTGAAAATTGCGCGCACTTGCGGAATGGTGACAAAGTCCGGTATTTAAAAAGTTCTATAGGCGACGCTTTAAAAAAATTTAACGGTTACCAGGTTAGAGTTACAGAGGAGGTCTTTTGCTAGAATTATTGCTCACACTCTGGTGATCGCGGCAATACCTCACATGTGTGGTTTGAACACCGTTTTCATATGTGGGCGCGACGTACGTATGCGTTTTCTTTGCTGTGCGAGCTCGCGGGGATGGTGGCGATTTAAATCTTTTTTATTTTTTTTATTTTATTTATTTATTTATTTTAGCACTCTTCCTTTAAAAAAAAAAAAATCTGATCACTTTTATTGCTATCACAAGGAATGTAAACATCCCTTGCGATAGTAATATATGGTGACAGGTACTCTTTTTTTTCTAAAAGACCCCCCATCCCTCCTTTGCACTTCACAGTATTCAGATTGCCAAAAACGGCGATTCTGAATACTGTCACTTTTTTAAAATTGGCGCCATTAGCCGCCGAGTAAACCGGAAGTGACGGTGTGACATCGCTTCCGGAATTTGCCGAAGGAGACTCGATCGGAACCGATTACGGCTTCTGTCAGATCTCTTTCCAGCCGGCGGACGTGCCTATTCGTCGCTCCGGTCTCCCGGTGGGACGGGAGGCCGGAGAAGAGCGGCGGAAGGCGGCAGGAGGGGGGTGTCCCCTCCCGCTCCCTGGGGTAATGACCGAGTGGCTCCCGAGCCGGATCGGTCGTTACCCCTGGATAGCCGACCGCCAGCTCTAAAAAATGATACCGGGATATAGCCTGCAGGTGCAGGCTATGTCCGGGAGAGCCGCTCAAACCCGGCCGCCGCCTATTTACGGCGCTGGTCGGGAAGTGGTTTTAAAGAAATCAAACCTTACTGCAGTGGTTCTCAACTCCTGTCCTTGGGACCCACCAACAGGCCAGATTTTAAGTATTACCTTGGGGAGATGCAGACTAGAATACTGCAATCACTGAGCAGCAAATTATATCACCTGTGATGCATTTCAGTTATCCTGCAAACCTGGCCTGTTAGTGGGTCCCGAGGACCGGAGTTGAGAACCACTGCCTTACTGGGAGAAAATGACGTTTACGGAATATTTATCAGTGGAACATTTGATCTACATAATGAGGAACTGAAAAAACAATGGACAGACACTTTATCATCCTGCTCCTTTGATCTCATGCAGATTATTATTTCTTCAAAAACCCTGGAGTTGGAGAAATTACAAGAAGAAAGCATAGTTTACCAACAAGAACTTTTACCTCTGAAGAATGGATCTTTATTTTCATATTTGGATCGAAAACTGAATGAAAAAATAAATAAGATTAAAAAGGAGGAGCTTCTCCAAGACAAATTGGATTATGAAATGAACAATGTATATACAAGGAATACAATAGGACATTGGAATCGACAAGGCAATCAGCGTGTAAAAAAAAACTTGTGAGTTTTCTGAGGCAGAGACTGACTTTGCAGATGATACTTTGGCTTTAACAGCATCTGATATGTCTGGGGATCTACCAGGTGTTCCAAATACAATCAGTAAATCTAGTACTCCAGCAGCATCAAAAAAACGGCAATCACAAAAGAAGAAAAACATTTCAGAAAAACAAAATCTACAAAAATACACGAAGAGGAGGGAGAAAGCACCGGAGATCCTGCCAGCAATCAATTTTCTCTCAGAACACATGCACAGAGGAAGTAGGTACATTTGGTATATTTGGTAATGTAATCAATCTTTCTAATAGAATCTTTTCTGATGGTGATTTATTAGTACTCTCAAAAGGTCTGGGTTCTTGCCCTCATACACACTTTTTTTTTTTTTTTAATTAAAACAATATATATATATATATATATTTTTTTTAGTTTATAATTTGTATTGAATATGACAAAAAGTACAGATAAATCAACATATTCCCAAGATACATTGAAAGGTAACAATAAGAACATTTTGGCCACACAAAACCAAGAAATGTATGAATAATCATGATGGTTATCTTTAGAAGAGTGTTACTTGAGGAGGGTTTATATTAAAGGCAATTGTTAACCCACAGTTCCACCCCCAGTGGGATCATGCTGTGGACTGTGGGCTTCCAATCAAGCCCATCAAAAAGAAAGCGGTAGTCCCCTTATATAAAAATGGAGAGTGCCATAACTGTGCTTTGAGACCTACCTGTGAACTCAGTACATCTCTAAGAGTTAAATTAACAATAGTATGAACACATTAATAGACTGAAAAATAATAAGAAAGGTAGGCTAAGATTATAGTAGAGGAAATTTATGGTGTGTCTAAACATATTCCCCTCCCCTACCTAGGGGAAGAACTATCATGACATACAACCAACTTCAACCTTCTTGCCAAAGTGGATCAGAAAACAAACACTACTAAAGATAGAAGAAAAGAATAAAGCAAAAAGACTCAAGAACATTGAAAGCCTTAGTGAGAAAGGATAAGAGGCACCAGTGAGCTAAAATAGACAGTAGGAGCCAGTGGTAAATTCAGGTAAGTTTTCCAGGGACCCCAAATTTGGTAAAATTTTGGAGAGGTATCCAAAATTATATTGGCACGTTTTTCCTGGGTCTAGATTCCAGGAGACCTTTTGTTTTGCAGCAAAAAAGGACACTGAGGGTCTTTTCCAGGCTTTAGCAATTGTGATTTTAGGTCCCAGCAAAATAAAGTGGGTGAGTCTAAAAAGGGGCCTGGATAGGCCCTCAGGCCTAACGTTAAGAAGTGCAATTTCCGGGCCTTGGGGAACTGCCTGTCCTGAGACCCTTCGGATCATGTGAAATATTCTGTTCCAGAATCCTCGAACACGAGGGCATTCCCACCAGGTGTGGATAAAGGAGCCCAGGAGTCCGCACCCTCTGAAACAGAGGCCCGACGAATTTGGGTACATGGCTAGCTGGGTGGGAACCAGATACCAACGCATAATAACTTTCAGGTTGGCTTCTCGCAAGGCTATATTGAAAAGTAGTGGCGGCTGGGTACCACGTACTGTGGGACAGTCACCGCCATCAGGTTTTTGAAACTGTCCGTGTCCACCAGACGGAATGACAGCATTTCAAAGGCCAGGGATTTTGAAATGCTGGCATTCAGGGCCAGGGATCGCGGGTGGGTAAGGGGGGTACTTCCTCTTTCTCTCCAGTGTCTGGGAGATGAACAGCTGTAAGCTTCCATGGGACCATGTGGAAATGCTTGGGGACGGTGGCGGACATGGTGGCGTTGCTGTCATATCGTCTGTTTGCTGGGTGGCAGGTGACACTGTCACTGTAGAGGTGGAGGAAGAGGCAGAGGCAGCAGCAGAAGAGGAAGCAGGAGGAGGCCGAGACCTTTCTTGGATTTTGAGGTAATTATTCCAATGCAGCTTGTGCCTTGAATTTAGATGCCTGGTCATGGGGGTTGTGCTCAGTTTGAGAACATTTATGCCCCGGCTCAGGCTATCATTGCACAGCTTGCAAACCACTCGTGTCTTGTCGTCAGCATTTGAGCTGCCTTTGGTGTGCTAGGTCCCTGGGTGCGGTGGGTAGTAGCGCGCTCCGATTTTGCAACCTGCTTCCTCTTTTGCTGTGCTGGTGCCTCTGTGCGACCACCACCTCTTCCTCCAAACTCCACACGTCACTCGCATGACCCTCATTCCATGTGGGGTCTAGGACCTCATCATCCTCCACATCATCTTCCACCCACCCTTCACCACTGCCCTCCTTGTCAGTCTGCACACTGAGGCAAGCTGCAGCAGTTGGCACCTGTGTTTCGTCATCATCAGAAATGTGTTGCGCTGGTGTTTCCATGTCCTCATCCTGCAACAGAAGTGGTTGGGCATCGGTGCACTCAATGTCTTCCACTTCTGGGGCAGCGCTATGTGGATGGCCCACGGAAAGCACACCAGGAGAGTCATCAAAAAGCATAAGAGTCTCTTGCAGGACTTGGGGCTCAGACTGCTTGGCTAATT
>BLSH010451656.1:637137-653034 GCA_018402905.1 Glandirana rugosa
GATGGACCGAGGGATATATGACGATGGACCGTGGGACATGCCAGGTAGCAGTATGCAGGGTGCCAGGTAGGGTATACAGGGTGCCAGATAGCAGTATGCAGGGTGCCAGGTAGGGTATACAGGGTGCCAGGTAGCAGTATACAGGGTGCCATGTAGGGTATACAGGGTGCCAGATAATAGTATACAGGGTGCCAGGTAGGGTATACAGGGTGCCAGGTAGCAGTATACAGGGTGCCAGGTAGGGTATACAGGGTGCCAGGTAGCAGTGTACAGGGTGCCAGGTAGGGTATACAGGGTGCCAGGTAGCAGTGTACAGGGTGCCAGGTAAGGTATACAGGGTACAAGATAGCAGTATACAGGGTGCCAGGTAGGGTACATAGGGTACCAGATAGCAGTATACAGGGTGCCAGGTAGGGTATACAGTCACCAGCCTCGATGGCCCCCCTCCCCCCCAGGTCAGGACAAGTCCCGCACTTACCCCATCTAATAGGCAGGCTCAGGCTGGCAGTGTTGCAGAGATCGGCATACAGAATGCAGGCTGAGAGATACAGAGGCAGCGCTAGCGGAGAGCATGCTGGCAGTCTGCACAGATGTCCCGGGGAGTGCTGTACCCGCGTGAGTAATCACACAGGCAGCACGTCCACCGTAGTCCCGCCCCTGCCAACAGCATCCAATGACAGAGAGTCATTGGCTCTGATGGCTCAGGGGGCAGCCAATCAGCCTATGTGCGTGCACCTGTTCAGCGCACACAGATAGACTTTAATGGCTGACCAATCGGCTCACTATTTGCTGTCAGCTGACAGCAAGGAGGCGATGAAAAAAAAAAAAGGAAAGTCAATGTACCGGCGCCTCCTGCTGGGGGGCCGGGCTGCCTTTTTTTTTCTCCTTCTCAGCAGCGGGGAGGCGGCGCCCAAGCGCCCCATATGCACCAGCTGCTGCTGATTGTCTCACACTTGCCCCCCTCACCCTCTTACCTTGCATAATGAGGCTGTATGGTTGCCAGTTGGAGCGATTGATCATTGCAGGGCAATGAAAGGTCCATTAGTTAACAGCGTGTATAACACTATGTATTAGCAGTCACATATTTTTGGAATATATGCACTGTAACATGGGGAACCAACAGCTCTAGTGGTAGATGCGTTTTCCAGTGATTCAAGCCAGTCAAGTACTATATTTTAGGGCATGGCGGCCCATTTTTTATTTAAAAGGCAAATAAAAAGTCTGTAGCATAAAGGTTTCCCAGGCAGAGGTCCTTCTCCAGTAAATTCACATAAACAGAAAGTGCTAGCCCACCTGGCTCTTTCTTTAGCAGCAACCCTGCTCTTTATGCTGGTCACACAGACCACAGGTTTTTCATTATGGATGGCATTACTCTAGCACCCACAGCTCTGCTCTGATCCTCAAGCCATTTACTGCCCCTTGCAGACACACGCATGTTCTGGCCGCCACCTGCAGCTTCCCTGACTCCTGGAGACCCCCTGTCTCTCTTGGATGAGCAGTCTCCAACTGGGAGCCCTGAGGTATTCCCATACCTTCATTATAAGGACTGTGCTCATCTGAGCACACACCCTGCTGGTCCTCCACAAAGCCTGCACGGAGGGTTGGAGATTCTATCCCACCAAAGACACTATGCAATCTCCAAACTACAGAGCCCCATGCAGGAATACCAAAACCCAGAGAAAGCTGCGAAAGCAGATTTTTCCAGTCCACATCTATGCTCTGCAGTTCTGCACCGAACCAGTGTGCACACCCTGTGTCCTTTAAACGACCAATTTTACAGTGACAGCATCTCATACTGTCACAGCAGCTATAATTTATAAATGTGTACTTGATTGAGGTCTGTCCACTTATCGTTTTCTGGGTAAGAATTGTTATGAACACATATTTAGCTGCAAATGTTGTTTATTCTTAAATTGTTTTGCTTTTAGTGCACTTCTGCACTTCTACCCCTTGGTGACATCGGACATGGGGTCCATCAAACAAGGCAAGAAGGGATTTAAAAAAAACAACGCAGCTCAGATGAAATTCCTCTTTAACCAGTTCCACACTGCCTACCGTTTATAAATAAACGGTGGCAGTGTGGACGCTGGGCGCGAATCGCCGTAAAAAAGCGGCGATCTGCGAATGGCCGCTAGGGGGCGCGCGCGCCGCACTCCTGAGGAGTATGCCTGTGGCTCGGGCGGACCCGATGTCCGCTGGCGAGCCGCGATGAGCGGCCACAGGCAAAGAACGGGGAACCGTTGATGTAAACACAGCGGTTCCCCGCTCTGTTAGTGGGGGCATGGGAGATCTACTGATCCCTGTCATTGGGATCAGTTAGATCTCTCATGCCCATGGTAGCCCAGTCCCCCCACAGTTAGAACACACCCAGGGAACACAGTTAACCCCTAGATCTCCCCCTGCAGGTTAACCCCTTCCCTGCCAGTGACATTTATACAGTAATCAGTGGACATTTAAATTTCTGATTGCTGTATAAATGTCCTTGGTCCCAAAAAAGTGTCAAAAATGTCCGACATGTCCGCTGCAATATCGCAGTACCGCTAAAAATCGCAGATCGCCGCCATTACTAGTAAAAAATAAAAAAAAAATAAAAACCCCAGAAATTAAATCTCACCATCCGTAAACGCGGCTACTTTTGCGGAAACCAATCAATAAATGCTGATTTTTTTATCAAAAATATGAGGAAGAATATAAATCGGCCAAAACCGGTGAAAAAAATGTTTTTTTATATTTTTTTTTTTGTATTTGAATTTTAGCAAAAAGTAAGAAATTAGTTTTTTTTTGCAAAATGGTCACTCTTTTTTTGTTTATAGCGGTGATCAGAAATGACGCAGAGGTGATCAAATACCACCAAAAGAAAGCTCTATTTGTGGGAAAAAAAGGACACAAATTTTGTTTGGGTACAACATTGCACGACCGCGCAATTGTCAGTTAAAGCGATGCAGTGCCGAATCGCAAAAAGTGCTCTGGTCCTAACCTGGGAAATTCTTCCGGGCTGAAGTGGTTAAAGGCAGATTTATGTTACCACATTATTTAATGTCTCAATGCTAGTGCCTTCACATTTATTTTGCATATCTCATGGGTTTATGTTGTGCATGTCTGTAAATTCAGTTAAAATCTTGCTACTGGGGCTTCTTGTGGACCTATGATAAGTTGAAGTTATTGATAAGAATGAAGGGGGTTAGGGATGGTCTTTTTCACTTCCTTTAAGATAATAGGAATGTATAACACACCCTGTTCATTTTGACTGTCAACATTCTCTGTGTACTGCAAATTGTGGTTTTCATGATCTTCGGAATAACTACAAACTGTAAAATAAAGTCCAGAAAAAATGTTTTAAATCCACAGCCGTTGTATGTTTGCACCACATATCTACAATGGGCAAGCCGTGTGTGTACCTATATATTGCATGATATTCCACTTATAAAGCTTCACCGATATTAAAGGGGATTTTGTTTTTATTAATTTTACAAACTTGACATTTTTATCTGACTACTGAGCACTGCTTTATTAGGTTCACAGCAGGTTAAAAAGACAAAAATAAAAAATAACTTACCCCATCTGGGCGGGTAGCGGGTGGTGGGTAGAGTGCAGCAGCGTCCATGTCCTCTTGTCTACAGTGGCTTCCAGCATGTGGCTTGTCCCCTCTTCCTCCTAGGCGTCCAATAGGATCAAAATCCACTTCCTGAATGGCCGGGAGGAGGATCAGTGTTACAACCGCAAATTTTCATTCGCTGTTGTAACAAACCTGGGTGGGCTGAGAGCGCATTCTCTGCTCCCCGAGCCCACCCTATTTTGAAGCCTATTAGAGCCTCTGGCTCTAATAAGTGTTTCAACCCCCCCCCCCCCGTTGGAATTCATGCGCCCAGCGTTCTGAAATGCTGGATGCATGGCTATGGGAGGGGGGCGATGGATAGGAGGGGCGGCGCCCGTGTGCCCTTAATGGATGGGTTGCCCCTGGCTGCATGACATTTTTAAAGGCTGGCTTACTGATGGTGACAACAGTAAACCATGCATGTGTGCTGAAATGGTCACTCATAATGTTCATCAGGGGCTTAACTGAGTGATGGCGATAGATAGAGCGTTGTCACCCTTGTGGCATCCTCTTTTAGAATGCTAGGCTAAATTTTGCTTTTGGCCTCATTGTAGTCAGTGAAGCAGTTATTGTTTGTTTTTTTCTGGTCAGGGTTTCTCAAGCTGAGGGTTTGATTTCTCTCACCTGCTTCTGGAAGAAGCTTCTAGAATATGATTCAGGGAGAGTCAAGTGGCCAGCCAGCTATGAATGTTTATCATGCTTCAGCCAATCCTTGGAAGGAGGTGTCCAGAATGTGTCAGGGGAGGTGATAAGTGTTTGGGAGGCCTTTCCAGAGTGTTCTTTCTTCTTCAGGTTGGGTTCCAGTTCTCTGGAGGCTGCTGCCCCTGGGAGATAGCTAATGAGACAGGAATTGCAGTCTGGGCCTCAGCAGGAGCTGAGCTGAGGGCCTGGAGGAGATTGTTAATAGATTTGTTGGAGGACACTGCCCTGAAGTCCTGGTCTGGAGAAGGATGTTTTACCTCTCTCACTAAGGATCTACCTATAGATGCTGGGTCGTAGACAGCTACTGAGACATCATGAGTAAGACTTGATTTGGAACAGTAGTGAGTGAGTGCTCCTGTAAGGATTTTCTGACAAGAAGCTTGTCCATCCATTGATTACTATTATAATTTTGCAGTATCCTGTGACCTTAAACCCCTCTCCTGTTCAAGTTATTCAGCAATAAATTCTTAAAAGACATCCCCTAGACTAAGACTGCATTGTCTGTGGCAGGCACACTCTAAACTAGCAAGGGAGAACTGGGTCATATTCAGGGGTGAGCAATACACCCTATACAGCAAGTGCTTGAACAAGGATCTTTGTGGCAGGATCATTAGGCATTCTTTAAATGAAAGCTGCAGATTTAGAAGGCTTGAAAATAACTGTTAATATTTAATAAACATGTTAAAGCTTATATGAATTTTAGTAATTGTGTTTAGATCTACTTTAAAGAGAGAGTGCACTTTTGGAGCATGAGGTTAAATACCCCCTTCCTTCTGTCCTCTATATACTATACTAATGTAAAAGGAGCTGCAACTTGCAAACCAGTATTTTAGTTCATATTTGCCTTGCTATTAACAGACAATAAAAACCGAATGTGATTGAATCTCTCTAGATCTATGAGCAATAATGAAATGTTATATCATTCCCTCTTTAGAAAGTGAATTTGACAGTCTGGAATGCTTTCTTTATGTCTATTTTTAAAACCTGCCAGAAAAGTCATTCATGTCCCCAAGGGCCTGTGTGGATGACATTGAAGGAAACTATTTCTAACCTTTATTTAAGGCTTCAGACATATCACTCTGATCATGTAAATACACAACATGGTTACAGAATGTAGAATGCTCTACAGCAGTGACTCCCCAACAGTAAACTGAAATTTCATTTTGCACCCTGACACACAGAAGTAAGTGTGACATGAAAAATCTCTTCAACAATATGCCGGGTACTTTCCCTTTGCTTTAAAAATATATATTTTTTATGAACCTAGTACACCTATTAATTCAGTCATATACAGTATCTCACAAAAGTGAGTACACCCCTCCCATTTTTGTAAATATTTTATTACTGTATATCATTTCATGTGACAACACTGAAGAAATGACACTTTGCTACAATGTAAAGTAGTGAGTGTACAGCTTGTATAACAGTGTAACTCTGCTGTCCCTTCAAAATAACTCAACACACAGCCATTGATGTCTAAACCACCAAGTGATAATGTCCACATTGGGCCCAATTATTTTCCCTCCTTGTTGTCATGACTCATTAGTGTTATAAGGTCTCAGGTGTGAATGTGGAGCAGGTGTGTTAAATTTTGTGTTATCGCTCTCACTCTCTCATACTGGTCACTGGTAGTTCAACATGGCACCTCATGGCAAAGAACTCTCTGAGGATCTGAAAAAAAAGAATTGTTGCTCTTCATAAAGATGGCCTAGGTTATAAGAAGATTGCCAAGACCCTGAAACTTAGCTGAAGCACAGTGCCCAAGACCATACAAAGATTTAACAAGACAGGTTCCACTCAGAACAGGAGTTGTCCAGAAGTTGTCTTTGAGAAATAGATGTATGAGTGCTGCCAGCATTGCTGCAGAGGTTGAAGGGGTGGGGGGTCAGCCTGTCAGTGCTCAGACCATACATTGCACACTGCATCAAATTGGTCTGCATGGCTGATGTCCTAGAAGAAAGCCTCTTCTAAAGGTGATGCACAAGAAAACCTGCAAACAATTTGCTGAAGACAAGCAGACTAAGGACATGGATTACTGGAACCATGTCCTTTGGTCTGATGAGACCAAGATAAACTTATTTGGTTCAGATGGTGTCAAGTGTGTGTGGCAGGAACCAGATGAGGAGTACAAAGAAAAGTGTGTCTTGCCTACAGTCAAGCTTGGTGGTGGGAGTGTCATGGTCTGGGGCTGCATGAGTGCTGCCGGCACTGGGGAGCTACAGTTCATTGAGGGAACCATGAATGCCAACATGTACTGTGACATACTGAAGCAGAGCATGCTCCCCATCCTTCAGAGACTGGGCCACGGGGCAGTATTCTAACATGTAAACGACCCCAAACACACCTCCATGACAAACACTGCCTTGCTAAAGAAGCTGAGGGTAAAAATGATGGACTGGCCAAGCATATCTCCAAACCTAAACCCTATTGAGCATCTGTGGGGCATCTTCAAACGGAAGGTGGAGGAGCGCAAGGTCTCTAACATCCACCAGATCCATGATCTCATCATGGAGGAGTGGAAGAGGACTCCAATGGCAACCTGTGAAGCTCTGGTGAACTCCATTCCCAAGAGGGTTAAGGCAGTGCTGGAAAATAATGGTGGCCACACAAAATATTGACACTTTGGGCCCAATTTGACATTTTCACTTAAGGGTGTACTCACTTTTGTTGCCAGTTTAGACATTAGTGGCTGTGTGTTGAGTTATTTTGAGGGGATAGCAAATTTACACTGCTATACAAGCTGTACACTCACTACTTTACATTGTAGCAAAGTGTCATTTCTTCAGTGTTGTCACATGAAAAGATATAATAAAATATTTACAAAAATTGTGAGGGGTGTACTCACTTTTGTGAGATACTGTAAATGCTATTCCTTTCTCCCACATGAACTAAGATTTGGCCTTGATCTGTCTAACCTAACCCTATGGCTAATGTGGCAACCCGCTACCCTCTAGTGGCTCAGCAGCATCCCCTGGCAGCTTGTGGTCTAGTATTTCCACTCTTATGGTAGAATCATTTACTTTTTTGGGGGTAGAAATGAAAAATTGGGTGCCAATCACTTTAGAAACAGTTTATTTAGTTCAAATACCTCCTGAGAGAGGGTAAGGGCAAAGGGCCCCAACACAGGCAAAAAAGAAACTTCTCTTCTAGTAAAGAAATTAGTTGCCTCTTTAAGAGCAGTCAAGGAGAACGCAGGCCCTATATGATCCCAGGTAACTTATTGGATAAGCAGTGAGAAAATTTTACAATATCCACCAGTAGCAGCTTCTGCCCAGCTGTCCAGGGTGTTGTATAGGACAGAAGCCTCTTCCGAAGATGCTATCTTCCTGCTCTGCTCCCCCTGGGTGTATTCTCCAGAAGGACAGCAAAAATCCTTTATACACCAAAACACAGGCCAACCGTCCCTCTTTCACAGAACCTTCCCCAGGAAGCAGGCCTTGGAGGGAAAGACTAGACTTCTCTTACATTGGCATCCTTTCCAGGCAACAGCCTGGGATGGAAGACCCTCCTTTCCTGGCAGCAGCCCAGGAGAAAAAGAAAACCTTTTGCAAGGCCACCACAAATATTTTTCTCTGCAGGCATCACTGGCAGCAAACATCCCTGTAATTGGCCAAGGGAAAAATAAGTAATCATAACCTTCTTTCTTCTTGCTCTATCTACTAGAGAACACTTTCCAGCAACAGGCAGAAGCAGACCTTAGTCAGAACTTAGGGGAAACAAAATGAACATGGAAACAATGTAAATCAGAGCTTAGTCTGACTGCACCCTAGCTGCAACACAAAATTTAGACCAGGGACACTCCAGCTTATTGCAGGGTCTCTACATTAAAATCAAACAAAATGGTGGCCACTTACATCTTCACTAACTGACTATCCAGGCTCCTTTGGAGGTAAGGTACACAGTAATATCTTTTACTCTACAAGTCCCAGCATTCAATATACCTAAGGAGACTTACTCCCGCACACCTACTAGCTGATTGGTGAACATGCTGATTGTTGAATATCAACAATCACTCAGTCACCATTCTAACTCAGCAGCACTGAATGGAGTGATACACCCTTCTCCGGCACAACACACTCAGGTGAAACTGACAAAACCCTGTAAGCATGCAAGTTCATCCCACCCACCTGTTGACTGATTGGTTGAAACTTGAACATTGAATGTACACGTAACATTTACGTAAATATAAACCTTGTCACTAAAATCTCATGTAAGGTTTGACAGGTTTATGTAAGCCATTTTCGATATTTTCAAACCTTCAGCTTTTATTAAAATAATGCTTAGTTAACGTGCCATGAAGACCTTTTTTTATACACTTCTTATAGAGTGGCAGATGAGAGACTACAAGTGGTTGTTTCAACACATACCCAGACGTGTACATAAATATATGGGGACAATCATCCACATTCCAAATATTCATAGGAAGAGAAACGACTTAAGGGGGAACCCCCCTACTAAATTGTGAAGGACTTTAATGGCTGTGGGTTTGTCAATGAGATAATGCATCAATCAACTATTTTGTAAAAGTAAAACAAAAAAAAATACAGCTTTATTATACAAAGATAAAAGCAACTATTGGGTCCAGTTGACCATTTATGTTTCCTATTTAAAAACATTCCAGTGATAAAAATACAACAATCACATTAAGCAGCTTATCAAAGTTGATATTTCTGGTTCTAGATATTTGCAGAGTATATCTGCTTCCTCAGGGAACTTCAGTATATATCAACTGTGTATGCATTTTATTGCTGCGGTCCGAATAAACAGGCGAAGCAGGCACCCAGGCGAATATACAGAGGACGGTCAAACGGACATTGGACCACCCATAGGGGAACTGCGACGGCTCAAACCGCACCAGCCAGAGTTGGAGGAAGCCGGCTCCTCTCTCGTGGCCGCCACATCATTGCCTACCATACCCAGGCATGATTCACTGTTGTCCCCTTCCTTGAGAAATGCCATGCAAACATCCCTAAAATGAATGTGGACAGGAAGTGGCTGAAAAGTTGCAGGATATCAGTAACATTGGGATACAACAAAGGATAAAAAATATGGTAAAAATAAAGCACAAAATATAGCAAAAGTAATGCCATTCAGGTAATATTTACAAACATTTTAAGTTAGACAGACCATAGACAAATCTTAGTTTATTTGGAATAAAGGTATAGCAATTATGTTACTGGTTTATTAAGTGTACTAGGTTTCTTTTTTAAAACAAAGGTGAAGTTGTCCTTTAACTTCTGTTAACTAGGTATTCTGTCAGGCAGACCTCAGATAAGACGCCTCCTTAGTCCACCTATATTGATGTGCTGACAGGGCCTTGGAACCAGTCCTGAAATGTGTGAGTGGTGGAGCTGACATAGTTGGTGTCCAATGCAAGGTTTGCTTGAAAGGACAGAGCCAATATGGAGCAGGGTTCTAATCTAAGGTCTAAAAGGCAACGGGCTGGAACTGGAGAGCATTAACAAGGTCCACAGATTTAAATGTGGAGGTCATAATAAAAGCTGTGAACCTTGACAGCTCGGTAGTATTCACAACCCCAGGATGGACCTACCTTGTCAGGAAATAATACAATATAGTTAAATTGAGAATGTATTTTAAACCCTCAAATATTTTTTAAAATTAAACTTCACATGCAGACTTGAGACCATTTCTTCATTTGACACCTCTGTATGCAGATGATATTGCCAAAAAGAAATGTTGCAGTTCCACTCTTTCCTTTTTAGACACCCAGATATATTTTTGGGGCTTGGCATAGATTGTGTTTACGATGAACTCCTGACTTGGTCTAGTTCCAAGCATACAATTGCTTCCAGGCGTACAGGCAGTTAGGGAAACATAGGCACGCAGCTTATCTTTGGGAGACATTTAGCAAATCTTTGCACTGCAGCCTTGCCTTTCTTTCATGTCAGACACAGCTTCCTTCACAGTCCCAGGTGACAGCAGTTCTGGGTGACAAATATCAAGTCACAGAATGAATCCATTTTCATTTTTCTTCATCATAGCAACACAAATAAGCAACATGTTGCAATTCTCAGATGTTTTCTTTTACAGTTTTCGACATATTTAATTTTCTTCTGAGCCAAACAAACAATCCTGCTTGGTTTATGAATAAAACAAAAGTGACCGGATCTTCCCTCAAATAGTTTCCATAGTATCCAAAATAGATGGCGATGTTTAGTGGAAACAGGAAGTAGCTGTCCGCCTCAGCATTACTGCTCGATCTGGGTGGGAAAGTCACAAGAATCAGATGTTTTTTATTGTTACAAATTATTCTGAGTACACTGGATTTTCTAATTGCATCCAACTACAAAGGAATTGTTTCATCATTCAGTTTTCTGGCTTAGAAATCTCTTATTTTTAACAATAATTAAAATAATATGCAGTGGCAAGATGTCGCAAATGGAAGCCAGCCAACGGAGGGCTGCCAATTCCCTATCCTTGTGCAACTGCAAAAGAAGAAGAGGCGATAAACACAATGGTGTGCATTTCATTAGTGCATGCAGTAGATAAACAATGAGAAAATGACCACCTACCAATGCTAATTCAAGACTAAAATTATTTGTCAAGCAAAATTCAATGCTTCTGAAAGCACCCACTTGAATGTTTCTGTGTTTTTTATGGTTATTGTTCCTTGCATAAATAAAAAATATAGTAATGCCATTAGTGAAAAATGGTCCAAAAGGCGATAGAAAAGGGAGCTACAATTGCTTCCTCGTAGGTGCCTTGTATAGGCCTGGGTACAAATACTGTAACTACTGACTTTTAAAAAAATACACACTTACCTGTCCCAGGGTCCAGCAATGTGCTCACACAGTGTTTGCCAGTCTTCAGCTGCAGGCAATGGCATCTTAACTGTGGGCAGCATTTGGCTGCACCCTGTGAATGGTCCTGCTGTCTCCTGGTACCTGTGACGTGTCCCAAGAGGCTGCGGGGAAGGGGGGTGAACTTCCGCTCAGATCACTGCGGCGATACCGGGGGGGCGGGGGTGGGGAGGGGAAGTGGAAATTCTCCTTTTTGGGTGTAATTAGTCAGTAACCTGAAACATGTTGGAAGTAAGCAAACTTGTAGGGAGCTCAGTCTTTTTAGACCTGTACTTAGCGACTCACTAGGAAAAGAAGACCAAGATGACATACCTATAGCCTACAGCTTTAAAAGCAAGTCAAAAAGAGCAGTGTCCATATTTACTGTATATCATAAGAGGTTCACTTTATAGCTGGCCATATATGGATAAAAGTCCAAACTAAAATTTTTGTAAAATTTGTACGAAAATTCTCATAACATTTGAATGTCATTTGAAAAATTTTGTTTGCTTTTAACATTTAACCCCCTTAATGTCCAGGGTACTCTCTTGCTTAGGCCTTTGACTTTCTCATGGTTCAAGTTAGAGCTCCAAAAGGGCACTCAGGGCCCATGTTACACTGGAGCCCAAGTCACCTCACGTGTGCTACCTGTGGGTTCATCTCTCACCACCACAAGGGTGACTCCAACTACCATATACTCTGTGGCCAACCAGGTTTTTACCAAACACTTTACAGTAACCACAGCGTTATTCTTAGCTGAATTAATCGGTAAAGCAGTATTTAATTTTACTGAGACGCTAATGAGGACAGGATGAGGTCAGGAATTATTTTTTTAACTTAACATGTCATCTTGTAGTAAAGATATTACCAACAACCACACTTCGGGTCATTCTTCATGTACTGTGTTAATATATAAAAGTACAGACATTGGCTAAACAAGAGGCACTACTGGTTCTCACATATCTTAGATACTTAGGGTTTTTTTAGGCTTTGCATAATTCTTATACAATCCAGAAAGTGTGCTGTGATGTACACACTGTTCCAGGACATGCTGCTCATATTCTAGATATTTCAGAAGCCTACAGTGGTCCTCCATCTGACATGCCCTTGACACAGTGTCTCTCCTCACATGAGGCAATGTCTCTCCTCAGATTGCTGGCATATCTAGGAAAATGATTCTGAGGAGACTCCTCACAAACCATTTATTGGGCAAGAGGAGGGGTGTACTCACAGGAAACATTCGGCCTGTGTGTACAGGGCTTTGCGTTGGGAGGAGAAGGAAGGATTTTGGGGGAGGGGGGAGAGAATTTGTTGTGCTGGGAAGGGAGATTGAGGTGGGGAACTGAGGGGTGTGGGGATAAGTGCTAGGATAGGGAAGAAGGGGGAATTTTGCTGGGACTGAGGAGTTGTGGAGGAGAAATTGTGCTGGGAAAGGGGGTAGAAGATTTGCATGGGAGGATTTGATCTGGTAGAGGGAGAGAGGGGGTTAGTGTGCAAATTGGTGCTTTTTTTGGGGTGGGGAGGAAGTATGATTTTTATGCTGAAAGGGTAAAGTGGGGGAGAGTATTGATTGTGGGGAGAATTTTGCCCTTTCCTTACCCCTATACTGTGTGCTACACACCCCTGATCCCTGCACTCGTTTTTGTTTTGTACTCCTGACTCTTACTATGCATTACAAACTCCTGTCCCCTGCATTCTGTACATTACATACTCCTGTCCCCTGCATTCTGTTCATTACAAACTCCTGTCCCCTGCATTCTGTACATTACAAACTCCTGTCCTCTGCATTCTGTACATTACATACTCCTGTCCCCTGCATTCTGTGCCTTAAACAATCCCGTCCCCTGCATTCTGTACATTGCACACTCCTGTCCTCTGCATTCTGTACATTACATACTCCTATCTCCTGCATTCTATGCATTACACACTCCTGCCCCCTGCATTCTGTGCATAACACTTCTGTCCCCTGCATTCTGTGCATTACACACTCCTGTCCCCTGCATTTTGTGTATTACGCACTCCTGTCCCCTGTATTCTGCACATTACACACTCCTGTCCCCTGCATTCTGCACATTACACACTCCTGCCCCCTGCATTCTGTGCATTACACACTCCTGTCCCCAGCATTCTGTGCATTACATACTCCTGTGCTCTGCAATCTGTGCATTATGTACTCCTGGAGCGTGCTTTCTGTGTGTCATGCACTCCTAAACTCAGCACTGATTACATAGTTCTGAGTGCATTACATACTCCTGATTCTTGAACACATTGCATTACACACCCTGGCCCCTGCACTCTGTGCTATGTATCCTAAACCTGACACTAACTGCAGCACTCCCCTACCCCTGTGCTCTGCTTTACGCACTCCTGTACTATATACACAATACTATACATTATATAGTTCTCACTAAAGTGTTCATTGTCTCAACAGTTGCTGGTTGCTATGCAGTCCCTGACTTTTTTAATGAAGTTCTTCTTTAAAGCGGAGTTCCACCCAAAAGTGGAATTTCCACTTTAAGTGCTGTTGATCCCCTGACATGCCACAATTGGCATGTTATTTTTTTTTGGGGGGGGGGGGGGCGGGGAGCGGGTACCTAGTTTTCATAGGTATCCAGCTCCCACTCCAGCCCCTGGCAGCGCGGCGCCAGATGGAAGTTCACCTCTCCCCCTTCCCTCCCTGCAATCTTCTGGGACACGTCACAGGTCCCAGAAGATTGCTCAGCCATACAGAATGTGCAGCGCGGCTCGCGCATGCGCTGTGTGTGCCCGGCTGTGAAGCCATAGCCAGGCGCCCACAGTTGTAATGCTGGTGCAGTGGAGAGGAGGGGGAGAGGAGGGAGGCATCGGGCAGCCGCATCACTGGACTGTGGGACAAGTGAGTGTTTGTTTATTAAAAGTCAGCAGCTACACTTTTTGTAGCTACTGACTTTTAAATGGGAGGAACTCCGCTTTAAGGTAGGCTCAGTCAAAGCAATCAAAGCATATTTTATAGGTACAAGGAAACACGGGTTTGTTTAATCACATCCCTGAAGCCCCTCTTACTGATAAGCGGTTGGCCATACCCTCCTCTAATGTCTCTCATTCTGAAGTTCAAAAGTTGGGAGGTATGAGATGTGAGAGGTTCTACAATGGCCTCCCACAGAAAACCTGTACTGAGGAAACATGGAGGCTGCCATGGAGGTGGGGAATCTCATGTCCACAGCTCATTGTCCCACCAATAGGAGCTAACTTCCGGATTTGGACTGAACCCAAGCCCATCACTAATAATTACCGTTACATTAAGGGCTCTGACAGCGTGTTCCACTTCCCACATACAGGGGGTAACTTACTATAGCGCTCAGGCGCACATTTGCGTAACTGTACGCTATTTAACAACAGAAAACGGCAAATAGTGGTAAACAGCACACAAATGAAATTCACAATAGCGGTGGCGGCAGAAAACTCCCAAACACAAATTCACTATAGCTCCCAGGTCACAGATAACGCCCAAATCCTTACTCTACTCAGGACCTGGAGTAGTGCAAATAGACATAATGTTTAGAGCATGAACAGATCCCCTAAATTGTACTAAAATATGTGGTATATTGTTTAGAGATATTCTGCTTTTAAACTGTGTGAAAAAGTGATTTCTACACTGAAATATCTTTAAAAGTCTGAGAAGAGATAAATTCCTTGTCTCTTTACATTAAGGTGCTCAGCACAGCTGAGCACAACTGAGCATGCTCAGACACAAAACAACTCAGTTTTTAACTCTCATGGAGTAATTCCATGGAGGTATAGTAAATACCAAAATGAGAGCTGTTTTACACAGATTTATTTGGGAGTGAAGATGAGTTATGTAGCTTAATTCAATTTTCAGCCATTCATTCTAATGGTACAATTGTTATTTCCCCCAAATAAATCCTTTTCATGTTGAGATGAAATGTATATTTCTCTCAAAGAAATTGTCCTGGCAACAATGTTGCAACTCCGTGATCTATTTTGTTTTTCAGAATGCAAGAATATGTACTGTTTTCATGTTTTGGTAAAATATTTTTTTCTCTGTAACTTTCACTTGCTGAGGTCCATTTCACAAAAATATTTACCCAAACTCACACAGGTATCTTTACAAACCACAAACAATACCATTGTTTCTGCAAATGTAAAATGAGTCACAATTTTATATTTTTTATTTACAAATAATAATAATTTAGGGTCTCTGTGAATTAGGGCAGAGACTGTGAGCCAGGCCTGCTCATTCAACATCAGTGCCTGACCTCACAAATGCACTTCTGGAAGAATGGTCAAACCTTGTGGTCAGCCTTCCCAGAAGAGTTGAAGCTGTTATAGCTGCAAAGGGTGGGCCAAATCAAATTTGAACCCTATGGCCTAAGACTGGGCTGCCATTAAAGTCCATGTGTGTGTGTAAAGGCAGAAGTCCCAATACTTTTAGCTATCTGGCAAGATTTGCAATGGTGGTGGAACCCTCCTACACATAAATACTACATTTAGACATAATTTATGTAAGGCCCTGAGCTATGTTTACCAATATAGTGAGAACAAACCACATCTCTACGTGAAGTGGTGTGTTTGAGATTCGAACCTGGGAACTAAGTTCTGTTAGGCAGCTGTGTTACATTGTGAGCCACAGAGCTGATACAGATAGAACCTGGAGCAACTTGACTGGCTTGCACAGAGTCCTGACCTCAACACAACAGAACACTTTTGGGATGAATTAGAGTGGAGACTGCAAGTTAGACCTTCTCGTCCAACATCAGTGCCTGACCTCACAAATGGACTTCTGGAAGAATGGTCAAACAT
>BLSH010451656.1:664934-678321 GCA_018402905.1 Glandirana rugosa
GTTGGAGTTTGTTGGGGTCACGTTTGTGTTTTTTATGGGAGTAACAAAAAAACGCTCGAGAGGAGTTTTTTTTTCTCCCCATTACTAACGGTATTCGTGCAGTCATTGGAAGTGTGATGTAGTGACATATTGTCTGGTTCTCCCGTCTATAGAGTAGGAGAGTCGGTGCTATCTATTGGCGGGAGAATGTTAACAATTATATATGCGTGGGTTACACTCGGTCTTTTAAAAAAAACGGTTGTAGTAGTGGTTTTATCGGGGCAAGTCTAGGCGGAGGGATGACGACACGCCTCTGAAGTTGCTTTATCAACTGGGAGTCGATCTGTGGTGGGTGGGCGTTTATTGGGGTGGGTGGTGTCTAGCTGAGGGTCAACTATTTCGTTGAAGTCTCCGCACAGCAGTAGGGAGGCGGATCTGAACGGGGCTATTTTGGTGATGATGTTGGCAAAAAAAATTTTCTGGCTCACATTGGGTGCGTATATATTAACAATTGTAAGAGGGCGGTTATCTATCGTGGCTGAGAGGATGAGATATCTGCCCTCTTGGTCTGTTATACAGTGATGTAGTGTGAAGGTTACTGACGTGCTTATGGCAATCATTACCCCTCTTTTTTTTTGAGGAGAGCTCGCAAAAAAACAATGAGGGTATTTTTTGTGTTTGCACTGGGGTTGTTTGAGGTTGGAAAAGTGGGTTTCCTGTACGCAGAGGATATCTGTGTGGTGATGGAGGGCTTCTTTCCAGAGTAAATTACGCTTGAAGGGAGAATTTAGCCCTTTGGCGTTAATGGAAGTAATTGTGATGGGCATAATGGATAATGATGCTAGGAGAGATCCCATACTCACGAGAAGTCTCACTGCCTTGTGCCTCACGATTTATATCAAGGGTATAATTACACTAGACAGTTTGTTCTAACCAGTAAAGTTACCACAGTGACGTCAGGTCAAAAATAGAGAACATTCAATGATACAAAGTAAGAAAAACAACCTTATATAATACTTTGAACAGATCTTAAACAGTGGTGTGCACTGCACACTATAACCTGGGGGTGGTGAGAGGAGTGCAATTGTAGCTTGCTCCTACCGGATCTTTGTAGCAGGAGGAGTGGGTGTGTTTGAAGGCTTGTGTGTACCGCCCTTCGTAGGTGGTGTGTTTCGGGAGTTCAGGGAAGCGTAAGTTGAGCTCCTGTGTCCTGTGTCATTGGGTGGGAGGGGTAGCAGACCCCAGTTTGTGAGTTTCTTGTACCCCTCTTTGGGTGTGAGGATGGTGGTCATTTGGTGCTGGTACGTGACCAGTAATTTAGTTGGGAAGCCCCACTTGTAGGTGATGTTATTTTGTTGGAGGACCGAGGTGACAGGTGTAAAGGTCCTGCGTAGTGCCATGGTGGCTGGAGAGAGGTCTGAGAACAGTTTTACGGTGTTGTATGGGGCCGGGAGTGATTTTGTTGTTCTGGCGGCTGAGAGGATCTGTTCTTTTATATGGAAAAAATGAATCCTGGCCAGGACATCTCTTGGTGTTTCGGAAGGTAAATGGGATGGTTTGGCAATTCTGTGAGCCCGATCAATTAAGATGTCTTGGGTGGTTAATTGTGGTATCAGTTTCAAAAAGAGCTGTTGCAGATATGGAGTTATCTCTTGATTTTTTATTGATTCCGGGATACCTCTAAATTTTATGTTGTTTCGTCTTGTTCGGTCCTCTATGTCTGCTAATTTTAACTTAATCTGGTGTATGTCTTCTGCCTGGTGCTCATATGCATCAAGTAGTTCATTGTGTGCTCTAGAGTATTCTTGCATGTTGTCTTCAATTGCGTCTGTTTTCTCCTCTAGGGAACCTATCCTGTCATTCATTTGGGAGATGGAAATTTGTAATTCTTTATGCAAGTCTTTCTGCAAGGTGAGCAGCATGGATTTTAGCATCGCCTCCGAGACAGGGTTATCTGTGACTTGAATGGATGCCAGGGAGGTGGGGTGTTCCGAACTTTGTGTTACGTCATTGGTGGCGGACCATAGTTGTTTTTTAGCTTGGGGTTCTTTGTGTGGGGAATTCGCAGGCGACGTGGCTAGCCTCTTGCCCCTATCTGAATGGAGATCAGCAGGGGTAGGGTTTGGTGGAGGTATAGTGTCCATGTTTTCCTTGGGGTCTGCCATAGTGGTGTTGTTTGGTTCCTGTGGTTGGGAAACCGGGTTCTGGGGTGGAAGCTCTGGTGCAGATTTGTGTTTGGAGCTCCCGATGTTGGTGCAATCTTGGGTTTTCTGCTTGGGAGTTGCTGTGGAATAGTAGTGGGTTAGGCGGCGTGGGGCAGCAGGCTTGTGTTTCTTTTTGGACATACCCTGTGCCCTCTATATCTTTTTGTCTTTTGTTTCGTTTTTTTTTTTTTTTTTTCCTTCTTTATCGCTATGTGTGCGATTATTGTTAGGGGTTCCGGGTCGCTTTGGGTTGCTGTGATCCGGATTGTGGAGCAGGGTAAGGGTTCTAGGCAGTCATTCTGGTGGAATAAGTTGCCCTTTTGTCTAAGAGTTCAGTGCTGGAGATCCTGTGGGGGTTGGTGGTTTATGCTGGAGTGTCTCTTTATATTTATAATGACAGGGATAGCAGGGTGAGGAAAGGGTTTTGTACAGGCTGTTTTGTGGCTGATTCAAGCCTGTGATGTTGCGATGTTGCGACCCAGGCCCTCTGCTAGATGTGGGGCAGTGATAGGCAGTCTCTGTAGGGGTTGAGAACGCACCAGGGCCGCGGGGCTGTCGCCCCCAGCAGATCCCGGCCGCCGGTCCGTAATTGAGGCCGCGGCTTGGCGGCGCGGACTAGGCCTCAGTCCCGAATTAGGCCGCAAATGCAGTGGACAGTTAATGGGGTTTCTGGGCGGCTGTGGGGGACCTTCTCGGGGGTCTCCGGTCCCGGATGGCGAGCAGGGGGGTTGATAAATGCCGGGCCTTGGCGACCTGGGCTGCCAAGATGGCGGCGGCCGCCTGGAGCTCCGGAGGAGGCCTTTGTGGAGGGTGTTACGGGCTGTCCCTCTCTCAATACGGGGCTCGGGTGGCAGATGCAGTTTGTGGGAGTGTTAGGGGTAATTGTGGAGTCTCACCCTTCCCAGGATCTCTTGGATGGCAACGGATTAGGCGATGAAGTCTCTGGAGCTCTGTGAAGACGCGTCCAGTCTCTTTGGCGTCAGGCCACGCCCCCAATAAACATTTATTTTAAGCACAGTGTAAAGAAATTCTGTGACAATTGCATTTAATGTGGGTAGTGCAGTATGCAAGTGGGACTTTTTGTGGGTGTGGCTTGAGTGTGGGGCCCTTATGATCCCCTATTGCCCAGGGGCCCCATGAGTTGTCAGTCTACACCTGGTAGGAATGCAAAAAACATATGTGGAAACAGAGTCTTGCAGGGGAGATCTTTTTGTGGCCACCAATTCATCATTTACAAACGTGAAAAAATGTCAAACGTATTATTTTGAAAGTAGCAAGTGGAGTAACAGGATGATAAGACTGAAATCATGCAATAGCTATGTCATACTGTACATAGAAAATTGTAATGCAAGACTAATTTTGAATCTTTCTAGATATCAGTATACTTTAGTAAATAAGTGGGTCTATAGCAATGATAGAACCAGTGGTCTCACTTTTATAGATCTAAAAAGCATTTGTACACTGGAGAAATGTTTATTAAAGTTCTAGACAGTATGTGAAATATTATATGTAATTATGAGAAAATTGTGCTCTTGAGTTTCATAAATTCCTTTTTGGAAATTCGTGTGGGGAGGTTGTTGTTATTACTAAAGTCCTTTGCTTTAGGATTGCACTAGGATTAAACCGTTACATTCAAGAAGAATGCAATGGTATTATTATAACCATAGGTGTGTGTGACGAACGCGGGTATCAGATCGCTGCCCTCCTCACCGATCGGCGACCGAGGACCCCCCTGATCCAATACCGCACTTGTTACGAACGTAACAATGCCACTCTCAGCTGCTTTCAGCACAAAGATTTCCCAGTTTGCAGGACCACCATCTAAGTGTCAGCCGCCTGAGAGCGATTGTTACCGGGCTAATTCAAACAATTAACCCTTTCTCTGCCACCACTTCTGGATTTCCGGCCAGAAGACCCGGATGTTAACAATACCAGTATTTTAGAGCAATGCCTGTACACACGCTGTCACCTGCAGACAGGTATATTCAGATGTGTTATTCTAAAAACAGTAGCGCTCTTCGAAGGAGCAGATTCGTAATAGTTGCATTAAGAGCTTTAGGGACAAAATCAACACTTTTCAAAATAAGGTTTAATAATGAAAAGGTCAAGTTTTAGGTGCAGTAAAATATTTACAGAAAAATAAAAGTACAAGTGAGACAAATTTATAGCGAAAGAGAACAGATTGAAAAAATACCTTGCCTTTGAAATGTCCTTGCCTAGTCAATGTTTCAAAGATGATTTCCTGGTTCCCTGATGTTTGATGGTAAGATGAGAACTCGCAATCTGATGGTCACAGTCTCTTTTTCTCTGGACCACCAGGGGTGGGGTCATACCTCTCTGGCCATTCATATAAGAGGGGGAGTTTCCTTAGACAATGTCCAGGGCGGACCGTGGAGATACGTGCTGCATAATCATGCATGGATCATAACTTGTCACTGGATCATCTTACATATTTTACAGTAGGAAATTTAATCTCAGCTTGCAATAAGCTTTCATATGACTCCAAACATGAGAATTCTAAAACCTTATAGGACCCTGGGGAGGGAATGGACTGATTCTATTCCTCCTTGTGTAACAAGGGGTGAATGTTTATACTTGAATTATCCTGGCCGAAATTCTACATTCAAATATGTAATGTTCATCACTATGGCATACATATAGCGGAAGTTATGACTGTAGACAAGTTTTCTAACTTTTCATGTTATTCCAAGGTTATTGAAAGGGTCAGAATTCCTGGGGGTTATTTACGATGTGGCATCCCCCACATCAGGTTGTGCTATGTTTGTTCAAGATAAGTGGACAGACCTTCTCCTGGCCATAAACCATAATCAGAGCCTCCTTTTTAAATTGGCCTGTCCACACGCAGAAGGGGGTGGGGGAAAAGGACAAGCTTGTTCTAACAGCCATGTTAGAAGGAGAGAGAGGAAAAAAACTTAACTAGTTACGTAGCTTCTCTGCCTAGATGGAGTCAGTGTCGCTTTGGGCCGGGTATCATTACCTCACGTGGATCTCACGCATGATACCATCACAGTGTGCACAGCCTATTGCATTAGGGTGTGCACCCCAAAGCTAAAACACACCAAAGCATAGTAAAATGTGTTTACTACGCTTCAGTTTGTGAATGAACACAGTGAGTGAGTGTGTTCACTGTGTTCATTTTTAGAAAAGGGCCGGCAAACATATTGACTAACCCTTTCCCCCAAAAAATATACAAAAAACAAATACTTAGTCGGGGTACATTCTGCCCCTGTACTGCGACACAGCGTGTAAATACACTACATAACAATTTCAAGCATACAAATAAATACATTCACCCTGCGGTATGATGCCTAACGTGTTGCGCAGAGTAAAATTACCCCACAACATCACATCATGCATGACGCCACTTACCCCAAAAAGCATTAGCTGAAGAAAAACGAAATACGTATTACTTTAACCACAACATGCAACGTTTCAAATACAGTTTGCAACAAGCAACGGGTGTGATGGGGGATGGGGGTAGGGTAGGGGGAGATCACAGGCCCGAAGCTTTATTGAAAAGACAAAGACACTCAAGGGGAGAGTGGGGGGGGGGGAATCATCAGACCTCCTCCTCCTTAAAGTCCATCAAGTTATAGTCTCTGAGCAGACTGTGAACCAGTCTGCGACAGTGCTCAATGGACATCCTCTCCCACTGGTGGATGAGGTGCTTTCTGTTGCACCATAAAGCATCCTTAAAGCAACACAGCACCCGCCAGGCACTGTCAATGTCCTCCTGGGAAAGAGTCCCACAAAAAAGTCCATTCAACACACCGAAGTGTCTGATGACAGTCTGTGGCATAAAATCCTTAAATTCAGGTTCCAAGGCCCTCAACAGGTCCTGTGCAAAGGGGCACTCCCAGAAAACATGAAAAGCAATTTCTTCCTGGATGATGCAAAAGGGGCAGTACCTGTATCTGCACAGGTTTCTGCCATGCATGAATGTCCTGAGCGGCAACCCCCCCTTGGTTGCCATCCATGCCAGATTTTTGTGCCTGTTGGTGAGTCTCTTTGAAGAAACATTCCTCCAGACCACTTTGCAAGTGGCTGAAGGGAGGCCTGGAACAGTCTCAACCGTGTCCATTGCTCTGATCAACTTGTGGATAGTCTTTGGTTTCCACAAGCTCCATGCAGCTCCAGCTCCTTGATAAACATAAAAGTATCCAAGTAATACCAAAGTGTGTCCCAATTGTAGGGGGTGGAACTGTCCCATTTGTCCCATCACAGGGTCCTACAAAGAGGCAGGAGGAAAAAATGGGACATGGAGTTACCACCAGAGTCCAAAGTTCTGTCAATCAAAGAACACCCTCAGTTGAGTAGCGATGTCAGGCACACCCTTACCACCCTTGAGGAGTTCCTTAAGCATGACTGCCTGCTTCGCTCTGTCCATTTTGGAGCCCCAGATGAAGTGAAACACCGCCCTGGTGATGGTCTTGCGAGGTACTGCAACACAGGGAGAATCTTGCTGTGGAGCACTAGTGTTTTCCCATCAATGGTAAATCTGCTGGTATAATAGCAAATTCTATATTAGGTGACCTTAGAATACTGGAGCAGTTTAAAAATTGATTTGAATATGTTTCCCATATGTACAGCAAGTCATGGAGATGTTTAGGATATCAGTGTTTAAAGTGTATCTGCAGCCAAAACAATCTTTTTTTTTTTTTGAAAAAGTAAGGACTGTTTAGTGCTCAAGTAATTTTTTTGGTCGAGGGGGACAGGGGTTGCGGTCTATGTACTGCTGGGGATATGTCCCTTCACTTGCTGTCTTGGTGACACAGCTAGAAGTTAGAAGAAATCTCTCCAGAGACAAATGTCCACCTTATACAGCTGCTATAAGAACAAAAGTCCCCATTGGAAGACTTGGCATGCGTATATCAGAGGAAGCCTGCAATGACAACCACAAGGCCATCTCCACCTTATCCTTAGCAGTTTGCCAATAATAGAACAAATCCACTCATGAGTGGGGTTTATTGGCCACAGCAGCCTTCATTATAAAATTCCAAACATTCCTAACAATAATTATCAAAAATAAAACATAAATAATGAAAAACATTGATAAATCAGGTTGATGGTCTCTGAAAACACTTGTCGATTAAACATTCAACAAGGACACTGTACCTGCAGCCCAAATTTTGCATTGTGCTATGCCCCCAGCCAAACTACACTGCTCAGGGACTATTACAGAAAACTTCCACGGAGTACATACACACCAATCCTGAATCACAACAGCTGGACTACAGTGAAGAGGGACACCACTTCCCGTTCCATTTCTTTGAGACATTTATTAAAGTGGTTTTAAAGGCTCAAGGTTTTTACTTTCATGCATTCTATAAACCTTCAGTGTGCAGTGACCCCCAGTCCCCTCCTCCTAATACTCACCTGAGCGATCTCGATCCAGCGATGTGCACAAGAGCTGAGCTTTTTCCGGGTCTCTCATTCCTCATTGGCTGAGACAGCAGACAGCAGCAGGAGCCATTGGCTGCTGCTACTGTCAATCACAGCCAGTGGGCCAATGAGGAGAGAGAGGGAGGCAGGGCTGAGTTGTGGCTTTGAGTGTCTTATGGGTGCATAGAGTGGGGTTGGGATGTGAGCACGCACCAGTGCCCCCAGAGCAAGTGGCTTGCTATTGGGGGCACTGGCTGAAGAGGACAAGCCAGGAGTGGGGGACCCGAAAAGAGGAGGGTTGGGGCTGCTCTGTGCAAAAACCCTCCACAGAGCAGGAAAGTATGACATGTTTGTTATTTTAAAAAAAAATCTTTAATGTTGCTTGCATGTTCACAGATCCTGGCCCAAGGACAAATGACCTCCCCACTGGAACTGCAGTCTTCGAGCTGCTGAGGGAGAGAAGCTGAGGAACTTATTTTTCCTGGGCATGCAGAGGAACCCATGGAATTGTGGGAAATGGTATTAAAGGGGCCTGTATCTGAGCATGGTGAGTAAATGGGCATTCTGCTACAGCTGTAGGTTCATGGTGCAGGCTCCCTTGCTCCTCTTGGAGTTTACGCTGAAACACCAACTGATAAGCAAAGTGCCAATATTTTAACAAAAAAGACTTTCAGATTAGTTTCAGAGCATGCAAACACAATAAAATCTCCACATTTTCTGTAAAATATAACAGATGAAACCAAGTCTAGTAAATATGTTAAGACTTAAAATTGTGTGTGCACAAAATGGCAACAAACTACAATACCTTAAGATGTCCATAAAATATCCCAGCTCATCAATTTAGAGTTAACCATAAATGATAGCTCTAGACCTATTCTTCTCAGTTTAGTGCATGAAGTGATAACTGATATGTGCTCTGCAATGATTGTTCAGCTATGTGTTTGCACCCTATGAACATATTTGTGTTGTTTGTATGTGCACATACAGAGGGGGAATTACACTGCTCTACAAATTTTGGGAAATTATCGACCTGAGAGATAAAAAAGTGCTAATTCTTATATATTTTCATTAGGTGAATTAGAAAACAGGTGATTAAGGTGCTGGTTGGCTAAAGTTTTCATGATATTTCACAATAAAGATTTATACACAGGCGAGTATATTTGCCTACAAGGAAGGGAGGTGTCTGATGATCATGATGCCTCGTAACTTCTCGTCAAAGTACGGTAGAACAATGAAAATGGTATTACATGGAAGTGTATAAATTTATCTTCACTGTGAGATGAAAGATTATTACCCAATTGTAATTTATTGTTCTTTTATTGCAAAGTACATTTGTCAGAGCTACGCATCATACACTCACATCTGGTGGCTTGTGAAAGTGTCGTTGCCTAACATTTCCAAGGAACAGTTGTGTGATATTTTCCCTCAGAAGCCAAGATGCCTGAAACTGTGTAAACAATGGAGATAACTTCTGCTACATTTGCGGCAAAGTTATATTTGCATCTCAAAAGTGCAGTATGTTGGCAGTGCTAAAAAAAGGTATACCACCTATATTTTGGATGCTAAATAGGGGATCAGGACCAGGGCCGGTACAAGGCAGGGGCGGAAGGGGTGGGTGCCCTGGGCAGTACAATTTTCTGGAGGAGGGGGGGCCCAGGTGAAGAGATGGCAGTGTGCTCCACAACTGTGTTACTAGCCCGTTGCACTTTAAAAACTGTAAGAAGTGTGCCGAGTGCGCTCCTTCACCTGGCACAAAAAGCCATTCACCTCCCTTCCCTGTCAGCGCGCTGCGCTTCACTGTTTTCACTCCTACTACGGAGGAGCCCTGTAGTCCTGGCCCGGCTGCATGACCTCACTCATGGTCGGAGGTAGGGGGTTCCTCCGGCCCCCTGTCCTCCCTCTACAGCCACCTGTTCTCCTTCTCCACCCCCCCCATTCTCCTCCGGCTCCATGTCCTCCTCCTCTGCCATCTCCGGCTCCATGTCCTCCTCCTCTGCCCCTCCGTTCTCCTCCAGCTCCATGGCCTCCTCCTCCTCTGCCCCCTCCATTCTCCTCCAGCTCCATGTCCTCCTCTTCTGCCCCCTCTGTTCTCCTCCAGCTGTATGTTCTCCTCCTCTGCCCCCTCTGTTCTCCTCCAGCTGCATGTATTCCTCCTCTGCCCCCTCCGTTCTCCTCTGGCTGCATGTTCTCCTCCTCTGCCCCCTCCGTTCTCCAGGCTCCGCCCCCCTTGTCCCCCACACCCAGCTTCCCTCCTCTCCTCTCCCGCCGACTGTGGGGGGATCTGTCCGGATGGAGAGCGGAGGAAGGGAACGGTAAATATGTCATTTACTGGCCCCTTCCTTTTCTAAATTGCACACAGAGCGATCGCTCACTCCTGTGTCCTGTGAAAACGGAGCAGAGTAACCTGTGTGTCACTCTGCTTCAGTTTATGAATGGAGAGGAGCCGCTGTCTCCTCTTCATTCATCTTCAGTGCTGAAAAAGGGACTGGGGAATCTGTGTCCTCAGTCACTTTCTCTGTCTCAAAAGGGAACTGTCAGGGGTCTGTTTAGACCCCTGATACCTCAATAACGCCCACCAACAGGGCTGACAAGAAAAAAAATCAATAAATATTAAAAAATGTAATTATAAAAAAATTAAATTGTAAAAAAAATAAAAATAAAAAACTACTGACACCACTCCCCCTGCCCTACCAACACTGTCCACTGTCCCAACCCCCCGGCACTGATCAGGACAAGAGTTGGGCCCATATTGTTGTTGCATTACATGTGCAATTTATCTGCATCATTGGCTAAACAAGAAGAAAAAGTCTTCTTTTATAATGATTGCTGTGGCATCATTCTCATTGCTGTATCACATTTTGCATTTATGAAGCATAATCGCACATCCCCCTCTTAATTTTGAATTATTTTGATACAATTTTGACCTGAAGCTGTGCCTTGGAAACTGGAGCCAATTAATCCTCAAGACTTAATTTTCCTTTATTAATGACCCAATTCTGGTACAATTTAGTTGATTTCCTTTTTAAGGCATTCTCCTTGTAGACCAGTGTTATTTGTTTTTAAAACATATTCTTTAACTTTTTTTATACACTTTTGTCTAGCCTCCTATGTGATAGCAACTCTGGTTTCTCTTCAGATCGTATAAATCTTTCGCCTTTTACAACAGCTTTTCTTTACATAGTAGATACATTAGAGGTCTAATAGACCCCCTAATGCCTCCTTTGTACTTGACTTAAACAAATCAAGTACAAATTGTACATAATCTGCTATCTTCCCAGCCGCACTGGGAAGGATCTGACAGCTCTTAACATGGAAGTGCTCAGAACTGAGCACTTCCAGGTTTGTGTATTGCAGGGGAGAATGGGAACCTGAGGCTCATCATCTTCCTCTCAACATCTTGAATGCCACCATGGATGCCTTGGGCTCCCACAGGACACAGGTGAGTGTGTGACACACAGTGGAGGGGGTAATGTCAGTTTTTACAGCTACCTAACTCACGTTAGACAGCCAACATTCTAAAGAACAAAATATAAACAAACTCACCCATTGCACCCTTAAAATCTACCAAAAAACACCTTGATTTTGTCTTACCCATTAACTATATTGCTCTTTTCCCAGATGGCAAAATTTGGATTTTTTGTGTCATTCCTAGTAGAAATGTTCCAGAACATGTTGAAAAATCTTGAATTTTATAATATGACAAATTAATTTTTCACAGATACTTTATAGATGCATTTAAAATCAAGAATTTTGGCCAACTTTGTTGCAAATTCCTACCTTTTGTTATTCTGAAGAAATAGTTGTTTGTCTGCGTGCATGGGTTGAATCCGTAGGGCAGTAACTTTAAATTTATTAGCTGCAGGATTCTAATGAGGAAAGTCTGCATCCCTTTAGATGTGATATCCTTGTAATCCCTTGGCAAAAATGGCATTTATGTTGCAGGGGATGCTCATCTGACTTGTATCTTAGTGTTGACTTCTGGGAAAATCAGTGAGCCAATCATATAGGCAAGAAATTACATTTCTGGGGGGCGTTCTTTACACAATCTGTGTACAGAATGCCACCAGGTAGCCATATTGCATTGCATTTTACAGAAAATTACTGCATCGCAGATTGAAAAGGAAAGGTAATTTTTAATAACATTTAATTACAATATGATTTGTGTAGCAATTGTATACAATTTTTTTTTTTTTGCTATTTTTTCTCAATGAAAGTGGTTGTTACCCTTTAAAATCAAAATCATTTTTCATACAATTTTGGATATGTATCAGGAAAATATGCTTGTCTGTAAAAATGTTCCATTTGGTTTGTGGTCAGCAAGGTAGCTATAACAGTCAATGTAGTTTGGTCCAACAATGAACCATCCTGAATTCCTTATTTTGCAATTTACCGTTTATTACATGGTGCAACTAAAATTCATACTAGGCTTTCCTTGTTAGAAAGCCCTGCACTACATTCATACTATCTGGCATACGGAGTTTATCCACTAGTGGAATCATTACTATCTTTACCAGCATAAGTAAGTGTCCCCATCTGACTTTTATACGGTAGGTCTATTTTCAGCACAGCAACTATAAAGAAGAGACTTTACAGAAAACAGACCTTGAACAAAGATCTGCCTGCTTGCAATTAAAAAGAAGTAAAAATATATTTAGTACTGTGCAAAACAAGAAAATACATTAAAGAGCAGTTTACTTTCCCAACTCATGGACCCCGTGCAAGTGCTGGGGGCTGCGACTCACTGAATGGGTTTAATTACTTCCCGTCCACCCACCCACAGTAAACTTACAGATGGTGTGGGCAGGCTGGATCACGTACATGTACATGATCCAGCCCGTTCCGAGTTAGGAGCGTACGTGCATGGGCCCATTGCTAATCCATGCTGTCACTGGCTACAGCAGGATTTTGTCAGCAGGTCCCAGCCAAAGATTTATGGCTGAGACCTGCAGATTGGCTGTAGCCAATCATAGCACAGAGTCCTGAGTTTACATATACACAGAGCTCTGTACATTTATCAGTGATCTGGCTGTTTCTTCTCCCTGCAAAGCAGGCAGAAAAACACAGCCGGATCTGCTAGTAAAAGCAGCACATGTTACACTTGCTGGGCACACAGTTAACCCCTGAAATTACCCTTGATATTAACCCCTTCCCAGCCAGTGTCATTAACAAGAGTACAGTGTACAGTATTATATCTAATCACTGTATTAGTGTCACTATTGATGTCAGTGTCAGTCAGGTAGTGTCAGATTTACCGTCACACTATCACAGCCCCTCTATAAGTTGCTGATCACCGCCATTACTAGCATAGCGTCATAGCTGCGTAAATTCCAGTATACACTGTGTGCAGAATTATTAGGCAAATGAGTATTTTGACCACATCATCCTCTTTATGCATGTTGTCTTACTCCAAGCTGTATAGGCTCGAAAGCCTACTACCAATTAAGCATATTAGGTGATGTGCATCTCAGTAATGAGAAGGGGTGTGGTTTAATGACATCAACACCCTATATCAGGTGTGCATAATTATTAGGCAACTTCCTTTCCTTTGGCAAAATGGGTCAAAAGAAGGACTTGACAGGCTCCGAAAAGTCAAAACTAGTGAGATATCTTGCAGAGGGATGCAGCACTCTTAAAATTGCCAAGCTTCTGAAGCGTGATCATCGAACAATCAAGGGTTTCATTCAAAATAGCCAACAGGGTCGCAAGAAGCGTGTGGAAAAACCAAGGCGCAAAATAACTGCCCGTGAACTGAGAAAAGTCAAGCGTACAGCTGCCAAGATGCCACTTGCCACCAGTTTTGC
>BLSH010451656.1:678875-696227 GCA_018402905.1 Glandirana rugosa
AGTGGAGGCCTTCCAAAATGGGGGAAGTACTGGTCCCGTAAAAAAAATATAAGTCGCGATGTGATAACATGGACCACTAACGCACCAGTACGTTGTGACATGCGTTCACTTTAAGTATATGAAAAAAAAGTGTGTCTATCTATAAAGAAAAACCACCATAAAGTAGTGGTGTCTAAAAAAAAATTATATTTGTTTTTAATTTTTTATATATTACAAAATGAAAGACAATATTTTGTATCGGTTATTTTTTGTTTGCAGTTATTTAGTTTAAAGATATATGTAAATCCGGTTTTACATAAGATGATGTACAGAAACCATTTTTTTTTAGGTTTATTCAGATATAATTAACGAAACACACTCTCAGATATTAATGAGTTTTTGGAATCATTGAGAACATGGTTGTTGTTCAATAATAAAATTATTCCTCAAAAATACAACTTGCCTAATAATTCTGCACTCCCTGTATATACCATCATTTGTAGATACTTTAACTCTCACACAAAGCAATTAATATAGACTTATTTGGATTTTTTTTTACCAAAGACATGTAGTAGAATACATTTTGGCCTAAATGTATATAGAAATTTGATTTATTGACGTTTGTTTTTTATTGGCTATGTTTTATAACAGAAAGTAAAACATTATATATTTTTTAATTTTTGTTTATATTAAAAAAAAATCTGTGGTGATGAAATACCACCAAAAAGAAATATCTATCTGTGTGAAAAAAAAGTATATGAATTTCACTTGCGTACAGTGTTGCATGACCACGCAATCACCAGGTACAATAGTGTAGCGCTGAATATAAAAAAAATGCCCTGGTCATGAAGGGGGTAAAACCTTCCGGAGGTGAAGTGGTTAAATTAACTGCTTCAGGACAAGTGTGTGGCACATCGGTCAGGGAATGGCAGCTTGCACCAAAGCCTTTTAACACTTTTTAAGCTGTCTGGTCTTGAATTATCACATGCCTATAATAGACTGGTATAGACATGATTAAAAAAAAAGACTTCTTCAGTTCAAGCCTGGAAACACCAGGAAGCCCAACATGATAATCATCTGACTGAAGTTCTAAAACATGTATGTTACACTGAGCCAAGGAATAATGCACACAGTGTGAACCCTGGGTATATGGTAATGCTCTACCACAGTCTTACCACACACAGCCTTTCACATACGTTCCTTATCGTAATGTTCAGAGCTGCTGTGCACACCTGGAGGATGCATCTCTGGTTATCAGATGAGAAAGTCTCATCTACTTGGCACAGAGCAGCTGCTGTGGTCGGGATGCATACTACAAGGCAGGACTTCAAACACGGCTTAGGGGGTGCAAAAGATGAAATAAACAAAACATTTCACTATAACAAAAGCAAAGCACGTTCTATGTTTGGATCTTCTTACTTTTACTTGTTTTCACCTTAAAAATCTGCTTTATTCCTGAACATTTAAGAAAAAAAATACTTAATTCCCATCCACCGAGGTATGAAATAATCTATTTTCATCAAAACCTTTTTTTTTGTTGCCTGGAGAGTTGTGTGCAAATAGAAACAAAATTACATTCTATAATATATTGACCTGTCATATAAAATATATATTTTTTTGCAAATGGTTGTATTTCTACCTTCTTAGTCTTCTGTTTAAGAACTGAAATGTAATGTCACAGGGGAAAAAAGGGCATTAAGCCTAAAGCAACTCATATGCTATTTGTAAAAAATCATCTCTGGTAGAGGGCTTGGCAGGCAGTGGGCTAGGGAATAGTCAGATCCAGGCAGTGGTGGCCCGTCCATTAGGGGCGCATTGGTACCGCCCCTCCTATCCATGCATCCGGTACCCTGATCTACATACAGAGCGCCGGACTATGCATTCCAATGGGGCGGGGGGTTTTGTAGCACATGATTAGAGCCAGAGGATCTCAAAAAAGGGTGGCTCAGGCGCAGTTGTGTGACGATAGTGAATGAATATGCGCTATTTTCACACTGAATTTCCTCCCCGTCAATCAGGAAGCGGGTTGTGAGACCCATTTCCCGATTGGCCAAAACGTCAGGTGATCCTATTGGACGCCTAGCGCCTAGGAGGAAGAGAGAGGAAACGTACAGTGGAAGCTGACGTTCTGGAGGAGAGGACACTGGAGCCACTGCCCGCACCCTGCCACCCGCCACCTAGATGGGGTAAGTGCCGGTGTTCTGCCCAAGTTTCAAATTCGGCAGAATGCCAAACCCATGTCACTTCCGCTTTTTTAAAGCTTTATAAGTTGCTAATTATGACAAATTTCTGTTTCTACAATACACCGGCAATGGACTACAGTCCGTTACCGGGAGATGATGCTGTGTTAGTAACACAGCGGCAAACGGGGACAAAGGGGACTAGGAGGCGGCCTTTTTCTTGGTTAGTATATGAGCGGAGTATAAACCTCCGCTCATATACCGTACATCGGACTATTGTCCGTTGCCGGTGTTTTTTAAAATCACCTATTGCTGAAGATTAACAGAAATCCATGACCATTGTGATGTCATGATGGTTTAAAAAGCAACCAGAAGTGACGCGGGTTTGGTATTCTGCCGAGTTTGGTATTTGGGCAGTACACTGTACTGACTGGCAGACAGCGAACAAGTGGGGGGGGGGGTCAAGGCGGGGTAGTGCCGCTGCAGGCCCCCTGGGGGAATGGTTATTTGCCACCCCCTAAAAGAAACCCACCAGCCACCATCCAGGCAAGGGTAAAAGCAGGCAGCAGGCAAGAAAGCAGTCAGGTCCAGGCAGTGGTCAAGGCAGATAGCAGTCGAGAAAGCAGTCAAGATCGACAACAGACAAGCAACTCACAAACAAGTATTAAAGTCCTTTAACTCTGGGGTAAATGGTGATAAAACACAGCATCAACCACTTCAAAAAGTGATGCTAAAATACCTTTGTAGTCAGAGAACATGTTCAGTGTCATTTCATGGAACTCTGGAAGTCCTGGAGGTAGTGGAGGTTGTAGGAATACTGAAAATCCTGCAAAAACCCAGCGGGATCTCATAAATACTGGAGGTCCTTGAAATCCTAGAAGACCCAGTACCCACATTTTAATACCTTCAGCCTAAAAATAACTGATGTCAGTGCAAATTAATTTTAAAGCAATATTACATAGTTACAAAATGCTTATTTTTTTTTTTTTTTGCTAAAAAAAAGATATTATACTTACTTCTTCTGTGCAACAATTTTGTACAGAATGGTCCCTTACCTCCTCTTTGGCAGCCCCGCACTGGCACTCTGTCTCCTATAAGGAGAGATAATCGGTTACCTGATTTGACTAACAAAGCTATTAAGGAGGTCCATGCACTGTTGTGCTGATTTCATATAAAGGTAACATTAATTTCATACCTCCCAACTTTTTGCTATAGGAATGAAGGACACCTATTAGCAAAAGTATGTAGGCACAGGGAACACCCCCTGCCACGCCTCCTTGAAGAAGAATTATACAAAAAAAATCATTAGTTAAAGTGATTGTAAAGGCAGAAGGTTTTTTTATCTTAATGCATTCTATGTGCAGCAGCCCCCCTCAGCCCCCCTAATACTGCAGGAGAGTCTTGGTTTCCCAGGACTCCCCTCCTCATTGGCTGAGACAGCGGCACGGCGCCATTGGCTTCCGCTGCGGTCAATCAAAGTAAGTCAGCCAATGAGGAGGAAAAGGGGGGGGCGGGCTGTGGCTCCGTGTCTGAATGGAGCTGTGGCTTGGCTAGAGTGCCCCCATAGCAAGCTGCTAAAAGGGAGGATCCAGGAGTACCGAAGAGGGACTTGAGAAGAGGAGGATAGGGGCTGCTTTGTGCAAAACCACTGCACAGAGCAGGTAAGAATAACATGTTTGTTATTTTTAACTAAAAAAAAATGAGACTTTAGTATCACTTTAAAGAGGAAGTAAACCCTGCTGTAAACCCTAATGGGTTTACTTCCTCTATGTTCCCCTGCAATGTAGAAGCATAATAGGCTAGTATGCATCGCATACTAGCCTATTATGTGCCACTTACCTGCGGGGGCCGCGAACTCCGGTGCTGTGACTGGCTAAATAACGTCACTCCCGCGCATGCATGCGGGAGCCGGCAATCGCGGCACGCTGTCAATGAAGAAACGGCACGGAGGCCGTATGTGCCGTATGACGTGAGCACATGACAGTATAGTGTATATCTCCTAAACTGTATAGGTTTAGGAGATATACAGTGAAGCTACAGGTAAGCATGATTACAGGCTTACATGTAGTTTAAAGTGGTTGTCAAGAGTTGACAACCACTTTAAACCCACAGGTGCTTTTTTTTTAACCACTACTATTCCTTTCTACTGGCTTTTGAAATTTACAAATGCAGCAATTTAGAAATTGGATGAAAGGTTTAGCACTGGGGAACACTTTTTTTTGAAAGATAAATAGTGCATTTTATATACAACTATACAGATCAGACCAAAATGAGGGACAAATGAGGGGGAAAGAGGGACAGAGGGACTTTGTTCCAAATCAGGGACAGTTGGGAGCTATGTTAATTTATCTTTATGTAGGAATAATCAAATCAGGAAAACTGCCTGTTAATCGCTCTTTGATGCTCCTGAATATATAACTGCATGCAAATCATCTGATTTGCACAGAATCATGCAAATTAGGAATACAGACAGCCATGCTTCATGACAGAGTGGAAAATTCTGCACGCATATGTTTATGAGAACAAACTAAAGCAACGAGCACATTTTCAAGTTTGCCTGGGTATTAAATCAATTTGCTCAACACCACTCAGATGTTTATTTTCTTGGCTGTACATTATTTTGCAATAGAGCCACCGGCATCATTATTGGTAGCTCATATTTCCTGCTGGACAATGAAATAAACAAACTGGCCACCTCCCGCGCTTTCACTGAGAATTTTCCTATACCACCACTAGGTGGAGCTCACATTCAAAATACTGATTACCTGTGGCCATCTGGTAAAGAATTTCAGAAATTCCAGAACAATGATATATTTAGATTTCTGCATTGCTGCACAGCAAAGTAAGCCAATTTTTTTTCTCTGTCTTTCTTTCTCTCTCTCTGTGTTTTTTTAAAATATCTAAATAGAGCCTGAGCAGAGAAGTAACTTATCAGAAGGTTAGATTTCCCCAGTTACACATTGTACATTAGTGAATTCTTTCACTGTATTATTGTGTGAATTCCTAGTGTGTTCATGAATTTTGGATGTTGCGTCCATTGATATTATTGTTAATCAGTTAAACAATCAAATCTTGCTCCATGAGTATGCGATACCTGCGAAGAATGAAACAAGTTTACATAAAGTGAAAATGTTAAAAAAAACCTATAATGCTTGGGAGTTTATAGTATATATATATACAGTATCTCACAAAAGTGAGTACACCCTCACATTTTTGTAAATATTTTATTATATCTTTTCACGTGACAACACTGAAGAAATGACACTTTGCTACAATGTAAAGTAGTGAGTGTACAGCTTGTATAACAGTGTAAATTTGCTGTCCCCTCAAAACAACTCAACACACAGCCATTAATGTCTAAACCGCTGGCAACAAAAGTGAGTACACCCCTGAGTGAAAATGTCCAAATTGGGCTCAATTAGCCATTTTCCCTCCCTGGTGTCATGTGACTTGTTAGTGTTACAAAGGTGTCAGGTGTGAATGGGGAGCAGGTGTGTTAAATTTGGTGTTATCGCTCTCTCACTCTCTCATACTGGTCACTGGAAGTTCAACATGGCACCTCATGGCAAAGAACTCTCTGAAAAAAGAATCGTTGCTCTACATAAGGATGGCCTAGTCTATAAGAAGATTGCCAAGGCCCTGAAACTGAGCTGCAGCACGGTGGCCAAGACCATACAGTGGTTTATCAGGACAGGTTCCACTCAGAACAGGCCTCACCATGTTGGCCAAAGAAGTTGAGTGCACGTGCTCAGTGTCATATCCAGAGGTTGTCTTTGGGAAATAGACGTATGAGTGCTGCCAGCATTGCTGCAGAGGTTGAAGGGGTGGGGGGTCAGCCTGTCAGTGCTCAGACCATACACCGCACACTGCATCAAATTGGTCTGCATGGCTGTCATCCCAGAAAGAAGCCTCTTCTAAAGATGATGCACAAGAAAGCTTGCAAACAGTTTGCTGAAGACAAGCAGACTAAGGACATGGATTACTGGAACCAAGTCCTGACCAAGATAAACTTATTTGGTTCAGATGGTGTTCAGCGTGTGTGGTGGCAACAAGGTGAGGAGTACAAAGACAAGTGTGTCTTACCTACAGTCAAGCATGGTGGTGGGAGTGTCATGGTCTGCGGCTGCATGAGTGCTGCCGGCACTGGGGAGCTACAGTTTATTGAGGTAACCATGAATGCCAACATGTACTGTGACATACTGAAGCAGAGCATGATCCCCCTCCTTCAGAGACTGGGCCGCAAGGCTGTATTCCACGATGATAATGACCCCAAACACACCTCCAAGACGACCACTGCCTTGCTAAAGAAGCTGAGGGTAAAGGTCATGGACTGGCAAAGCATGTCTCCAGACCTAAACCATATTGAGCATCTGTGAGGCACCCTCAAACGGAGGGTGGAGGAGCGCAAGGTCTCTAACATCCACCAGTTCCGTGATGTCATCATGGAGGAGTGGAAGAGGATTCCAGTGGCAACCTGTGAAGCTCTGGTGAACGTCATGCCCAAGAGGGTTAAGGCAGTGCTGTTAAATAATGGTGGCCACACAAAATATTGACACTTTGGGCCCAATTTGGACATTTTCACTTAGGGGTGTACTCACTTTTGTTGCCAGCGGTTTAGATATTAATGGCTGTGTGTAGAGTTATTTTGAGGGGACAGCAAATTTACACTGTTATACAAGCTGTACACTCACTACTTTACATTGTAGCAAAGTGTCATTTCTTCAGTGTTGTCACATGAAAAGATATAAAATATTTACAAAAATGTGAAGGGTGTACTCTTGTGAGATACTGTATATATATATATATATATATATTGTTTTTAATATATATAAATTTTCCAAATGGGATACCGGAATCGGTGCCGATACTAAGCATTTGCATGAGTGCTTGTACCGACAGGTGGACTCCAATCAATGATGATCAGTGGAAACAGGATTTTATTTTTATTTTTTATTTCAGGTACTTATATAGCGCTGTAAATTTGCGCAGAGCTTTACATATACATTGTACATTCACATCAGTCCCTACCCTCAAGGAGTTTACAATCTAAGATCCCTAACTCACATTCATACATACATATACTAGGGCCAATTTAGACAGGATCCAATTAACCTCCCAGCATGTCTTCGGAGTGTGGGAGGAAAACTGAGAACCCGGATGAAACCCACACAGGCCCAGGGAGAACAAGCAAACTCCAGGCAGGTTGTGTCGTAGTTGGGATTCAAACCAGCAACCCTTTTGCTGCCAGGCAAAAGTGCTATCCACTACACCACTGTGCCACCCTGGATGCACCTGAGTGTCAATTTTGAGTGTCATGGCAAAGGCTGTGAATACTTATGTACATGTGATTTTTTTTGTTTTTTATTTTTAATAAATTTGCAAATATTTCAAACGAACTTCTTTCACATTGTCATTACGGGGTATTGTTTGTAGAATTTTGAGGAAAATAATTAAATTAATGTATTTTGGAATAAGGCTGTAACATAACAAAATGTGGAAAAAGTGAAGCGCTGTGAATACTTTTCGGATGCACTGTATACCCTATATCCTATCCTAATATATCCACCTACTTTCAGATGACATTGTCACAAGATAATCAATGTTATTCACTTTACCTTTCAGTGGTCATAATGCTATGGTAATGCTAATGCTATATTAAAACAGGATTTATATCGCGCCAACCAGTGGTGGCTGTTGGGTTTTTGTGGGGGGGGGGTGGTAAACAATCCGCCACCCTTGCGTCACAGAGGTTACGGGGGCGCCGACCCCCCGTCCGGGCCACACACTTACCCCATCTCGCGGGCGGTGTTAGCTTCTAACCGGGCTGCTTGTTGGCTCGGTTCCTGTCTGCTCCTTCCTCATCTCTGTGCGTCTCCTCCCTCCTCCTGCAGCCAGCCAGCCAATCCGATCGGATCTCTTTTCAGCCAATCGGGTAACGGGTCCCATGACCTGCCTCCTGATTGGCTGGGAGAAGATTCATTGTTACAATAGTGAATATTCATTTGCTATTGTAACACAACTGGGTGGGCTCGGAGCGCAGTGCTCTGCGCCCTGAGCCGAACCCTTTTTTGAAGCCTATTAGAGTCTCTGGATATAATCATGTGCTTGAACCCCCCCCCCCCCATTGGAATCCATCGTTTGGCACCCCTGCATGTAGATCAGGGGGCCGGATGCATGGATAGGGGTTTTGGCACCCGTGCGCCCCTAGTGGATGGGCCACCACTGGCGCCAACAGTTTTCACAGCGCTTTACAACATGAGCGTACACAGTACAGTTGCAATACAATTCAATACGGGAGGAATTAGAGGGCCCTGCTTGTTAGAGCTTACAATCTAGGAGATACTTCTGGTTGGTGTTATATGCTGGTTGCAATAGTTCTTCTGCTTCCAATTACAGGGTGGTTGCCATTCACCTCTGCGGTGGGCACAAGCTAAGATGCACATCCAGCACATCATAGAGCGGAAGTACATTTGAGCAGATAAAAACTACATAAAGGTTTATGGTATTTTGTGAAGTGTGATATAGTGCTCAATGAACCCACTACACTGGCCATAGAGGGTAGCCACGTTTCATAAACAATGGAAGGGTTACAACTTGTGTATGCAGCAGAAATGAAAAGACTCTTTTGTGTTGGATGCTTTTCTAAGGCTGTACCTCTCTTCAGGAAAAGCCATAGAAATATCATGGGCAGTTAAACACTGCTGTACCGCAACACCCAGGGCCAGATTTCTTCATAGCCAACATAGGCTGTGGTCTAGGGTATTAGTGCTGCTAGAGGCCAACTATACATTATGTGGCTGTAATTACCATCTCCCTATTGAGGTTCTAGACGGTCTCACTGTGCACAATACTGCTGTCCCTGCACAGATTAAGTATTTTCGTACAGTTTACCCATTTTGGGTCCACCTAAAGCAAAACTGGTAGTGGGATAGGATTTGGGCTTTTCCAATGGCACCTTCTAGATGTAATGATGCAAAGTAGCCAACAGTCTCTTGCATCTTCTCTTCCTCAATTTTCAGTGTTTGTTGTGTGACTATGACATTTCATAATGTGATACTTGCCAGGTGACTGGGTAGGAAGGGGCAGCACAAGGCAGGAGGCAGAAAGTAAAGATTTGGCCACAACAACTACTACAGTAAAGTGTGAACTGAGTAGTTTAGTGCACAATTTTACTCCAGTCAGTACGCTTGGGAGGGGTCCAAACATCCATGTACCGTGGCAGCATGAGTGGGTCCTTAACCAGTTAGCTGTTTGGTAGATAGCAGACAAAATTTCAGTAAATTACAATCTAATTGTTGAATTATGCAGCTTTATTAATCTATAAAGTTGGCCTAGTCCCTGTCAGTTAAGTAGTATCCATAACAAGCTGTGTTTATCATTTTCACAGATGCTGTGGTTGCTATGAAGTGTGTGGGTTCTTTACGCACCTGCATTATTAAACGTAGAGGATTTGAAACACGCAGAATTAGCTCTCCATGTGTAGCTTTGATCCTTGGACAACACGTGTTTTTGAAATTATCCATGGGAGCTGCTGTCTTTATACAGCATATTTTACCTTATCGAGTGTCTCTCCTCCACACATAGATATCTCCTATTTGGAGGCTGAGGGATCTGTAATGTATCACTCAGCAGTGCATTACACAATCCACTGAAAGTGTGGACTACACATTGCTTAGATTAACTGCTTAATGACTGCAGGAGTACCACCTCCCACCCGTTCACACCCCATCAGTTTTAGCAATATGGAGCCGATTTAATAAAATAAAAACCAAAAAAATGGTGTCAATATAAAAATGAGTTTCACAAATCATGTCAATATACTTTAACTTGCTTGTTACAAAATCAGAATTTCTTTTAAATGGTTTGCTGTAAAATATGTATAGTGCAACACTGGTCATTATTATTTTTTGATAAAGTAGTGAAGTATTAGAACCTCAGTCTGGGCTTTTATTGCCATTGGGGAAATCGCCACCTCACTTCCTTTGTGGCCAGGAGACAGATAGAAAACAAAATGTCTCCAAATATAGCACTTAAAGTGATTGTAAAGTCTATTTTGTTTTTTTTTTGTTTTTTTTAACCACTTCAGCCCTGGAAGGATTTCCCAGTTTAGGACCAGAGCACTTTTTGCGATTCCATCAACTCCCTTGGTGTGGATCTACAGACGTGCAACGCTGCGCTCCCACGGCCGTGCTATAGCATACAGTTTCCTATCTTACTTTTGAATATCTTATGGGTCAGCTTTTATCTTCAAAAATGTGAGTGTAACCTGATTGTTTTTATCTGCATTACAATAAATCTTCATACGGGATTACACTATTGTTGTGCATACTTTTTTATATTTTCGGTGGGCCGGTGGAGGATCTCTTTTCCATGCTGAGGAACCTGTGGGATCATTTAACAGAATTACTTCTGAAAGCTATAGGGAGCTATACACATCCCTGCAAGCGCTCTTTGGCTATTCCATTAAATTGGAAGCCAAATCGCTCTGGTAAGAGTTTTCAATTATCAGAAGGTGGAGGTTCCTGGTCACTTTGCAGATGGAATATGTGTTAACCCTTCCTCAACGGGTGTTTTATTCACTATCTCCATAAGACTGTTTTCTTTGTACATGCCATACAAGCTGTCTAAAACTCAGTTTATATTTTTTTGGTCATTATTTGGATGAGAGTTTACACTTATCCCCCTATAGTCAATTTTGAGGTGGATGTTCTCATGTCATATTTTACTATGTTATGCTACTTATGATATACTTTCTATTTGTGCTTTGGGTTTTTTCTATAGACCTTGGTGGCAGGCTGCTACACTAATAATTTACAAGTATATTAATTTTAGCATTTGTCTTTGAGCTTAGCGCGGATATATATTTGAGATATACTTTCTGCAAATCGGCCCTGCGTCGCTTTAACTGACAATTGCGCGGTCGTGCGACGTTGTACCCAAACAAACTTTGCGTCCTTTTTTCCCCACAAATAGAGCTTTCTTTTGGTGGTATATGATCACCTCTGTGTCATTTCTGATCACCGCTATAAACAAAAAAAGAGCGAAAATTTTGCAAAAAAACAATATTTATTACTTTTTGCTAAAATACAAATAAAAAAAATATAAAAAAACATTTTTTTTTCATCGGTTTTGGCCGATTTATATTCTTCCTCATATTTTTGGTAAAAAAAAATCGCAATCTACATTTATTGATTGGTTTGCGCAAAAGTTGCCGCGTTTACGAACCATGAGAATTAATTTATGGGGTTTTTATTTATTTTTTCATATTTTACTAGTAATGGCAGCTATCTCCGTTTTTTAGCGGGACTGCAATATTGCGGTGGACATGTCGGACCATTCTGACACTTTTTTGGGACCATTGTCATTTATACAGCGATCAGTGCTATGAAAATGCACTGATTACTGTGTAAATGCCATTGGCAGTGAAGGGGTTAACCTGGAGGGGGCACTCTAAGGGTTAACTGTGTTCCCTCAGTGTGTTCTAACTGTATGGGGGCTAGGCTAGCTGGGGCAGGGGAGTGATCACGGCTTCCATATACAGGAAGCCTGTAATCACATCCCTTCTCCCTCTATCAGAACTGAGATCCGTGTTTACATACACGTACCTCCATTCTCTCACTGTGGGGGAGCCATCGCGGGTAGCCGGCAGAGATTCAGTTCACCCTACCCGCTCCCTGGCCCCCCCGGAACACTGTGAGAGTGCGAGCGCACCTCTGGCTGCACGCGCGCTCACAATACTCGTTCTCGCGGCCGCTGTCGGGTGACGGCGTTTCGTGATAACAAACCACTTTGCCGCCATCAATCCACGACGGGTGGTCGGAAAGTGGTTAAATAACAAACATTTTATACTTACCTCCTCTGTTGGTTTTGCACAGAGCAGCCAGGATCCTCCTCTTCTCCTCTTCTTCTTTGTTGCTCCTGAACCCTCCTTCCTGTCCAGTGTTGCCAACCCTCCAAAGTGAAATTTACTGGCAGGACGCCAAAATTTACAAACAACAGCAATTTTTTTTTACTGGCAAAAATCATGACATTTACTGACAGAGTCAATTTTTTTTTTTATTTGCACCGAAAAAGTACCTAAAATGGCCGTTTCAGTGCTAAACAGTGCAAATATCGACATTTAACCACTTCCCGCAAATCCCCATAAATAAACGGCGACCGTTTGAGTGGATGGTATCGGGATATAAAGCGGATGGTCGGCTATCCGGGGATATCCGGCTCGGGAGCCGCTCAATCTTTATTCCCGGGGGGCAGGAGGGGACATTCCCCCCCCCCCCCGCCACCTTCCGCTTTTTTAACTCAAAAAGTAAAATGTTTCCAAAAAAATCTTGCTTCAAAGACCGATGCGCAAATACCGTGTGACAAAAAGTATTGCAATGATCGCCATTTTATTCTCTAGGGTGTTTGAAAAAAAAAAATATATATATATAATGTTTGGGGGTTGTAAGTAATTTTCTAGCAAAAAAATCTGTTTTTAACTTGTAACCAACAAATGTAAAAAAGGGCTCCGGTGGGTAAGTGGTTAAATTAAAAACATGTAGCTAGTGCTATTAGTAATGTGTTTAAGTTAAATTAAAATCAAAAATCATATTTCTCCATTTACATTAACCGGTTCCCTACCGAGTCATTGTAAAATGACATCGACAGGAGCCCTTCCTAGATCCGGGACGACGTCATATGACGTCTTTCCCCTTTCGCCGCTACTGCGGGCCCCTGGGGGCTCGCAGCGCGGCGAATGCGGATCGATCGTGTCCCTCTGGACACAGCCCCCCCCCAATCGGAATAAAGAGCCAATGAAATTGGCTCTTTACCACGTGACCGGCTGTGTTCGATCACAGCCGGTCACTACTGTGATCGCCATGCACGCCGCTCGTGCACGCCCCCAGGGGCGCGCATTGCAGCGATCATAGCTGAGGCTTGTCCCTCAGACAAAGCCCAGCTCCAATCAGGGTAAAGAGGCAATGGAATTGGTTCTTTACCATGTGACCGGCTGTGTCCAATCACAGCCGGTCACATGATGTAAACAAACCGTGGTAACGAGCTGTTACCGGGTTCTCCCTCTCACACACCGATGTGTGAGAGGGAAATTTGCGGTAACAGCTTGTTACCACCTAGTGTACACTCCAAGCACACTGATTCCCCCCCTCGTAATAAAGAGGACCTGTCACCACCCCATGAAAGTACCTGTCACACCCCATCAGAATACCCGAGTACCTGTCACAGCCCATTAAAGTACCCGAGTACCTGTCCATCAAAGTACCCGAGAACCTGTCACCAACCCATATGAGTACCCGAGTACCTGTCACCATCCCATCTGAGTACCCGAGTACCTGTCACCAACCCATCTGAGTACCCGAGTACCTGTCACCAGACCATCTGAGTACTCGAGTACCTGTCACCAGCCCATCAGAGTACCCTGAGTACTTGTCACCAGCCCATCTGACTACTCGAATACCTGTCACCAACCCATCAGAGTACCCCGGTACCTGTCTCCAGCCCATCAGAGTAACCAAGTACCTGTCACCAGCCCATCAGAGTACCTGAGTACCTGTCACCAACCCATCAAAGTACCCAAGTACCTGTCACCAACCTATCAAAGTACCCGAGTACCTGTCCCAGCCCATCAGAATACTTGTCACCTGCCCATCAAAGTACCCGAGTACCTGTCACCAGCCTATCAGAGTACACGAGTGCCTGTCACCAACCCATCTGAGTACCCGAGTACCTGTCATCAACCCATCAGATACATTGGGGTGTTTGCTTTCCAAAATGGGGTAATTTTGTGGGTAATTCCATATACATGCTATGTGTTTGAAATATCATATAAATTGACCACTTTGTGAAAAAAAAATATAAGTTTTCCCTTTCTTTCCATGTTTTCCGAAGACTTGTGAAAAAAAATGAAACATACAAAAGACTCATAATGCCTCATAGAATATACATTGGGATGTTTGCTTTCCAAAATTGGGTCATTTTGTGGGTAATTCTATTGTCCTGGTGCTGCAGTGCCTTCAAAAGTGTAATAGGTGGTTAGGAAATCATATGTGTAATTTATGCTTCTAGAACACCTTACGGTGCTCCCTGCTTGTTGGACCTCTCTATGTAGCCAGGCTGTGTAAAGGTCTCACACATGTGGTATCACCATACTTGGGATGAGTAGCAGAATATATTTTGGGGAGTAATTTTTGCTATGTGCATGCTATGTGTTAGAAATATCTTTTATAAATTGACCACTTTGTGTAAAAATAAAAGCGTTTTAATTTTCTTTCCACGTTTTTCGAAGACTTGTGGAAAAAAATGAACTATTCAAAAAACTCATAATGCCTCATAGATTATACGTTGGGGTGTTTGCTTTCCAAAATGGGGTCATTTTGTGGGTAATTCCATTGTCCTGGTGCTGCAGGTCCTTCAAAAGTGTAATAGGTCGTTAGAAAATTAGATGTGAAAATTCTGCTCCTAGAATGCATGACGGTGCTCCCTGCATGTTGGACCTCTCTATGTGGCCAGGCTGTGAAAAAGTCTCACACAGGTGGTATCACCATTATTACTCGGGGCGAGTAGTAGAATGTATTTTGGGGTGTAATTGGAAGTATGCCTATGCTGTGTATGAGAAATAAAAATAGAAACAAGCGCACCAGACCTAAGTGCAGTAATCAAAAACCACAGTTTATTTAAAACAATAATGAGGATGGGTACTCACAAAGGAAGAGGCAAAGAGAAGCAAAATTCCGTATAGCTAAAAGGCTGTATCATGTCCATTCTGGGTGCCTGTGCTGGGAAGGTGTTTGGAGCTGTTCGTGGGATCACAGATCAGCTGGCCAGTGTCGCCTGTGAACTCTGTAGAAGGTAGACAGCTGCTCTTGGAATGCACGGGGTGCCAGAAGTGTGAACAGCGGAAGTGCGGCGTCCCGGAAATGATGTCAATGAACGTGGAGCCAATAGGGTGACGCGTTTCAATATGTCCCATATTTTCTTCAGACCCTGAATGGGAAGGAGGTGCACGGCTCTATTATAGGAGATCCGGGGGGAGGGATTCCCAAGTGAAGCAAGAGAGACCTCTAGGGGTCAAAACAAAAATACCGCCCTTCTCCTTCACCATTTATGGCTCATGATGTAAACAAATAGGAGGAAAGGGATTATATATATATGTATCTATATAAATGTATACAAAATTCATATATTTATATATTAGGGAGTGTAAAGATAAATATAAACATGGAGATATAAAATTAAATGTTGAAATAAATAAAAATAAAATACAATATAAATATACTGGGATATTGAAAACACTAATATCGAAAAAAAGGTTATCATTAGTCCATAAGTCCAAGTGTTAAGGACGACCCAATTCACAGACAAATATATGTACATAGTACCTGTATAGGTCCATAAACACTAATGTGTGTGTATCTGTATAGGTAAACATCGGTTGGAATGCGTGGTCATACTGATGTATAGTCAGCTTTAACTACAAGGATGAAGCCGAGAGAGAGAGAGTGAGATGCTAGATGTATGTGAACCAGTACGCATATAGGGACATGAAATTTATGCAGGAGTGGGACCAGGTTATGGGTATGTACCCATCATTGTGGGTATGAATCTGCAAATTCTCAGAAAGGAAGAACAGCCATTATACAGTATGACCGTATTAACGTCTAATTCTTCATTCATGCCCAGAGGTGACAAACAGTTCAGGGTAAAAATCCAAAAAGTTTCCCGACTACATAACCTCCGGAAACATTCTGCCGGTGGAAAGGTGTCAGGGATGGACTCGATAACCCATACCTGAAGGCCATCTGTGGACCGGGAGTGTTATCTAGCAAAGTGGCGAGGAACACTGAGGACAGGATCTCCCTCTGTGACCGACCTACGGTGTTCGCCGAACCTTGCTCTGAGGGTCCTAATGGTCCTCCCAACATAGTAGAGCCCACAGGGGCAGGTCAAACAATATACCACATAGGTGGTGTAACAGTTGTAGAAGGATTTAATGTGGTAAATCGTGTTCCCACAAACAAAGGATTTTTTCCTATGGGGAACATGGGCACAAGTTAGACAGGAGGCCTTATTGCAGCGGTACATTCCAACCAGAAGGATCAGGGTCAGTTGTTTAAGGGTGCTCTTTTTGTTAGAAGACTTTATCCTACTGGGAGCAATTTTGCTTTTCACGTTTCTAGCTTTTCTATAGGCAAATTTAGGGGCCTCTGAGATAGATGATGCTAGATGTGGATCCTTGGTTAATATGGCAAGGGGTCATTTGGGGGTATTTGTACTTTCCTGGCATTTCAGGGCCTCAAGAAATGAGATAGGCCATCAGTACATCAGGCGTGATCAATTTTCAATGATTGGCACCATAGCTTGTAGACTATTTAACTTTCACACAGACCAAATAATATACACTTATTTGGGTTATTTTTTTTTTACCAAAGATAGGAGCAGTATAGGTTTTGGCCCAAATTTATGAACAAAAATTACTTATTTGCAAAATTTTATAGAAACTAAAAAAATGTTTTTTTTTCAAAATTTTCGCACTTTTTTCACTTATGTCGCAAAAAATAAAAAACCCAGAGGTTATTAAATACCACCAAAAGAAAGCTCTATTTGTGAGAAAAAAAGGATAAAAAAAATTGTTTGGGTACAGTGTAGCATGAGAGAGTAATTGTCATTCAAAGTGTGAGAGCGCTGAAAGCTGAAAATTGGTCTGGGCAGGAAGGGGGTATAAATGTCCTGTATTGAAGTGGTTAATATAGCCCAGCCAGCACAGAGTTCCCCCATATATCAGTCTGCATGATTCCTCCTTACAGTACAAGGGAATTCTGACATAAAGGGGAATTCTGCAGATCATGGTCTACGGGGGAACTCTGATGTAAAGGGGGGGGGGGGGGGCTCTGGTTACCAGAGACCACCTTTTATCAGAGTCCACTGCATTCCCCTTTACATGAGAGTTCCCCTTTACATCAGGGTCTGCAGCATTGCCTTTTACATCATGGTTCCCCTTTACATCAGGGTCTGCAGAATTCTCTTCTCCCCTGCACTGAAATATGTATAAAACTTGTGATGTAAAGGGGATCACCTGGAACTCTGATGTGGGGTGGGGGGGACTCTGGTGACCAGAGTCCACCTTCCGCAGAGTGAATACACTACCGTATGGGGGGGTTACTGATATAAGGGGGGCCTTAGATTAGAGGCTGCAGAC
>BLSH010451656.1:696237-722820 GCA_018402905.1 Glandirana rugosa
GAGACTAGTGGAGACATGGTACAGACATAGGAGACTGGCTGAGACATGGTACAGACGTAGGAGACTGGTGGAGACATCGTACAGACGTAGGAGACTGGTTGAGACATAGAGTACAGACGTAGGAGCCTGGTAGACACATGGTGCAAACGTAGTATGTATAAAACTTGTGATGTAAAGGGGATCACCTGGAACTCTGATGTGGGGGGGGGGGGGACTCTGGTGACTAGAGTCCACCTTCCGCAGAGTGAATATACTAACGTATGGGGGGGTTACTGATATAAGGGGGGCCTTAGATTAGAGGCTGCAGACATGGTACAGAGGTGGTCAGAGGATGCAGACATGGTACAGAGGTGGTCAGAGGATGCAGACATGGTACAGAGGTGGTCAGAGGATGCAAACGTGGTACACAGATGGTCCGAGGATGCAGACATGAGATACAGAGTTGGTCAGAGGATGCAGACATGCTACAGAGGTGGTCAGAGGATGCAGACATGGTACAGAGTCGGTCAGAGGATACAGACATGGTACAGAGGTGATCAGAGGATGCAGACATGGTACAGAGGTGGTCAGAGGAAGCAGACATGGTACAGAGGTGGTCAGAGGATGCGGACATGGTACAGAGGTGGTCAGAGAAAGGATGCGGACACGATACAGAGGTGGTCAGAGGAAGGATGTGGACATGGTACAGAGGTGGTAAGAGAAAGGATGCGGATATGGTACAGATGTGGTCAGAGGAACGATGCGGACAGGATACATGAGTTAGCAAGACAGATTATGAACATTGACACAATTCTAATCTTTTTGGCTCTATACGCCACCACAATGGATTTGAAATGAAACAAACAAGATGTGCTATAACTGCAGACTTTCAGCTTTAATTTGAGGTTATTTACATCCAAATCAGTTGAATGGTGTAGAAATTACAACAGTTTGTATATGTGCCTCCCACTTTTTAAGGGACCAAAAGTAATGGGACAGATTAACAATCATAAATCAAACTTTAACCTTTTAATACTTGGTTGCAAATCCTTTGCAGTCAATTAAAGCCTGAAGTCTGGAACGTATAGACATCACCAGGCGCTGGGTTTCATCCCTGGTGATGCTCTTCCAGGCCTCTACTGCAACTGTCTTCCTGCTTGTTCTTGGGGCATTTTCCCTTCAGTTTTGTCTTCAGCATGTGAAATGCATGCTCAATTGGATTCAGATCAGGTGATTGATTTGGCCATTGCATAACATTACACTTCTTTCCCTTAAAAAACTCTTTGGTTGCTTTCGCAGTATGCTTCGGGTCATTATCCATCTGCATTGTAAAGCGTCGTCCAGTGAGTTCTGAAGCATTTGGCTGAATATGAGCAGATAACATTGCCCGAAACACTTCAGAATTCATCCTGCTGCTTTTGTCAGCAGTTACATCATCAATAAATACAAGAGAACCAGTTCCATTGGCAGCGATACATGCCCACGCCATGACACTACCACCACCATGCTTCACTGATGAGGTGGTATGCTTTGGATTGTGAGCAGTTCCTTTCCTTCTCCATACTCTTCTCTTCCCATCACTCTGGTACAAGTTGATCTTGGTCTCATCTGTCCATAGGATGTTGTTCCAGAACTGTGAAGGCTTTTTTAGATGTTGTTTGGCAAACTCTAATGTGGCCTTCCTGTTTTTGAGGCTCACCAATGGTTTACATCTTGTGGTGAACCCTCTGTATGCAGTCTGGTGAAGTCTTCTCTTGATTGTTGACTTTGACACACCAACTGTTGTGAAGGGTGCTTTCTTCACCAGGGAAAGAATTCTTCAGTCATCCACCACAGTTGTTTTCCGTGGTCTTCCAGGTCTTTTGGTGTTGCTGAGCTCGCCGCTGCGTTCTTTCTTTTTAAGGATGTTCCAAACAGTTGATTTGGCCACACCTAATGTTTTTGCTATCTCTCTGATGGGTTTGTTTTGTTTTTTTCAGCCTAATGATGGCTTGCTTCAATGATAGTGACAGCTCTTTGATCTCATATTGAGAGTTGACAGCAACAGATTCCAAATGCAAATAGCACACTTGAAATTAACTCTGGACCTTTTATCTGCTCCTTGTAAATGGATTAATGAGGTAATAACACACACCTGGCCATGGAACAGCTGAGCAGCCAATTGTCCCATTACTTTTGGTCCCTTAAAAAGTGGGAGGCACATATACAAACTGTTGTAATTCATACACCGTTCACCTGATTTGGATGTAAATACCCTCACATTAAAGCTGAAAGTCTTCAGTTAAAGCACATCTTGTTTGTTTCATTTCAAATCCATTGTGGTGGTGTATAGAGCCAAAAAGATTTGAATTGTGTCGATGTCCCAATATTTATGGACCTGACTGTATATGCCCTGATCTGTGAGGCTGAGCTATATACCCTGATCTATGAAGCTGAGTTATATACTCTGTCCTGTGGTGCTGAGCTGTATACTCTGTCCTGTGATTTTGGGGCTGTATACTCTGTCCTGTGATGCTGAGCTGTATACTCCTGGCACTATGGGGGGAAGCAAGGGGAATACAGGGGACGGAGTGGGTGGCTTCTATAAGGGGTGGGGCTTATGATAAGTGGGAGGTGTCAAATAGGATGGGCGGGGTATGGCAACCCCCATCCTAAAACTTCACCAGCCGCCGCCGGTTGGTGGAGGGGGGTGACACCAATTTTTTCCGCATCGGGTGACACCAACCCTAGATATGCCACTGTTGACCACCATTCCTCTTTACAATAGTGTGCATCTAGGGACAGTTCAGATAGTGTCAGCGTAGTGACCGTTTAACACTGTATATTTCATTGCGTTACTGCAAGTTTAACGCCATATATTTCTGTGCGTTACTGCAAGTTTAATGCTATGTAGTTCTGTGTGTTACTACAAGTTTAACGCTATCTAGTTCTGTGCGCTACTGCAAGTTTAACGCCATATAGTTCTATGCATTACTGCAAGTTTAATGCCATATAGTTATGTACGTTACTGCAAGTTTAACACCATATAGTTCTGCGCGTTACTGCAAGTTTAACGCCGTATAGTTACTGCAAGTTTAACGCCATATAGTTCTGTGCGTTACTGCAAGTTTAACGCTGTATAGTTCATTGTGTTACTGCAAGTTTAACGCCATATAGTTCTGTGTGTTACCGCAAGTTTAACGCCATATACTTCATTGTGTTACTGCAAGCTTTACGCTTTATAGTTCTGTGCGTTACTGCAAGTTTAACGCCATATACAGTATCTCACAAAAGTGAGTACACCCCTCACATTTTTGTAAATATTTTATTCTATCTTTTCATGTGACAACACTGAAGAAATTACACTTTACTACAATGAGTGTACAGCTTGTATAACTGTAAATTTGCTGTCCCGTCAAAATAACTCGACACACAGCCATTAATGTCTAAACCGCTAGCAACAAAAGTGAGTACACCCCTAAGTGAAAATGTCCAAATTGGGCCCAATTAGCCATTTTCCATTTGCGGTATCATGTGACTCGTTAGTGTTACAGGGTTTCAGGTGTGAATGGGGAGCAGGTGTGTTATATTTTGTGTTATCGCTCTCACTCTTATACTGGTCACTGTAAGTTCAACATGGCAAATCATGGCAAAGAACTCTCTGAAGATCTGAAAAAAAAGAATTGTTGCTCTACATAAAAATGGCTTAGGCTATAAGAAGATTGCCAAGACCTTGAAACTGAGTTGCAGCACGGTGGCCAAGACCATACAGTGGTTTAACAGGACAGGTTCCACTCAGAACAGGCCTCGCCATGGTCGACCAAAGAAGTTGAGTGCACATGCTCAGCGTCATATTCAGAGGTTGTCTTTGGGAAATAGATGTATGAGTGCTGCCAGCATTGCTGCAGAGGTTTAAGGGGTGGGGGGTCAGCCTGTCAGTGCTCAGACCATACGCTGCACACTGCATCAAATGGTCTGCATGGCTGTCGTCCAAGAAAGAAGATGATGCACAAGAAAGCCTGCAAACAGTTTGCTGAAGACAAGCAGACTAAGGACATTGATTACTGGAACCATGTCCTGTGGTCGGATGAGACCAAGATAACCTTATTTGGTTCAGATGGAGTCAAGGGTGTGTGGTGGCAAGCAGGTGAGGAGTACAAAGATAAGTGTGTCTTGCCTACAGTCAAGTGGTGGGAGTGTCATGGTCTGGGGCTGCATGAGTGCTGCCAGCACTGGCGAGCTACAGTTCATTGAGGGAACCATGAATGCCAACATGTACGGTGACATATTGAAGCAAAGCATGCTCCCCTCCCCTCGGAGACTGGGCCGCAGGGCAGTATTTCAACATGATAATGACCCAAAACACACCTCCAAGATGACCACTGCCTTGCTAAACAAGCTGAGGGTAAAGGTGATGGACTGGCCTAGCATGTCTCCAGACCTAAACCCTATTGAGCATCTGTGGGGCATCCTTAAATGGAAGGTGGAGGAGCGCAAGGTCTCTAACATCCACCAGCTCCTTGATGTCGTCATGGAGGAGTGGAAGAGGACTCCAGTGGCAACCTGTGAAGCTGTGGTGAACTCAATACCCAAGAGGGTTAAGGCAGTGCTGGAAAATAATGGTGGCCACACAAAATTTTGACACTTTGGGCCCAATTTGAACATTTTCACTTAGGGGCGTACTCACTTTTGTTGCCAGCGGTTTAGACATTAATGGCTGTGTGTTGAGTAATTTTGAGGGGACAGCAGATTTACACTGTTATACAAGCTGTACACTCACTAGTTTACATTGTAGCAAAGTGTAATTTCTTCAGTGTTGTCACATGAAAAGATAGAATAAAATATTTACAAAAATGTGAGGGGTGTACTCACTTTTGTGAGATACTGTATTTCATTGCGTTACTGCAAGTTTAATGCTATATATTTCATTGCGTTACTGCAAGTTTAACGCCATATTTCATTGCGTTAGTACATGTTTAACGCAGTATATTTCTGTGCGTTACTGTAAATTTGATGCAGTATATTGCAGTATATTATAATTTATCCGTAGAGTGTGTCTGTGTAGTGAGTGCTCAAATTAAAGTGCACCAAACACCGCCTTCCATTGATTAAAGTGCATCCATGTACACATTTCCACATCTTTATTACATTTTTTTAATAAGCACCGCCCCCCCCCCATCATGTCTGGGAGAACAACAAGCAGAGGCAGACATTCCTATGGCACTGTAAGAGGGCCAGCAGCATATGTGTCCACAGGAAAAGGTGGACGTGGTCAGTCTTCAGGCAGAGGATCATTTCCTCTGTTTAGTGATGTTGCCCATGCTATCCAGCCACAGCATGCAGAGGAGGTGGCGGACTGGCTTACTAAACCGTCCTCCTGCTTCATCATGCAAGCAGAGACTAGTGCGCAGTCCAGCTGCCAGAGTGGCTAAACCTGCCTCCTTGTCCACATCTAATCCTGCCATAGCCCCCGCATCAGCCATGGAGGAATCAGCTGAGTTATTTGAACACAGCGTCAGCCACTTGCTCCTTGACGATGCACAGCCATTACTTGATTAAGATGTTGGTTCTGAAGTTGAAGAAGACAGGAACATTGGCCCGCAGAAAAGGGAGAACACTGGTACACAAATTGGCATTCATGTTCCCCCAGCCGCAGTGTATTGCCAAGTTGTCTCCAGTGGTAATGAGGATGGAGGAGATGATAATGATGAGGTCACTGATGCAACTAGGGTGCCGGATACAGCAGAGGAGGAAAGTGAGGGTGAGACACAACCCCAACGAGGCAGCCATCATGAGTCTAGAGCAGCCACCCTATTCCATTGCATTGTGGAGCTGTTATCTCCCAGCCCAGTTCCCACAGCTCAGCTATCTGGACCCCTTTTAGTACATGTGCAGCCGATTGCACTGTTGCTATTTGCAAACTTTGTCTCAAGCACATCAAACATGGCAAAAACATCAGCCATTTGGGTACCGCATGCTTGACAAGGCATTTAACCTCCCACCACTCAGCCCATTGGCAAGAGCACCTAAAAGCCACACAAAAGGGGCACAAATCTGTCCCTCCTCCTTATTCACCTAAGTCTGCCCCTGCTATATCTCATGATCTCTCAGCAGCCTCCATTGACAGGGATGATGGTATAGCGCAGGGTGTCCCAGGTCCTTGCAGCACATCTTCCAGCAGCACACCACTAGCTTTATACTATAGCCACCAAATTTCTCTGCCACATCTGCTGCAGCACAAGAAAAATACAGTCCTTGCCACCCACATGCCCGCGTATAAATGCAAGTTTGTCAAAGCTGCTGGCTCTCTAACTCTTGCCTTTCCGCCTGGTGGATTCTGCCCCCTTCAGTGAATTTGTAGAATGTGCTGTACCACAATGGCAGGTTCCCAGTCGCTATTTGTTTTCACGTAAGGCCATTCCATCTCTCTACCATCACAGGGAAGGCAATGTTGTGGCATCATTGGGCAAGGCAGTCAGTTGCAAAGTCCACATCATTGCTGACACGTGGTCCAGCAAGCATGGGCAGGGATGATATATATTTAATTCACAGCACACTGGGTAATGCTGCTTGCAACTCGGAAGAATGCAGGACAGGGCTCAGTGCTGCAGCTTGTTGTGCCCCCATGTCTCCATACAGCTAGTGATGATGCAAGATTTTTCAGCTTTTTCAGATTTTTCAGCTCTATCCCCCCTCCTCCTCCTTCTCCTCCTCCATGTCCGCCTCTGCTGAATTGTACTATTAAACTGAAGTACCCCCTAAGCGTTCAAGGGCTATTCAACGAGTCAGGCTAAAAGTGCCATGCAGTGCTTCAGCTGGTGTGCATAGGGGAAAGGACCCCAGAGCAGAGATTCTTGTAGCTCTGCAGGAACAGACACAGAGATGGTTCATGCCATGTCAGCTGGAGCCAGGAATGGTGGCGTGTGATAATGGTACAAACCTCCTGTCCACCCTTAGACAGGGAAAGTTGACACATTTGTCATGCATGGCGTATGTCCTCAATTTGGTGGTGCAGCATTTTCTAAATAGGTACCCAGAGTTGGAAGATCTGCTAAAGCAGGCCAGAAAAATCTGTAGCCATTTCAGGTGGTCATATACAGCCAGTGCTCGGTTGGCTGAAATTCAGCGGGAATTCCACCTGCCCGTAAACCGCCTGATTTGTGACATTCCCACCAGGTGGGACTCGATTTTGGTAATGCTGCAGCAGCTGTACATGCAGCAGAGGGCCATCAGCAAGTACCTGTGTGAGTACAGGCGGTCCCCAGGTTACAAACGAGATAGGGACTGTAGATGTGTTCTTAAGTTGAATTTGTTTGTAAGTCGGAACAGGTACATTTTTTAAGTGTAGCTTCAGCCAAAAAACGATTTTTAAGCTTTTCTGATAGCATAGAGAAGGGTTATCACCCCTGTAATGTTTGTTTTGCTGTCTATGTTTCTGTTCATACAATTTCACCTCACTTCCTGTCCCAATGATAATTGGATTTTGAAAATTTTGGGATGTTGTGGAAACAAGGATTGGTGATAAGGCCTCAGTGGAGACACATTTTTGCCATAATAACTCTTACAGGAGTGAATTTCCCTTCCTAGGGGGAGATTTCCTCTTACTTCCTGTTGTCTTCCTCCGTTTGCAAGTAGGAGTCGTTTGTAAGTCAGATGTTTATAACTAGGGGACCGCCTGTATTGCACAATGGCAGGCTCAGGCCGGCTCAGCTTTTTTTCCCCACGCCAATGGCTGCTCATAAAGAATGCATGCACTGTACTGTTACCATTTGAGGAGGCCGCAAGGATGGTGAGCTGTGACAATGCATGCATCAGTGACACAATCCCTGTTGTGTTCCTGCTGGAGCAGACTCTGACAGGGAACTCGAGGCAGAGCAGCGGGAGGAAGAGGAGGACTTCCTTTCCTCTCAAGGCACACTTTATGCAGACATCATCATTCCTATGCCACAGAACACACAAAAGGAGAGAGAGGAGGCGAATTCTGGCAGTTTCGGAGGCATTGAAGCAGAGGAAGACATACGTCAAACAGTAAGCCGGGGTAGGCAACCTGCGGTCCTCCAGCTGTTGTGGAACTACATCTCCCATGAGGCATTACAAGGCTGGCAGTTACAATCACTCTCAGAGGCATGATGGAACTTGTAGTTCTGCAACAGCTGGAGGGCTGCAGGTTGCCTACCCCTGCAGTAGGCGATGGCTTTCTATCCCCAGAACCCTTGGGAGTAATACACTGCTGGGAGGAGGAAGCCCCAGATACTGTAATCCTGAGTGACTCTGAGGAGTCTGCTTCTCATGCCTCTGCAAATTTGCAAATGCATGGGCTCCCTCATGCTTCAAAGCCTGCGAAAGGACCCAAGAATACATTGCATAAAGGAGAATGTTCACTATTGGTTGGCAACCCTCCTTGACCACCGTTATAAGGGGAAAGTAGCAGAACTCATCCCATCCCCACAGAGAGTGCAGAAGATGAAATCTCTTGTGGACACCTTAAAGAGGCATTCATCAAACATTTTTCCTGACTCTGGTAGGTTACAGTGTCATGGAAAACATCATTTTGAGGCTTCTGTTGGTCAAGAGAGGAGCGTTGGCGAAGTCGGCCGCCTTCTGTGATGCATTTCTGTATTTTTTTATTCCTCGCCGTCTAGGGCTGTCAGCTTCCACATCCAATCGGCAGCATAGGCATCACATGGTAGACAATTATTTAGGGACGAAAACAGAGATGGAGAGCTTTCCAATCGATGATCCACTGGCTTTCTAGGTCATGAAAACAGACCATTTGCCAGAACTTGCCCAGTATGCTATTGAGCTTCTGGGCTGCCCTGCATACAGCGTGCTTTCCGAACGGGCATTCAGTGCTGCTGGTGGTTTTGTTACTGATCATAGAATGCATCTGTCCACAGAATCCCTGTCCTGTCTGACTTTTATCAAAATGAATCAGTCCTGGATTACCAGCAGCTATGACGCCCCGGATGCCAATGTTGCAGATTACATGTGTTTTGGGATGTGAAATCTCTGCAGGACTCCTAGGCTGCCTACCGTTGTGAGTGTTGATTCCATCTGGAAGAATGTTTTTTGTGTAGGTTTCATGGGCACAATTAACACCCAAAGACCAATTTTTCTGCACCTGTTTGACAGGTGCATATCATTGCAATTTTTTACAGCAAGGCCAAGTCTTGCTTTCATCAAGAGTACCTCTATAGAGTTATGGTCTGAAGGCACCACCGACACCCAAAAAACAATTTTTCAGTGTCTGTTTGACAGCTGCATCAAATTAATTTTTTTTTTACACAAGGCCAACTCTTGCTTTCATCAAGAGTACCTCTATAGGGTTACGGTGTAAAGGTGCCACCGACACCCAAAAACCAATTTTTCAGCACCTGTTTGACAGCTGCATCAAATTAAATTTTTTTTTTTTACAGCAAGGCCAATTCTTGCTTTCATCAAGAGTACCTCTTTATAGGGTTATGGTGTGAAGGTGCCACCGACACCCAAAGCCCAATTTTTCTGCACCCATTAATTCTATCCAAAGTCTGTGGAAGAGACATCAGAATTTACCAAAAAATCTCTAATCTTGTTCCCAGTGCACTACTTGGTGGACTTAACATGCAGACTGGCTCTTAAAGCCGTTGCTTACACAATAAAGGAAGCTTGCAGGGAAAATGTCATTGTTTTTGGCTTTATAAATGCAATTATTGCTGCAGCAGATTCTATACAAGGTACAGATGTGCCACTTTACAGGTAGACTAAAGGGACCCACCAGGCACTATATTGAGAGGAATTTTTCATTTTTATGCTCACTTTAAGCATAAAAGAAATACTGCTCATTTAAAAATGATGTTTTTTACAAACTTTTTTTAAATTAATACATGTCCCCCAGGGCAGTACCTAGACCCCTATAACCATTGTATGCCCCATTGCTTGCATATAAGGCTTCAAAATGGGCACTTTTGATTTTTCACGTTCGGGTCCCATAGACTTCAATGGGGTTCGTTATTTGGTTTCTGAACTTTATCGATGTTCAAAAGTTCTGGTGCAAACCGAACAGGGGGTCGTTTCAGCTCATCCCTAGAAATCAAATATTGAGTGGGTGTTATTAGAGAGATTCAATCTGCCCTCTGAATACAATAGCAAAAAAAAGAGATTTCCTTCACCAAAAAATCCCACCCCCCATTCTCTAACATTTAGAAACTAAGACTAAGACCCCATACACACTATTACATTTTCTGCTTATTTTTTCCTTCAGATTTACCAAAACAATATAATATGAGGTCAAACCTTAAGAGTTTAAATTTGTATGCAATCAGGCAGGCCCTTACACTACATGGTTTTGGTAAATCTGAAGGAAAGAATCTGCAGAAAACCTAATAGTGTGTATGGGGTCTAAGACTAATTGATGAGCTTATCCAGACCTACCTGCGGATTTATATTTTTTTAAAACAGTAATGCAAATAAGCTCTGTTTTTAAACAGAGGACCTTTGTAGCATTCAATTTTAAAGCTTTTGTAAGTAGATTTACTTACAAGAGTTGTGAATATGAAAGGGAAACTCCACCTGTTTATAAACATAGCACCCATGCACAAAATTGCCATTTTGGGCCATGCTTCCGCAGTTTCAAAGGGATTTCACCTTGACCATACTAACTGCATGTTACAGCAAAAACAGGGATTGTTCAGATCAAGCAACATTTCAATAATTGTCAGTCATTACTATTTGGTGATCCTGCACCCAGCAATTTTTCTGTTCTTAGCTCGCAGGTGTGGGAGCTGACATGTTTTTTTGCTGTTACACCATCTGTTACAAAGTTTAATGTGTTGTCCATTCAAAGACCCTATCTGCTCAATACTCTTAGTTTTAAACAATTGTTGACTGCCTGTCACTTCAAACAAGCCTGTCCATTTTTCCTCTCTCATTATCAATGTGATTTTGCCCAACACAACTGCCCCTTTCCGAAGCGTATTTTCACTGTATAGACTGAAGTTCAGTTGTAGTTTCTGAGATGCTGTAACCACTATGTCTGGCACCAACAATCACTCCAGCATCAAAGCTGACTGTGCATGCATTTTCTTTATTCTAATGTTTGGTCAAACAACTGAACTTCTTGACTATATCTGCATGTTTAATTTATTAAGCTGCAACTATGTTATTCAATGTTTTTCTATGTGTTAATGAACAGACATACCCAACAAAGTGACCACTATGAGTATATTGCAAGCTTTACTGCAGATTGCAATGTACAGGGTGGGCCATTTATATGGATACACCTTAATAAAATGGGAATGGTTGGTGATATTAACTTCCTGTTTGTGGCACATTAGTATATGTGAGGGGGGAAACTTTTCAAGATGGGTGGTGACCATGACGGCCATTTTGAAGTCGGCCATTTTGAATCCAACTTTTGTTTTTTCAATAGGAAGAGGGTCATGTAACACATCAAACCTATTGGGAATTTCACAAGAGAAACAATGATGTGCTTGGTTTTAATGTAACTTTATTCTTTCATGAGTTATTTACAAGTTTCTGACCACTTATAAAATGTGTTCAATGTGCTGCCCATTGTGTTGGATTGTCTATGCAACCCTCTTCTCCCACTCTTCACACACTGATAGCAACACCGCAGGAGAAATGCTAGCACAGGCTTCCAGTATCTGTAGTTTCAGGTGCTGCACATCTCGTATCTTCACAGCATATGGTTTTTTTATGGATTTTATGGTCAGTAAAAACCAATACCGGGTGAGCTGCTCCTTCCAGGAGGTACCGCCATTCCTCCAAAGCCGACTTGATGGCCAGCAATTCCCTATCACCGACATCATAGTTCCAGCAAGATGGTGCACCACCACATTATGGGTGTCAGGTCCGAGCATTCCTAGATGAACAGTTTCCTGGAAAGTGGATTGGTCATCGTGGGCCAGTTGAATGGCCCCCAAGGTCTCCCGATCTGACCCCCTTAGACTTTTGTCTTTGGGGTCATCTGAAGGCAATTGTCTATGCTGTGAAGATACGAGATGTGCAGCACCTGAAACTACGGATACTGGAAGCCTGTGCTAGCATTTCTCCTGCGGTGTTGCTATCAGTGTGTGAAGAGTGGGAGAAGAGGGTTGCATTGACAATCCAACACCATGGGCAGCACATTGAACACATTTTATAAGTGGTCAGAAGCTTGTAAATAACTAATGAAAGAATAAAGTTACGAATAAAGCACACCATTGTTTTTCTTGTGAAATTCCCAATAAGTTTGATGTGTGACATGACCCTCTTCCTATTGCAAAAACAAAAGTTGGATTCAAAATGGCCGACTTCAAAATGGCCACCATGGTCACAACCCATCTTGAAAAGTTTCCCCCTCACATATACTAATGTGCCACAAGCAGGAAGTTAATATCACCAACAATTCCCATTTAATTAAGGTGTATCCATATAAATGGCCCACCCTGTACTTTGGTTCTGGAAATAATATCATGTTGTAAAGCGCTGAGCAAACTGTTGGCGCTATATAAATCCTGTATAATAATAGTAATATATGCTACCTTTTTCCTTTAATATCAAATGGCAAGTTGAGCAGTCAACATAAGGTCAAGGTCCACCCATTGGTGTAAGTGGAGACTTGTTTAAACATGGTTTGCCCAACTGAACGTACACAGCCTGCTAATATGAATGTATTGGTCTTGATGGATATGTTCGGTTGAGCAATTAAGCTAGTTTCACACTAGCGCAGCTGCGACTTGATCCAATTTTCAATATGATTTTGTAGAGCAACATCGGTGCGTTTTGACGCATTTTGATGCTGCTGCAGTTTTTTGTAGGGGAAGAAGCCTGCTCAATTCACAGATGCTGGTTGTTAAGCAGCCGACACCTGCTGGCATCCTAACAAACAGTAACTCATCCTTGTGGTCAGCCAGGGATACCTGGCTGACAGCAGAATGTAAACAAAGGAGCCCATCATTAAGAATAATAAAAATAGCGTGGGAGTCCCCCCACAATCCACACCAAACTCTCAGGTCTAATATGGATTTTACTGGGGACCCCACGCCAAAAAAAACAAAACAAAATGGTATGAGGTACCCCCCAAATCCACACCAGACCCTTATCTGAACATGCAGCCTGGCAGGCCAGGAAAGGACCCCATCCTGGTGAATAATGTCATTGTGTTACCCCGCCTCTTATGACCTCATGACCAAATATGGACATTAAGATGAGGGGAGAACTGGGGATGCCATTCAGTGTGAGACAAGCAATTGGCGCGATGTTTCAGCAGGGGGCCTTTTTTATCGTGGAGGTTAGCGGCAATCTTTCATTATGATTGACGTAGATCTGCATCGCTGAAAATGTGATTTACAATGGATGTACATCGTGGGACTTTTTCGTTTTTTTAAATAAAGGACTTGTCAACAGTTGTGTTTGTGTTTTATTTACCACTGACTTTTTTTCTGACTGAGTAGGGGAACTACGTACCTCTTACTCATTGACATGCGTTATCTGGGGCCCCCTTAATGTAAAAGGGAGCTTCCAGATTCCAATAAGCACCCTGACCACAAACCCCCTCAAAGACCTGCCTAGGGTTGTGGGGAAGAGGCCCTTGTCCTCATCAACATGGGAACAAGGTGTTTTGCAGGGGGGGCCTTATTGTGGGCATGTGGTCCGATATAGTTCAGGAGGTCACATGCTCTTCCCCCAACTTTACTGGCCTGCCAGGCTGCATGCTTGGGTAAGGGTATGGTACGGTCTGTACTGGCCACGCCATTTTTTGGTTTGTTTTTTGGCGTGGAGTCCCACCTAAAATCCAAAGCAGACCTAAAGGGCCTAGTATGGATTGTGGGGGACTCCCATGACGTTTTTTTTTTTCATTTTTAATAACAAGCTCCTTTGTTTGCATTCTGCTGTCACGCAGGAATATACATGTGCCCAGGAAGCTTGGCATAGTGCTAAAGCATTAGAAACAGGCAAATGGTGGGAAAAGATAAGTATATTATGAGGGAAGCGGAGCAGCTGCCATAAGTTCCCTAGAATTACATAACTGAAAAGTAACATATCCCAAAGACTATCTGTATAACCATTTTGTTAATGCGGTTCTATACCCCTTAGTACGATTTTTACCTACAGGTAAGCCTATATTAAGGGTTACCCGTAGGTAAAATTAATATTTCCTAAACCTACACGGTTTAGGAGATATTCACCCTGCATGCAGCCGCTGACGTCAGCGGTGCATGCGCTCTAATAATGAGGCTGCCGGAAAATCAGAGCTGGCTTCTGGAATGATGAGCACACGCACGGGAGTGACGTCTCGTGGCTCCGGCGCTGTGAGTGGCGTGTGAGTACCCAAAAGAAAGAAGAAGGACATCATGTCAGTGCCCTTAGCGCTGATCATGTCTTGCTGCGAAGGCCTCGTTCTAAGGTGAGTATTTCATAATGTGTTAGTATGTGATGCATACTAACACATTATGCTATTGTCTTGCAGGGTTTTTTTTTTTTAGGTGAGTTTACTACTGCTTTAACATATTAAGAAGCATGAAAAATGATGACAATTAGAAGTTACAGCAAAGTTAAAGTCCAGCTCATACAACTTTTTATTATTTATGGTAATATGTAAAAAGAAAATTCCTTACAGGATATAGCCTTACTTTCGTCCTGTTTGACAGCAATTCATATTTCTGTCAAGGAACAGAGGGTATTTTCCCTATGTAAATATATATTCAGTGTTTTAAATCCTTGTACCATGCAGTGTGTGATTCATACCTTTCTGAGTTCTGAAAAAAAATTTACTTACCTAACCTGAGGAGTGACCCCAGTGTCTCAAGAGAAAATACGCACATAGCTGTAAAACAAGTCACTGGAATGCCTGGGCTGAAAGAAAAATAGTTTGCTATCAAAATAGTATTGTTCTTGAAATCTTTTTAAAGATTGAAAAGATGCCAAAGAAATAGTTGATTTTACTAGGCCTTTACTGGCCATCAAAATAGATGTATTAACCCATTGTGAGATGTATGTGCATAGTAAATCCCTTTTGTCAGTCTGCTGGTTTTGAAGCATGTCTTGTTTTTTTTTTTATATTTTATTTGTTTGTCAGATGATATGAGTTTCCCTAACAAATGCTGATTTCTAGAAATGGCTATTTTGCAATCAGCTTGAGCTGGCTCCCATCAGATATTCTGCTCCATGGTATTTTTTAGTAGTTTGCTATCCCTCCTAAATAGTGCTGTGTCGTGGTCTTCCATCTAAACTCCCTCACCCCTTACTGCAAAGTCACCTACACCACTCCGCCACTGTTCGGAATTTGTTTAAGAGGAGTGGATGGGTGAAAGGGACATAGTTATAATGTTGTTTTCATTTATTTCTTTTTTTACTTTTATATAATGGTGTATTTCTAGTAGACTGATTATAAGACTTTTTTAAAAAAAAAACGATATTTTAATAAGTCTGGCAACGCCAGAATTATTTGCTTTTAAGCAAAAGCTGCAGAGTGATTTTTAAAGGATGCCCATGCTGTAGATCAGTGGTTGTCAACTCCGGTCCTCGGGACTCAGTAACAAGCCAGGTTTGCAGGATAACTGAAATGCATCACAGGTAATATCATTTGCTGCTCAGTGATTGCAGTATTCTAGTCTTAAGTCTCGTCTTAAGGTAATACTTAAAATCTGGCCTGTTGGTGGGTCCCGAAGACTGGAGTTGAGAACCACTGCTGTAGATCTATTCCATATTTTATATTTTATTTTATTTTATATGTTGTAATTCATTTTGTTTAATGGATGATGGGTGTGCACAGTTAATTTCTAGACCTTGTATATGCATCCCCACAAAAACACCTCAGGTGATGAAATAGTTTATCAGGTTTCAGAGTAGGTCTCAGAAATTGAAGCAACATGTAAAATCAATAGTCTATTAAGATGTAAATATAAAACATGATCGGACATCTCATGCTATGTTTTACCCTTCTGTCCAATAACCATTTACTTTTGCTAAGCAAAAAATTGGAAATTCTAGACTTAAATATATCTAGATACTCTAGCTAGGAAGCCATTATCAATGTAAATATTAAAAGATAACTGCAGTGTTTGCACACAAAAAACTCCCATGTACTCCACTCACTCTCCCAATCAAAAATGATATGTGTAAAAACAGAACTCATGCTTCTGTGGTAGGTGGCTTCATTATGTCCTGTAAAATCACAAGATTCAGACTACATAGAAATACACAGGTGCTAAAGTCTGCCATATATAATAATGGCCTCCCCTTTCATCGCAGTATCTAAGGTCTGTGTATGTATAATAGTTAAAGCAGTTATTCATCCTAAGACCAAAAATGTAAAAGTCAGCGGTAACAAATATTGTCACTGCTGACTTTTAAAAAAAAGGACACTTACCTATGAAAGGATCGAGCACCATCTTCACTCAAGCCACTTCTTCACTGGTGTTCGGTCCCTGGTGCCGGCATGTAACTGTGGATAGCCAGCTGTGACTCATTGCAGTTTCACAGCCGGATACCCACTTTGCATGCCTGAGCCGTGCTGCACTTTGTGAATGGTCTAGTAGCCTTCAGGGACCTGTGATGTGTCCCAGAAGGCTGCGGGCAGGAGAGGTGGGAGAGAACTTCTGGTGGATCTGCCGCGGTAATTTGAGAGGAAGTGGGAGAAGGTACCAGGTTGTGACCCCCCCAAAAAAGACTGTCCAAAGGTAGTAAAGGGGGAGGGGGAGGCGGAGGCGGAAAAGCAGAACTTCCCCTTTTGGGTGAAGTTCTTCTTTAATTCCTAACAGACCATTTGATGCAGAACAAACCTAACATGTCTGTTTGACTCCACTCTTTCCCTGTATTACATTGCAGGCTGCTAAATATTACAAAATCAGCTTAAACTTTGCATCTTTGCAAATGTGAATCTTTTTTCCTTGCCACTCATTGGAGCACCAATGTCCATATATAAAAAGTAGAATATTCTTCCAAACACATCCCAGAGATGATAAGATGCCGGAATACACATATCTTCTTTTCTTCATCTACCCAGAGGCAAGCCTGGAAAGTCTATTTTGTATTCTGAAGCAGATCACTGTATGTGCAAAATACGTTTTCTACATTATATCTGTGTATATTTACAGTGTGGTTATGAAAATACATACTGTATTACTTTTTTTGAGTCTGAGTATTTTTTCTTCAAGCACTGCATATATCTAAACTAGGGATGAGAGAGAGGGAGAGTTGGTAGTTTTGAAGGAAAATTTTCACTTAGAAATGAAGATGATTTTGATTGTTTACAAGGGGGCAACAGGCTTTAAATGGCTTCTGTAAAATATCCTGGTCCTATTTTCGTGTCAAGAGAAGATACCTCATTAGCTCTAATATTTCGTTTTTTTCTACAGTTAGAAAGAAAATATAACGCAGCATTTCAAAAAAAAATAATATACATACCAAAAAGGGAGAAACAAAACAAAAATACAAAAGAAATCTAAAACTATCCTCAAAACACACACTCACTAAATAAAGAAAAAAAAATACCCAATGCATTTCAGTAAAACCAATTTTGCCAAAATCAGTTTAACCACCCATAATCCAAACTGAACACTTAAACACAGCTAAGATGTCATGTCAGAAAAGCAACAATTGTGAGATGCAATTTCATGTCTACAGGATCATTATAAACGAACAGGCATTTATTTTTCGCCTTTTTTTAAAGTTTGGGCACGCATGCATTTATTGCTTCACAGCATCTGAATGTCGTCCTACCCTGCAAAGAGAAATCAAATATTATTGCTAAATTTAAGTTTTTTTGTTGTAACATTCCTGTAGAATCCTGATTCATGCTTAAGAATCTGCTGAGGTGGGTATATCTCTTACTTACCACAATAAACTCTTTGGAAGCAGTGGCAAAAAGAGACCTATTAGGTTACTTATCAGAAAAAAGGTTAGGATTCTTATCTTTAAAGAAACTTTATTAGACTTAGGCAAGCCATAGATGATTTGATTTGAGGATTTGAGGAAAAAAATTGCTTGATTCCCACATCAATACAATCACATAACTTCTAACTGTCCCTGATTTTAAAAGGACTGTCCCTCATTTGGAAAAAGAAAAGTCCCTATGTCCCTCTTTCCTCCCCATCTGTTCCTTATTTTGGTCTGATCTATAAAGTTTTATATAAAATGCACTTATTATCTTTACAAACGTGTTCCCAGTGTAAATCTCTGTATAAAGGAATAGTACTGGTGAAACAAAGCACTAGTGGGTTTAACTAATCATTTTTTTGTAGAATCCTCTTTTAAGGGGTCATGGTGGGGGGGTCCTATACTTTTGCTAATTATTATTATTATTATACAGGATTTATATAGCGCCAACAGTTTGCGCAGCGCTTTACAATATTAGGGCAGACACTACAATTACAATACAATTCAATACAACGAGGAATCAGAGGGCCCTGCTCGTTAGAGCTTACAATCTGGGAGGGAGGGTCAAGTGATATGAAAGGGCAATGACTGTGGGGGATGAGCTGATGTAGAAAATAAAAAGTGTAGTTGTTAGGTGGAGGCAGGATAGGCTTCTCTGAAGAGAAAAGTTTTCAGGGATCGCCTAAAAGTGGATAGATTTGGGGACAATCTGACAGATTGGGGTAGGGAATTTCACAGGATGGGAGAGGCTCGGGAGAAGTCTAATAGGTGTCCCTAGTACCCATCTCAGAAAGTTGTGAGGTATGCAGTCAGTGTTGATGGGAGAATCCCTTCCTCAGTGCTATTTTGTTCTGCCTGCCGGGAGCCAGGATCTGGGAGCTAGCATAACCAGCCTGCTCATAGACTGGATTTAGATCATGCAAAAGCCAGGACGCTTCAACAGCTTTGTGCCTTTTCATCAGGGCTAAATGCAATACAATACAATACAATACAATACAATGAATAGACTGTTAAACTCATTCTGTTTAAAATAGTTTTTCATTTCAATGAGAGTGAGTGTGTGTGAATGAGAGCAAGAGAGACAGGAGGCAAAATTATTTTCATTCCATGAACTCATTTTCTACCCTATCTTTATGAGAAAATGTTATTTATTTCTATAACTTTTATACACCAGATTATGGCTTTGCCAACACACCTCTTGTGGAGAAGTCTGTTTAAAACCACTTGCCAACTGGACCATAGACAAAAGACGTCCTCGTTTGGCAGTGGAATACTGGAGTTATGGCTGCAGCAATATGCCATAACCCCGGTATTGTTATTTTCAGCCGGTGATTCTCTAACCAATAAAAGTGGTCCGAGTGGTGGATTCGACACTCCCACCGCTTTCCAGTGGTTTTTGGGCTTACCTGGCGGAAGGGGAAGCCCAAAATCCGATCCGGCGGTTGCAGCTGCTGGTCACAAAGATAAGCGGGGGAAATAAGCACTAGAATTAGATCAATGGGGGTTTTTATCTAATGCTTTACATTGTAGAGGTGAGATTTGGGGTCTTATTGACCCAGATCTCTCCATAAAGAGGACCTGTCACTGCTTTTTTTTAAAGAAATGGGATGTAAGGGATGTTTACATTCCTTGTGATAGGAATAAAAATGATCAAAACAACATTTTAAAGGAAAAGTGTAAAAATAAAAAAATGTAATAAAATAGATAATAATTTTTTTTTTAAAGCGCCCGGTCCCCCCACGCTCGCGCGCATTGGTGAACGCATATGTAGGTCACCCCCACATATGTACACGGTGTTCAAACCCCACATGTGAGGTATCGCTGTGAATTCTAGCACTAGGTCTCTTCTGTAACTGTAAACTGGTAACCTGTAGAAATTTTTAAAACATAGCCTATGAAGATTTTTAAGTACTGTAATTTGCCGCCATTCCATGAGCATGCGCAATTTTGAAGCATGACATGGTGGGTATCTATTTACTTGGCGTAACATTGTCTTTCATACTTTACAAAAATTTGGTTTATATATTATTTTATTTTTTTTAAACTCATTAAAGTGCATTGTTTCCAAAAAAAATTGCGCTTGAAAAATCGCTGTCCAAATACAGTGTGACATAAAAAAAATTGCAACAATCACCATTTTATTCTCTAGGGTCTCTGCTAAAAAATATATAATGTTTGGGGGTTCTAAGTAATTTTCTAGCAAAAAAACACAGATTATTACATGTATGAGGGAAGTGTCAGGATTAGCCTGGTTGGCAAGTGGTTAAATTCTGAACTCGTCTCCAGTTTCTCTGCAAGCTGTAGACTGTCTTTATTTAGAGAAGATAACATCCTTCCAGAAGTATTGCTCTCTTAATTTCATTTCATTTATATACTGTGGTTACTGACAAGGGTACGGATGGAGAGAGCATGGAAATTCACATTTAGGCACGCTTACCGCAGTCTGGATGATGCATATGGTATTCTTCCTGAGCCATTTTCAGCAAACAAATAGTGTCTCCCTTTTCTACTTATTTCACCTAAAATAATCCAGTTGGCGCAAATCAGAAAGGTTAAACATTTCCATACTTGTTAGGCCAGCAATAGATCAACATGCACAAGGAATGGCAAATCTGGGTCCAACCCAAATGGATTCTATATCACAGACTCCTAAATAGTAAAAGACTGCTGGCTTTGCCCCCAGTTGCTTGTCTCCTGCTGGCCTCCTTCTTTAGGTATTGTGGGTATCCCCACCCTTATAACAGTCTGGCCCAAACCTCAAATGGAGATCCCCTGCTCAGAATATTTCCTCCCTAATCTCCACTCATATTCTAGGCTATCTGCCATCTCTTTAGGGGGTAGGAATGTTTTTCACTAATCTTTGTCACATTAATTCTATCTGTCTTTGCCGTTCCAGGTTTTTGTTTTCCCAGGGAGAAATTGGCTGCAGAATGTTAAACACGGATGGGGGAACACTGCAGGAAAACACAGACCAGTTTTCAACTATTCTGCAGTTTACAGAGAATGACATTGTGATCAAACACATTCCTGTACTTTCTCTGTTTTACACTTACTGAAAAACTGATAACACGTTTTTATCTGTAAACAAATGGATTATATGTATATGTTATAAGTATTGATTATTTGATTGCAAAATGCTTGATTCATATGTTGGATATTTAGAGTTCCAGATTCATTTAACTTTTTTACTTAAAGTGTTACTAAGCCCAGGACCCTGCATTCATTATATCTGGTCTCCCACAGTACACAGAACATGGAAATGCAATAGTTTTAGTGAATATATGCTGCTAAATACCTTTTCTCATCATTATATGTAAATACAGATTGCGCTATTTAAAGAAACGTAAAAAGTTAATAAACTAAAAATAGTGATTAAAAAGTGCTGACAGTGCAAATAATATCCACAATTGAGTGCAATAATTTAAAACAAATAAACCACAATATTAAAGTGTCAATGAACAATTCATAAATCTGTGCAAAAAGGCAAAAAAGTGCAGAAAACACCCAATGAAATATAAGTAAATGTAGTTTGATAGAAGATATCAAAGATGGCAGAAATAACAGAAGCACATAAGGTTTTCATATTTGTTTTAGCACAGTATTCTGCCAATTGTATCACATTTTCTCATCAGCAGTTAGAGCAGTCTTGTGACTTCTATCAGTGTCTGGTTAAAGCTTGTAGTTTTCATTCTCATCTGACTGTCCTATGAGGCAGCAGGACCCTTGGCCCTCTGTCTGGACAGTGCTGATTGGCCCTGTGCCAATCACATGCACTCTCCCAAGAAAAAAAACTATCTAGCAATACACACCAAACTAAGCCTGTGCAGCTTGCCCACAAGGCTCTGTTCTATCAGGAGATGGATTGGGGATTGTGGAACAAGGGGATGGTCAGAGAAGACAGGATCAAACAACTTTTTACACAATGTAGAGGATTAACCCCTTAGGTTCCACAGTGATTATAACAAGCATGATTTACTGCATATACAGACTGATTTTACTGTTGTGGTTTTAGTAACACTTTAAAGTACTAAACCCTGACCAAATGACATTTAGTTTGCTTAAAGTGGAATTAAAGTCTACTGCCAGAGCCCAGGATTTTTGGCATAATGTGCAAGTATGCACATCTTGTTTGGAACAAGAGTCTAATAGCTGGAAACTAATGAGTGTCAGTGCTAATATATGAAAGTATTTTATTTCTTCTTCCGCCATTTCTAAGGTGCAGCTTATGAAGTCCTTTATGTGTTAGTTTTTCTTTAGCTTAGGCTGGTAAAGCTTTCTAATTAAGTGCAGTTTATTGCTAAGATTTGCTCTCTTTCTCTCTGTATTTTCTGTAGCTCCTATTACGTGGCCACAGTGTTTATTCAAGGTGCAACCAAAAAAAAAAGTCCACATTTCGGCATAGCTTTGATTCTTAAACTCAACTGAATGATCAAATTCCAATGTCCATCCAGACTAGACTGGAAGACAAACCCCCACCAAATAACAATGTGGCATGATAAATAAAATCAAAAGTGGGGGAGGAGCGTGTGCCAGTCCTATTAGGTGGCTGGCAGCGTGAGGTGGGATCCAGTTTTATACGAGCACAAAAAAATTTTACCACCAATTTACACTAATGGGCAGAAGGTTGCGGGGTAGATTTCTCAGTGCAAAATGAATAGCAACCTGCAAAGACAAAAGAAGAGAAAAGCAGGCAGCCCTCACTTTTTATTCTCCCATTGGGGTCCCCACATACTGCAAGGGACTCGAATATTTCTATTGCAGCTTTTTACTTGCATGTGTGCACAATTCGATCATCCTCTATGATTAGGGACTGTGGCGGCACGTCCATTAGGGGCGCACAGCGCCGCCCCCCCATCCATGCATCCTGCCCTCTGATTTACACGCAGTGCACTGGATGCATGGATTCAAATTGGGGGATTTGTTTTTTTGAAGCACGTGATTAGAACCAGAGGCTTCAAAAAAGGGTGGGCTTGGGTGCAGAGCACTGTGTCCAAAGCCCACCCAGTTGTGTGGCAATAGCGAATGAATATGTCACACACTGATTCTGCCTCCTGGCCAAACAGGAAGCGGGTCCTGAGACCCATTTCCTGATTGGCCAAAAGGAGAAGTGACCCTATTGGCCGAGGGAGGAGGAGGGAGGAGACGCACGGCGAGAAGGAGACACACTGCAAGGACATCGCTGTGATGCCGAAGAGGAGACAAAGGGGAGGCCAGCCACCCATCGCCCAGAGGGAAGCGATGCCTGGGGTAAGTGTTGCAGGTGACTAACCGGGGGCATGGGGGAGGAGGTGGCTGTGCACTGTTTGCCGCACCCCCCCCCCCCAAAAAAAAATATACCACCGGCCAACACTGATTAGAGATATAGTACTTTGAGCTTTTTTGCCCTTCTCTGTCCACTCATCTGTAGGTGGATTTGTTCTGGGTCTGGTATACTCTTCTATGTACCCTTTCTTATTATAAGCATCTTCATTTTAAATTTCCAGGATTGGTACTTTTGCTTTGTTCGATTAGCTACTAAAAAATTTTTATGAAGCACCATTAGCAACAATAATATATAATATATACTTTCTGACCTTTCTCTTTTTCAGAGACTGTTGCTCTGAGCTGTTTCTGTATCTGTAGCAGTGTTTAGTACTTTGGCTGTAGCTGGGTCCAAAACCTGCTGCAGATATGACCCAATGACGAGGTTGCTGAACACATGGATAAGCAAGCCCTTTTTGTTTTAAAGGAAACACAGAGACAGTGAATTACATCATACCAGTGTAGTTCAACAAGAAAAAAAAATTATATTAAAACAATACCTTGAGATATAACTACCAGTCACAGTAATATATATGAGAATGGTGGTTGCACGTAGTTTAGAATTTAGTGGAAAAAGTTAGGCCCTCTGTAACGAAGTACCCTTAGGATCAGAGTTGCAAACACTAACAACAGGCTTTTCTGTCTAAAAGATGTACCAGTAGGCACATAGTGGTGCCTGTTCCTAGTGTTTTTAAATTGTATAAAGGCTGACTGGTTTATTGGTCAATGACGACACCTATAAGACTTCAACCTTTTGTTTATATCATCTATCAAAGTTGTCATTTGCGAGCAAGCAGTTTGAAAATGTCAGCAGTCAGCTGTTTTTTTCCTTTTGGTGGGTGGGCAAGCACCATTTATTATGCGTGCCATGGATTTGCATCACTTAACTTCATGGTGGATGTACTTTTTTGGCCTTTTTTTGCTTTATTTAATAAAGGATTTGATGAAAACGGTGGCCGGCGTTGTGGAAGAGAGGCCTTGTCCTCATAAAAATGGGGGGGTACGGGGTTCCCCTGGCATTTTACCCCTCCCGATGTTAAAGGTATGTGGAATGGTATGGTTCGGAGGGGGACACACAACATGCAAGCTTCATATTTTACCTTCCTCTGTGGAGGTCCATGTTGGAGGGTAAGAGGCAGTGTTAATGAGTGTTGGTGATGGCTCTACCGCTCTACCTTCCTTCCAATGCACCTTCATTTTTATTCGTGTTGATCAATTTTGATGGATATTTAAGAATGCATTTCTAAAGGAATTTTAAGTTTTACGGATATCGGATGTTACAATCTAAATATGTTTTAGCGCTGTACCTATGATATAAATGTTTTATGTATGTTGTTTTTCCAGCAATAACGTGTCACAAGCTGTTTTATCCGTTGTTTATCTAACCTAGCGCATCTTATTGTTTATTATGGAATAATAAATGGTTATTTTAATTAGATAAGTTCCACTTTAAGCACTATTAAAAATGCTGCTCCCACCAAACTGAATTTTTAAACTTACTTGTGCCTTTGTACATGTTTTCCAGGATGGTGTCCAGCACCAACCACCCTCTCCTCTCCCCCCATGCCATTTGTTTAACAATCAGCTGCCCATTAGCCTAGAAAATGGCCAGAATTTTTAACATTTGGCTCCCATTGACTGCAATAGGCTATGGCAAATAGAATTTGGCACCTAAACTACTTTAATAGTCGCTGAACTTGTCTCAGACCGAACCCAGGTACGCTCATCTCATCCCTATTCTCTGTGTGGGATGATTTTCCAGGCTGGTTTGTTGCCACAGTGGGAGTGGGGTTAGAATCACCAGATAAGATGGGGAAGGGGGGAGTTAGGGGATGTAAGAAAAGCAAAAAGAGAGATGGGGCTGTTATAGAGAAAAACTAATATCCAGTCTCCCAACAGAAAGGAAATAAAAGAAGGAAATATAAAGTCTGTAAGGTTGACAAGGGGAGACCGGAGATGATGAGAAGTCTTCCCATGATGACACGACAGAAGTGAAATCATAAGGGGGAAAAGAGGTCGATAAGACACAGACCCAGACGAAACTGATCCGGATAAAAAAAAATAAAAAATAAATAAATAAAAAAAAAAAAAAAAGAATCACCAGATAAGCATGCAAGCTCTGCTAATGTTCATGTTAGACTACCGTCATTCTAAATCAGTGCTCCTCAAACTTTTTTGTCTTGCGGCGCACCAAAAAGATCTAAAAAATTTCATGGCACATCTGAAAATATTTAACAATTTTTGTGGTGAAGAACTTATTTATTTTTACATATATATTTTTTTTGCTTGCTTCCTTGCTTTTCATTTAACAGTTTCTCTTTTAGAGTTCCAGACATAATTAAGTATTTCTCCATCGATAAACAATAAACAAACTTTATTTATAAGCATCAGTTGGAATGGAACAGTCTCTATTATTATAATATACACTGAGCAAAATTATAAACGCAACGGTTTTGTGTTTGCCCCTATTTATCATGAGCTGAACTTAAAGATCTACAAATTTTTCTATGTATACCGAAGGCCTATTTCTCTCAGATATTGTTAAAAAATCTGTCTAAATCTGTGTTAACGAGCACTTCTCCTTGGCTGAGATAACCAAATCCACCTCACAGGTGTGGCATATCAAGATGCTGATTAGACAGCATGATTATTGCACAGGTGTGCCTTAGGCAGGCCACAACAAAAGACCACTCTAAAATGTGCAGTTTTACTTTATTGGGGGGGGTCTAAAAACCAGTCAGTATCTGGTGTGACCACCATTTGCCTCACACAGTGCAGCACATCTCCTTCTCATAGAGTTGATCAGGTTGTTGATTGTGGCCTGTGGAATGTTGGCCCATTCCTCTTCAATGAAGGAACTGGAGCACGCTGTCGTATATGCAAATCCAGAGCATCTGTCATAGACCCGATCAGCGCATGCCTGCTAGGGTTGCCACATCATTAGAGTTGAGCGAACACCTGGAAGTTCGGGTTCTGCTGGTCCGTCCGAACTTCGGGACAAAGTCCGGGTCCGGGTCCGGACGGAACCCGAACGATCGCACGGACAACGAACCCCATTGAAATCAATGGGGACCCGAACTTTTAGGCACAAAAATGGCTGTAGGAAAGTCCTGGAAAGCCCCAGAGGGCTGCAAAAGGAAGTAAAATGGGGGTAAGGGTAGGGCAAGTGCCCTACAAAAAAATGGGGACAGGGAAATAACTGTAAATATTTTTAAAAAAATAAAAACATAAAAAAAGCAAAAATGGAGGTGAATGTGGATCATCTTCAAACTGTGTCTGAAAAGTATTAATTAACGGTAGAAGCCATATAACTGTTCTAAAATCATCTTCAAACTAGGGCAAGTGCCCTACAAATAAATGGGGATAGGGAAAATAAATTAAAATCAAGTAAAATAACAGGAAGGGGGGTGGATGTGGAGTAGGAGCCTAGAGGTTGACTAGGCCGTGACCGTGGCAGTGTAGGTG
>BLSH010451656.1:737260-752430 GCA_018402905.1 Glandirana rugosa
AGTTTTTTGAGCGGTACGGAAAATGATTTACGGAACCTGACAGATGAAAGGTTTTTCCCCACTAAACCCCCTATAAACATGACAGGACCTCAAAAGTCTGGAGTTCTTTAGTCTAAAGGCCGGTAGTCATGCAGTCTAAACTAGTTAAAAGTCTATATGACATATATGGTATCAAACATCTGAGATATTGAAAGGATGTCTGATTTATTATATGTGACTAAACCCAATAAAAGTGGTTCCTTTACATGTAAAACCGGATGTAAATACTTCTTTCTAATAAACAACCGTTTAAAGTTATTGTCTTTGTTTCCATCTTGGGAAATCACACGATGATCACAATCACGTCCGTTTAAATTCAGTACTGAGTAACATTCTCCAACCTGATCTGCAGTAACACGGACCCAATTTCTGACTCACAAAACTTACAATGAGTCATGACTTAAATTTGCCTGCACTAACACTAGTAGCACACTAAAGGGTTCTACCTTTGTTTCTGTTATTGAAATTTGCCAACAAATAATCTTTCTTCATAAATGTAGGCCAAAATGTACATTTCCTTGGTGAAAATAACCCAAATCAGTGTATATTATTTAGTCTGTAGGAAAGTTATAGAGTCTACAAACTATGGTATATACAGTATATCTGAAAATTGATCAAATCTGACGTACTGATGGCCGGAAATCTGATTTCTTGAGGTCTGAAAACTCCAGGACAGTACAAATATCCCCCAAATCACCCCTTTTTGGAAAGTAGACAGTCCAAGGCATTTAGTAAAAGGCATGGCGAGTTTTTTGAAGTTGTAATATTTTGGCACAATTTTAGGGAAAATGAAGAAATTTAAAAAAAACTTTTTTATTTTTTTTTATATACTGTCACTAGTGCAGCAAGCCAGTACACTGATCAGTCATCATCTGTGTCTGATAGACACAGTTGCTAACAGATCGCGCCGCATGCATGTTGTCATATGACGTCCACCTGGAACAATGAATGTACGAACGAAAGTAATACAAGGAGCAGTCTCTAATGGCAGTAAATGTATGCAGCAAAGGATTGAGCATGGAAGTTCTGCTCACCACTCCTGGCATGCAGCAAATCCGGTCCCATACGTTTGGTGGTCCGTTGTCCCAGAAGTCTCTGTCCTCACAATAAGATTCTCATGATCAGGTCTCACACAAGGCTTAGTCCCAGTGTTAAGTCTCATAAGCTCTCTCAGGCTCCATCTCTCGGAAGCTGGGAACAGACAGATATGAAAACAGCAAGACAGGGAGATCCAGTGCAAACAGTTCATAATGTAGTAATTGTGTGTGGAGGGATAGGCATGTAGTGCTAAACACTGGCAGCCGATCAGCGTGAAGTCCACTCTGAGGCTCAGGGGTGCTTGAGGAAGCCCAGCCAGGCTGATGGAAATCATCAGATGCAGCTTAGACACTGCAGAACTCAGCATTTTCCATGAGATACCTATATGGATTTACCCGTGATCAATTAGTAAATAAATAGGGTCATTGACTTTGAGACTTATGTTACATTTGTATCAGTTCTTATTATTGTATTTAACATAATAATTAACATCTAATATTCCTTGTTCAATCTTCATTTTTACAGATAGATAAGAGCAGGTCTGTGTCCCACAGTCCACATCACTAGAGACCCTCTCTGACTCAATCCTCAGCCTCTCTGGGCACAGCACACAGCTCTAGTCTCCACAGGCGCTCTCAAAGAGCAGGCATGCACAGCAGCAATTACTCATGGTCCAGTTTCCCTGCACTGTCTGCCTGGTGCCCTGCACAGACCCCAGCAACAGATTTGTACTCGCTGGCTCCCCACTATATCCTCCCCAAGCTCCGGTAATTTGCTCAGGAAAATGCTTTTTCTCTCCCCCTCTGTATGCAGGGAATTGTGGGACTGTAGTTCTGCTGCCACTACAATTCACTTGTATTGAGCACTACATACCTCATGACACTTATTGCTGTTCCACACTTGCCCCTGATTGAATATGATCCATCATTGCCAGAAGGAAGGGGGAGTGGGGGGTCTTCACACAGAGCCCCTCTGTCTATTTTAAAGCACATAAATAAATTATTTTTGACTAATTTTTTTGTCTGGTGCTCCTTCCATCGGTGAATGTTTTTTTTTCTGGTACCCTAGCAACCAATGGTGATGTAAAAAAAAACGGCATGCCCCCCTTCCCCAAATACCAGACCCTTATCTTAGATGGGTCTGTGATAGATTTTAATATAATTTTTAAAAAACAAACAACAACATGAGGTTCCCCTCTAAAAATCCATACCGGATCCTTATCATTGATGAGGGTCTAATATGGATTTTAAGGAGAACCTTATGAGAAAAAAAAAGGTGGGTCTCCCCCAAAATCCATACCAGACTCTTATATGAGGATGCAGCCTGGCTGGCTAGGAAAGGAAGGAGCCAAGGAGTGTGCGTTCCCTCCTCCTCCTGAACCATACTAGGCCACATGCGTTCATGGTGAGGGTGCCTCCCTGCCAAAACACATTGTCCCATATTGATTGGGATAAGGGGCTCTTCTTCACTTCCCTAACTCAATATTCACGCAGAATTGTATAATTACTGAAACGTCCACTTTAAACAGTAATCAGTGCAAAAATGTGTTACTTGTAAGCAATTTAATAGACCTTTCTTTATTCAGCTCTATAGGTGAAGTTCCCATTGAAACAGAAAAATGTCTAGCATATAAATGGTTATCCTTAATCCTTAAAGAACGCTATGTGAATGTTTATTTTATTTTTATATGGCAGCACTTACCTCAATTTTATTATTTTGCATCTGTTGCTCTGACCTTTCTGAATCCATTCTTTCTTCCCTCAATGTATCTTTCCAGATATGCAGGAACATTTGATCCTCGGTTTCAAGAACTGAATGACTATGAAGAGGCGGAATGGAAGCTGTTACTAATTCTGACAGCTGAAATACTCATCTATCTAAGCCTTTCTTTTGTGTGTTTGCTCTTGTAGCTAGTAGGTTCATTTCGGTTTTGGGGGAGCTGGCTATAAATATCAGCAGACAGCCAGAATACGAATCATAATGTTTGCCTGGGGATAATGTGAAATGCATTGAGCTAGGTGGAGCTGCCTCAGAGGGGAGATGCTGTCTGGCAGATAATGCAGGCAGAATGATGTACATATATCTATAGTGCCAGACTTAACTATGCTCCAAGGAAACAGTCAGTGGATGACCCAAACAGTGTTTAAAAAGGCATGGCGTGAAAAAGTGCAGAAACAAATGTAATTACTCCTTAGGAGCATCAGCAGTCATTGTCTTTGTGGAATTTGTACAAATGTCAGCACTGACCACATGTGTGTGTGACGTATATATATAATGGCCGTAGGGCTCAGGGTTAGGAGGGTGGCTGCTCATGAGAGAGAGAAAGGGCTTAATAAGGTAGAGCAACATCTTCATAAATACACCAGATGCTATCCACTAGCATCCCCCACATGACACCACTGACATATAGCTACCATTATACCCTTTCCTATGTGTGCCCCCCACTGAAATGTTTCCTCTGCTGTCAATGGACAGGATTCTAGGTAGACTTTAAAGAGTATGACCCCAACATTTCATATTCCTGATATGTGTCCAGCCAGGCTCTCCAGCACCACCACAGCCTCTTGCCTTCTCCCTGGAAACTTCCGCCTGGCCTCTTCCATTCAACAGTGGACCATGGCGGCCTCTCGTAATGGACATCCAGCGCTGTCATCCCAGATTTACCTTTATGATGAGCCTCTTTTTATTGCACCAAATGTGTGTTGCCCCTTGTCTTTTATTCTACAATAAATATCCATGATGTATGCACATCAGAAGCGCTTTTCCCTCCTGCTTGTCTACATAGAGCCTGCTTCTGCTCCTGTGAAACAGCTTTCCCTATTGCTTTGACATCTCTCCATAGAATCTACTTACTTGCTGATGCCACACATCACTATTTGCATAGACTATTCTTATGAACCCTTATTCATATTATGGAACTTTCCCCATGGACTCTGTCCATACTAGAGGTTATTATTATTATTATACAGGATATTTATAGCGCCAACAGTTTACGCAGAGCTTTACAAAAAAAAGGGGGACAATGCAGGTACAATACAATAGAATTCAAAAGGATTAAGAGGGCCCTGCTCAGAAGATCTTACAATCTAATTGGGGGGCATGTGGTACAAAAGGTTGTGACTGTGGGGAGTGAGCTGATAGAAGTGGTAAAAGATTAGTTGGAGGTGTGATAGGCTTCCCTGAAGAGATTTGTTTTCAGGGATCGCCTGAAGGCAGCTAGAGTAGGAGATAGCCAGACAGGTTGAGGTAGAGAGTTCCAGAGGATGGGAGAGGCTCTGGAGAAATCCTGGAGATGATTGTGGGAGGAGGTAACAAGGGAGCTTGAGAGTAGGAGGTTGCTCATAGTATACAAGATCTATTTTAGCCTGTGGCACCTATCTCCTTGCTCTATATCCCGACTTGGCGGAATAATAGAAGGTTGGAATAGTTATGGTTATATAGCCTGAGCCAGTTCCCATATGCTACAGGGGTTACTTCATTATGGAACAATGGTCTGAAATGTCATAGTCATGATCTTCCATCCATGACAATTCATTCTAGTGCAGAAATTATGGGTATAGAAAAACAGGCACAATTATATAGCTGCATTTTCTCCTTAACATAATATAAATTGTAGTTTCAGGCTTAGGCTAGGGTTACACTTTATATCATTTATGAAAGCCAGAAGTTTTGTAACTGAGGCACATGCAACTGCACATGCTCAGCCAGATGAGTAAAGAATTTAGACAGGCAGCATGTGAGCAGTTTATGAAATTAGACTGTTTCAGCATACCAGATGCACAGACAGGCAAGTATTCTGTGTTTGGCTTTGGCAAAAGTGGCAGGAACATGCACAAGGTAAGCATGTATGCGAGTTTTGGGGGGTTGCAAAACACATTTTCCCATCTCCTTAAATAGACCTGAACTCTAAAAGTGAAGATTTGCTGTTTTACATAGAACATTTAGAAATGCAAATTGTAGAAAGAATTACTTTCTGTCTGGAATTCCTCCTGACAAATAGCAGTGCATTTCACCGTATCTGAATCTCCCTAGGCAATGCCCTATACCTGGACCTGACAGTACTCTGACACACCAGTAACAAATAGCAGTGCATTTCAAGGTATCTGAGAGATCCTAGGCACTGTGTAAGTGTATTTCAGCAATGTGAGATCTAAGGTACTGCAGCCAATTTGGTAACCTGGAGTGAGATTCGTTGATGCCACTACTGTGCCACTACTGTGCTGCTCACTGTTCTTTATGCTGAAGGATCTAATGAGTAAGCATAGCCACTAACAGCCACTTCTACACAGAGACACATTACAGAACAAGGCCCAGTTAAACCCCTTTCACTCGGACAACAACGGAAATAAATGGACAAATGGTCAGTTTTTGCATGGAAAAATGGCAGAGGGACTAAAGTGGTTAAGGACTCTAGCTGGTGGATGCAAAACACTGATGTAAAAACGGATGAAAAACTGATGTAAACTTCATCTGTTTTTTCTTTGAAAAAAACGTGACTGAACTGATGAAACAAAAGGTCCCCATGTGTGAAAGGGGCCGAAGTCAGTTATGGGAAAACAAATCGGGTGAAGGGGGACCTCAAGCAATAGTGGCTTTAAACAAGTGTTTAATTAATCACTTAAGCCCCGGAAGGATTTCCCACATTAGGACCAGAGCACTTTTTTGCGATTCGGCACTGCGTCACTATAACTGACAATTGCGCAGTCGTGCGATGTTGTACCCAAACAAAATTTGTGTCCTTTTTTTCCCACAAATAGAGCTTTCTTTTGTTGGTATTTGATTACCTCTGCGTTATTTCGGATCACCGCTATAAACAAAAAAAGAGTGACAATTTTGCAAAAAAACCCCACATTTCTTACTTTTTGCTAAAATACAAATCCCAAAAAAAATGTATTCATCGGTTTTGGCCAATTTATATTCTTCCTCATATTTTTGGTGAAAAAAAATCTGCGTTTATTGATTGATTTGCGCAAAAGCTGCCGTGTTTACAAACCATGAGAATGCATTTCTGGCATTTTTACAATTTTTTTTTTACTAGTAACGGCGGCAATCTGAGATTTTTATCGGGACTGTGATATTGGGGCGGACATGGTGGACATTTTTGACATATTTTTGGGACATTTATACAGCGATCAGAAATTAAAATATCTACTGATTACTATATAAATGTCTGTGGCAGGGAAGGGGTTAACATGCAGGGGGCAGTGAAGGGGCTAACTGTGTTCCCTGTATGTTCTAACTGTATGGGGCCTGGGCTGTCAGGGGCACCAAAGATGTAACTGATCCCGAGTACAGGGATCAGTAGATCTCTGACATGCCGCCTGTCAGAATGGGGAACCGCCGTGTTTACATCGCCGGTTCCACGTTCTGGCTCTGTCACGGGCCATCGCGGGTCACCGGCAGACATCGATCAGCCCTATCCATCGTGCCCGTGAGTGACGAATACAAGCAGCGATTTGCGGGACAGAGCCACACTGTCGCCGCTTATAGTCGCTACGCATTCGTGAACCGGTTAACTTAGGGATACATACTTACAGCTGAGTTTCTTTATAAATCACTAAACATTTAGTTGCTTCAAAAGTCATGAAATGTACACTGTAAATGGAATCTATATAAATTGTTAAAAAATGTGTGTAAATAGGATCTGCTTAAAACATCCCTGTCTCAAAGTGGCACAAATCAATGACAGCATAGATGCATAATTTGCTCCCTTTGGTTTTATGTTCGACCTTTACTAGTGCTGGCGACCTCCTCACTGTACTGCTGAATTCTCCAAAGAACTGATACAAGTAGGTATCAGTAACTCCAGCAGGAGCTGCTTGCAAATTATGGTTCCTCCTACCATTTTCCATGATGACCTGCCCTGTACCTGGACCCGACAGTACACTGACACTCTAGTAATGATAAATAAGCTTTATTAAAATATCAATAATCCCTGTGGGAAAGAGTGAACACATTGTCAAAATTAACAGACACATTAAGTTGAATAGAGATTGTGGAGGGATTCACTAAAACTGGTGCACTCCGAATTTGATGCAGCTGTGTATAGTAACCAATCAGCTTTAAACTTTAGTTTGTTCAGTTAAGCTTTGACAATAAAATATAGAAGCTGATTGGTTACTATGCACAGCTGCACCAGATTCTGAGTACACCAGTTTTATTAATTCTCGCCCTGTATTTGTTCCTGTTATTTGCCTGTTAATAACGTCCTATAGAGTTTGGCACCATGGCCAGCAGGAAAGTTAAGTATTTTTCTGTCTTCATTTAGAGGTATAGCAAATCAGGTGTGCTACCATTTAAAAAGTGATGAATCAACTATATCCACATACATATAAAAATAAAGGTGCTCACAATGTGCTACAGAGAGACCAAGCTTGTATTGTCACATTCCTGTCCCCTGATGAAGTCCTTTGTGGTGAAACGCGTCAAATAAGGCCTGACCTGTGATGTCCTGCTGACCGGCTAGTCCTGCAGTGATACAAGCTTATTCTTTCTGTAGCACATTGTGAGTACCTTTCTTTTTTTCATATAAAATATTGATTTTAGCAGTATTACACAATGTTGTTTACCTTTGTTCTCCCTTGTGATATCTACCTTTGAATCCTATTGATAGCTAAGAGTGAGCTGCTATACTGACATTCATTTATTCGAGGGCTGTGGATCTCTTTTAACATACAGATCACTGATATTGGGTAAGATGCCGGAGCACTTGGTGTTGTGAGGCACTCAAGGAAGGGATGAATTGCACTGTACATATTTTGGCTACAGTATATTTAGTGGTCTGGATGGACTTTTATTACTTGGAATTTTTTTTATATGTCATTCTGCACTTAAATGGATATGTACGTGCTTTTCATCACTCTATGTATGTGATTTTGTCACTGAAAGTGTGGGGTATTTGTATGTGGATACAGTTGATTTATCACTTTATAAAGGATAGCACACATGCTTTAGTTTTCTTTGTGTCTTGTATTCAGACAGGTAGTATGCTGCATCCTGATGGTATAATATTCACCAAGCACAAAGATTCTTTTACAGGTATAGCTAAGTTTAAAATAATTACTATATGACAGGGTGGCTTTAAGACAGCCTTTCTCAAAGTTTTTAACATGAAAGAACATATTAAAAACATTCCGATCTCAGGAAACTCCTGCTAATCATTGCTATACCTTCAGTTGATGGTACACTATTATGATGGTCACTGCTCCTTGTATTTGTGGTCATTGGAAAGAATCCCCCCTTACAGATAGGTAAAAAGATCACTGTTGTCAATGGTTATTTATCAGAGATGCAGAAACTGCTCATTGCTCAAAGAACCCCTAGCAACCTCCAGAGGAACCCTAGGGTTCCATGGAAACCTGGTTGAGAAAGGCTGCTTTAACCACTTCAGCCCCGGAAGGATTTCACCCTTTAGGACCAGAGTACTTTTTGTGATTCGGCACTGCGTCGCTTTAACTGACAATTGAGTGGACGTGCGACATTATACCCAAACAAAATTTGCGTCCTTTTTTTCCCACAAATAGAGCTTTCTTTTGGTGGTATTTGATCACCTCTGCATAATTTCTGATCGCCGCTATAAACAAAAAAAGAGCAACAATTTTGCAAAAAAAAAATTTCTTACTTTTTGCTAAAATACAAATCCAAAAAAATAAAAAAAACATATTTTTCATCGGTTTTGGCCAATTTATATTCTTCCTCATATTTTTGGTAAAAAAAAATTGCAATCGGCGTTTATTGATTGGTTTGCGCAAACGTTGCTGCGTTTACGAATGATGAGAATTCATTTCTGGGGTTACATCATTAGTCAGGTTGAAAAAAGACACAAGTCCATCCAGTTCAACCAAAAAAAAACAGAAAACATTTATATACATATATATATATATATATATACACACATATATATACACATATACATACAAACATATACAACCAAATAATCCCATATACAACCTTCACCCACATATGATCCAGAGGAAGGCATAAAACCCCAGGAAAGCGTGATCCAATTTGCTATAATGGGGGAAAAAATTCCTTCCTGATTCCTGAGAATCCAGGCCTTTTTTAAAGCAATCAACCATGCTGGCCAAAACCACCTCTGGAGGGAGTCTATTCCACATTTTCACAGCTCTTACTGTGAAGAAACCTTTCCGTATTTGTAGATGAAATCTTTTTTCCTCTAGACGTAAAGAGTGCCCCCTTGTCCTTTGTGATGACCTTAAAGTAAATAACTCAACACCAAGTTCACTATATGGACCACTTATATACTTGTACATGTTGATCATATCCCCCTTTAATCTCCTCTTCTCAAGAGAGAATAAATTCAGATCCTCTAATCTTTCCTCATAGCTGAGCTCCTCCATGCCTCTTATTAGTTTGGCTGCCCTTCTCTGCACTTTCTCCAGTTCTCCAATATCCTTTTTTGAGAACTGGTGCCCAAAACTGAACTGCATATTCCAGATGAGGTCTTACTAATGATTTGTACAGGGGCAAAATAATGTCTCTATCTCTGGAGTCCATACCTCTCTTAATACAAGAAAGGATTTTGCTTGCTTTGGAAACCGCAGCTTGGCATTGCATGCCATTATTAAGCTTATGATCTACCAAAACCCCCAGATCCTTCTCCACTATGGATTCCCCCAGTTGTACTCCCCCTAGTATGTACGATGCATGCATATTCTTAGCCCCCAAGTGCATAACTTTACATTTATCAACATTATACCTCATTTGCCACATAGTCGCCCAATTAGACAGTGCATTGAGGTCGGCTTGTAAGTTGGAGACATCCTGCAAGGAAGTTATTCCACTGCATAGCTTGGTGTCATCTGCAAACACAGAAATGGTACTTTTAATCCCAGACCCAATATCATTTATAAATATGGGTTTTTAATTTTTTTTATTTTTTACTAGTAATGGCGTCGATCTGCGATTTGTAGCGGTACTGCGATATTGCAGTGGACATATCGGACCATTTTGACACTTTTTTGGGACCATTGACATCTATACAGTGATCAGTGCTATAAAAATGCACTGATTACTGTGTAAATGCCATTGGCAGTGAAGGGGTTAACCTGGAGAGGGCGCTCTAAGGGTTAACTGCGTTCCCTCAGTGTGTTCTAACTGTATGGTGGCTGGGCTGGCAGGGGGAGGGGAGTGATCATGTCTTCCATATACAGGATCACAGCCCTTCCCTCTCTGTCAGAATGGAGATCCGTGTTTACATACACAGACCTCCGTTCTCTCACTGCGGGGGAGCCATCGTGGGTAGCCGACGGAGATTGAGTCCGCCCTGGCCCTCCCGGGACACAGTGAACGCGCGAGCGTGCCTCCGGCAGCGCACGCGCTCACAATATTAGTTATCGCGGTCACCGTCAGGTGACAGTGATTCGCGATAACGAGACACTTTGCTGCCATCACGCTGTGGCGGGCGGTCGGCAAGTGGTTATAGCGATCCTAAACCCCTGCTTTTTGTTTTTTTTTAATAAAAAACATGTCGTACTTACCTGCTCTGTGTAGTGGTTTTGCATGGAGCACCCGGCATCCTCCTCTTCTCTGGTCCCACGCCAATGCTCCTGGCTTCTCCCTCCTGCCAAGCAGACATGCTCGTGAACCGCAGCTCTGTGTTCCATATCGTGATTGGCTCACTGGCTGTAATTGATAGCAGCAGGAGCCAATGGCGGACAAGGCTCTCGCGTACATTGCTTCTAAATGTAAAATAATGCACTTAGGGAATAAGAATCCCCTTAGAGAGTACAACATTGGGGATACCGTGTTGGCCAGCACTACAGAAGAAAAAGATTTGGGGGTGCTTATTTCAGATGATTGCAAAATGAGCAAACAGTGTGAGCAGGCAGTGGGAAAAGCAAATAGAATTCTGGGATGTATCAGTAGAGGGATCACCAGCAGGAGAAAGGAGGTTCTGATTCCTCTATATAGATCTTTAGTGAGACCTCACTTAGTACTGTATACTGTGTCCAGTTCTGGAGGCCTCACTTAGGAAAGATATTGATAAGATAGAACGAGTTCAGAGACGGGTAACAAAAATGGTGAAAGGTCTGGGGGATAAAACATATTGAGAGCGACTTCAGGAACTTAATCTGTACAGTCTGGAGGAAAGAAGGGAGAGGGGAGACATGATTGAAACCTTTAAATACAAGGGGGTGAATAAAGTTTAGAAAGGTGTTTTTTTCAATATGAAACCAAAATCAAGAACACAGGGGCATGACCTCAAACTAACTGGGGGGAAGTTCAAAACTAATCTTAGAAAGTATTATTTTACTGAAAGGGTGGTTGATGATTGGAATAAACTAGCAACAGAGGTTGTGAGACAGTCAACAGTAAATGGCTCCAAACATGCTTGGTCAAACATAAGTCCACAGTCAGACAACAAGGTTAATGAAAAAAAACAAAAAAAACAAACAAACAAAAAAACAAAAAAAATGGGCAGAGTCGATGGACTACTCAGTCTTTTTCTGCCGTCACTTTTCTATGTTTCTATGGATAAAGAGGGGGCCCATGTAAGTATTAGGGGGGGGGGGGGTGCTGCTGCAAACAGAAGGTTTTTTACCTTCATGCAGACCCCACGCCATTATTTGTTAATATTTTTACCGGCAATTTTTTTTTTCTATTTTCCTATTCATCTGTCAGCGGGGAAGTCCATTGACAGCTGATGACTGATCAGTTTTTAAGGACACCTTAGCCAGCTTCCCGGCCCCGCCCCTTAACAAGCAGCTTTTACTGCACCCTGTTTGGGCAAAGCTTTGCCGAATCAGGGCGCAGAATGCACTGTGCAGCGCTCAGTGCATTGCAGGGTGTTTGGCAGGGCGAACACCTGCCAAACACCTTGCAAATGTAGGTGTTTCCCGAACGGGGCAAACTGCTAATGTTCAGCCCACACTCATGCCCGGCCGAATCGTTAGCCCTACACTAGTTCCCAGCTCATTCCTGATCCTTTCATCTCAGCAGTCACTCATTAGGGATAACTGTGTAGGCAAATATACAGAGAGTACTTCAAGAAGAATCTAGAAATATATAGTATATACAGTATAGATATATATATAGGAAAAACTCATTAAATTAATAATGTGAAAGTCTCTTCCAAATCTGATCTCATGTAAATATTACAGAAAATAACTCACTGAAAATATACAGTAATATTGTTTTCTGTTAAGTATACTTTTAATACTGTAGCTGTGTAACTAGTCGTCTTCTGCAGCTTTTGTATATTTGTAGATTTGCTGTTTTGATTGTAATCACAAGATGGATGTACGGTAAACAATGATTTCATCAATAAACTTCTTTGACAGGCCATTTCCTGCCAGATAATCTGCATCCAAACAATTCTGTTCCCACCTCATTGTTCTGCTCAATGGCTCACCAGTTCCTTTCCTTGGCGGCTTAGCACAAAAGTACTTCTCTGATGTTTTCCATTAGGATATCTGTCAGTCTTTCGGATCGCATTAAGATCTACATTTACCTGATCTACATCTACATTTAGGGCCGGTTCACACTGCAGCGGGCACGAGATTGGATGTGATTCGCACCGCACTGCAGTGCAAGTCACATGCGTTCTCTGTGTGATGAGATTTCAGCCATACAGATAGTATGGCAGAAATCGCATCGCATTCATACCAAACTCACACAGGACCCTTGTTTTGGTCCGCAGCAGAATCGGATCGCATGGTCTTCACATCCGATTCCTGTCCGAGTTTGCAGTTCACACTACGATATGCGAACTGATTTGGGGGTGTCATTAGCTTTCTATTAACACTCCCCGCAGTTCTCATATGGTAGTGTGAACTGCCTGCGAGTCAGATGCGATGCGGGAACCTGCAGAGGATTCGCAGAGTTACCGCTTCGCACCAGTGTGAACCAGTCCTTACCTGAGGTTTTTGTAAGGTGGAAGGTAAAATTAAATTTCATGTAGATGTTTAAAATAGATTTATTAATACGTTTAGAAGTCTGCATAAATTAATGCCTGACAGTCACACACAAATCACTGCAGGGTGAGCTGACCCACTGAGAAAATGAATTACTTAATTGCTTCCGCTGGAAAGTTGAGAATGAATTGCTCCAGCTGCAGAGATAAGTGAGGACTTGCTTTAAAGCTCATTTACTGACTATTGATACGGATTTGTAACTACTTGAATGTCCATAACCTGATCAAAGTTTCACTTTAGGTGTGTGCTTTTTGGACACTTATGTATGACATTACAAATTTACTGACATTTTAGTAAGCTGTCCTAGATCAGCTAGTGATAGGTACAGTCAGGTCCATAAGTATTGGGACATCAATTCTAATCTTTTTGGCTCTATACACCACCAAAATGGATTTGAAGTGAAACGAACAAGATTTGCTTTAACTGCAGACTTTCAGCTTTAATTTGAGGGTATTTTCATCCAAATCAGGTGAACGGTGTAGGAATTACAACAGTTTGTATTTATGCCTCCCATTTTTTAAGGGACTAAAAGTAATGGGACAATTGGCTGCTCAGCTGTTCCATGGCCAGGTGTGTGTTATTCCCTCATTATCCCATTTACAAGGAGCAGATAAAAGGTCCAGAGTTCATTTCAAGTGTGCTATTTGCATTTGGAATCTGTTGCTGTCAATTCTCAATATGAGATCCAAAGTGCTGTCACTATCAGTGAAGCAAGCCATCATTAGGCTGAAAAAAAAACCCCATCAGAGAGATAGCAAAAACATTAGGTGTGGCCAAATCAACTGTTTGGAACATCCTTAAAAAGAAAGAATGCACCGGTGAGCTCAGCAACACCAAAAGACCCGGAAGAGCACAGAAAACAACTGTGGTGGATGACCGAAGAATTCTTTCCCCGGTGAAGAAAACACCCTTCACAACAGTTGGCCAGATCAAGAACACTCTCCAGGAGGTAGGTGTATGTGTGTCAAAGTCAACAATCAAGAGAAGACTTCACCAGAGTAAATACAGAGGGTTCAACACAAGATGTAAAACTTTGGTGAGCCTCAAAAACAGGAAGGACAGATTAGAGTTTGCCAAACAACATCTAAAAAAGCCTTCACAGTTCTGGAACAACACCCTATGGACAGATGAGACCAAGATCAACTTGTACCAGAGTATTGGGAAGAGAAGACTATGGAGAAGGAAAGGAACTGCTCATGATCCAAAGCATACCACCTCATCAGTGAAGCATGGTGGTGGTAGTGTCATGGCGTGGGCATGTATGGCTGCCAATGGAACTGGTTCTCTTATATTTATTGATGATGTGACTGCTGACAAAAGCAGCAGGATGAATTCTGAAGTGTTTAGGGCAATATTATCTGCTCATATTCAGCCAACTGCTTCAGAACTCATTGGACGGCGCTTCAAATGCAGATGGACAATGACCCGAAGCATACTGCGAAAGCAACCAAAGAGTTTTTTAAGGGAAAGAAGTGGAATGTTATGCAATGTCCAAGTCAATCACCTCACCTGAATCCGATCGAGCATGCATTTCACTTGCTGAAGACAAAACTGAAGGGAAAATGCCCCAAGAACAAGCAGAAACTGAAGACAGTTGCAGTAGAGGCCTGGCAGAGCATCACCAGAGATGAAACCCAGTGCCTGGTGATGTCTATGCATTCCAGACTTCAGGCTGTAATTGACTGCAAAGGATTTGCAACCAAGTATTAACCAGTTAACAACCGCCCCATAGACAAATGACGTCTACAGGGCGGTTGCTTAATTCTGGGAGGACGTCTATTGACGTCCTCCCAGAATCGCGCTCCCCGCGCGCCCCCTGGGGCGCGCACATGGGAACATCCGTGACCGTCGGGTCCGGGGGACCCGACTGATCACGGATCGGGGTGAATGGCCGCTGTGCGCGGCCTTTCACCACGTGATCGCGCCGTCAAATGACGGCGTGATCACATGTAAACAAGCCGGCGGAAGCGCCGGCTTGTCTCTCCTCTCCGCACCGATCGGTGCAGTGTGAGAGGAGAGAGGGGGGAGAGAGGACACACTGCAGCGCTGTGGGCAATGTGCAATGCCCACAGCGCTGCCTAGTGACAGAAAACTCCCCCCCACCATCTATTTACCACCCACCCACCACCCCCCAGCCACCATCAGCCACCCACCACC
>BLSH010451656.1:755267-801689 GCA_018402905.1 Glandirana rugosa
CTCATGTGAGGGTAGAGACTGAACAAGGATATCCATTCGGATATTATTCCGAATGGATATCCATGACATTTACAGAGGATATACACGTTCTCTATAAATGACATGTACGTCGGCTACTGCAGTGGCCGTGTACGCGAGACTTCCTTACCGGTGGGCCCGGCAAGGAAATCTCAGGACACGGTATTAACCGTAGAGGAGGTGCGTACGCGCCCTCACTTCAGTAGCCCCGGGGTCGGTCAGTGTGTCCGCCTCAGGAGCCTGAACCTTCCTTCTGGCCCACTTCTACTTTCGCCGGAGGTCGCCACTGTCGCTACACTGGCTGGGGCCCCGATGACTTCACTCCCGCGCATGCGTGGAGGAGATGCCAATTATGGCACAGGACTCTAAAGGAACGGCCCGGGTGGCCATTCCTTCAGAGCGCATGTGCCGGTGACGTCATCGGCTGCATGTACAGTAAATATCTCTTGCACATATAGGAGACATTTACAGTACCTATAGGTAAGCCTTATTATAGGCTTACCTATAGGAACAAGTCAGAGATGGGAGTGTACTCCCACCTTAATCCTTTCCAGCCAGCAGGAGCTGGCCCTTTAATAGTTTGTAACGCTGGAGACTTTACATGGGCTTACGGTCAAGAACATGAGAGGTGGGGATCAACACCTGTTCTAACCCTAAAGAGGTTTTCAGAGACCCCTTCATATTTATACAGTTTAACATGTGCATTAGCGATATGTGGAGGCCCATAGACCACATTAATGGTTCACTGGGTGTTATAGCTTAAGTGCTATTGAGATTTAAAAACAGAATGGGAATATACTATTTGGAAATTAAGATTCTAAAGGAAGAAACAGCAAAGAATAAATATAAATAGGGGAAAAACAATAAATCAATATATTGGTTTGAGGGTTCAACACCTATCCAGTCTGGTTGAATATTAGTGGGGGCTGGAGAGGTTACTCAACACTTTGAAACTGTACGCTTCCTACACTAGATTAGTGACAATGGCTTTATAATATTGTTTATTACATTTGGCTACAGTGAATTGGCTTCAAGTGAGCATTGGCGTCCTGGCTTTCTGCTTAAAATCTCGTCATTAGTTATTCTTAATACAGCAATGAGCATTGGAATCATAATATTACAAAAAACTACCATAGAGAAAATGCTGGGTTTTAAAAGTTAAAGCTGAACTCCAGGCATATGTGAAAATACACAGATGAATGCAGTTGTATACCCAAGGAAACATCATAAAATGTAGGTTTAAATAAGCTAACACATGTTGTAATTACCAAGTTGCCTAGCTTAAAATATGTGTTGATTTCCTGCTGCTAGGCAGCTGCAGATGGGCCTGTAGTAATAATAATAGTAATGCAGTTGCAGTGATTTTTCCCAAAGAAGTGCATGCACTTCTTTTGGTGTGGAGCGATTTCAGCCCATTTAAAATGAATGGGCTGAAATCACACCACACAGAACTGCATGTGAGCCACATAGGAACACACAGTGCATTCCTGTGCAATTCCCGGTGTTAACTAGCCCTCGGCAAAGAAACTTTGGCCACCATGAATGGTGGCTATGACATGGGTCATGTGGCAGCAAGAGTTTAACAGTTCAGGACTAGTAGTGATACATACTGTATTCAAGTGATTATTATTTATTGGACATATGCTGGCTTCAATCAGTTGAACACAAAGCTCAATTCAAGGAGATAACATTAGTTAAATATTGGTATTTGATACCCCTTATTTAGTATTACACAGTCTCAATTTGCAGCTCATTTAGGGCTCATGCCCACAGAGATATTAAGCCATGGGCGTATTTGAAAATAGCTGCCCGTACACATGAATTGCAAGATATGGCTGTAAGCAGTCTGTATGGGAATTGGGAGTGAACGTCTATGCACATATGCTTGTTTATGAATGGAACTGCATATTATTATTGTTATACAGGATTTATATAGTGCCAACAGTTTGCACAGCGCTTTACAGACAGTACGGCTACAATACAATTCTCTTGTGTAATGAAGAGCTTTTGAACTTCATTTCCCAGGGAGAGATTGCCAGGAGGAGGGGAAAGAGATGCATTTTCTTTGCCTGAGTGGGATCCAGAGTGGTGAGTTCTGGGTTTCCGACAGACAGTGTCACTTTCATGCAGAGCAGAGAGTGGACTAATTGCTGTGACCAGATTATGAGCTGCAATATCATTAGAACTGGTGAGCTGTGGCTGTGGGGATTTACTATCTGCTGCTAGTGAGACTGAGCCCTTTAGGAACATGCAGCCATCTAGTAGCCTTTTTGCTGCCTGCAGTCCTGACTGGGACTATTCTCATGTGCACCAACGGTACAACTGGATTACAATGCTAGCCGGCTGAGGAGTTAGGACTAAAGACTGTCTCTTTACAACTGCTACATAGAGAACTTTACCTATTGATTATGCTAAGAGGTACATCTAAGGGGACATTGCACTATATCCTAGCCAATATTCCTAGAATGCACTGTAGATCAGTTATAGTATTATTATCACATTGCAGTTAATGCTCATATGCACTTGTAGCCAATGGCCCCCTTAGGGGTGGCTGAGTGTTGTGGTCCATCTGCTCACACTGCCCTCAATCACATCCATACCGCACCCGGAGTCACAGAACAGGCTGGTACTTTGCTTTGTTTTGTTTTATTAGGGGATTGGACTTAGATGGGGATTAGGGGTGTTATGGGATGCCCATAGAATTAGTTGCAAATTTACACAGGACCACTATATACAGCTCTGTATATACATCTCCTCTTGTCCTCCAGCACTTTACTTGCTCCAGTTACACTTCTACCTCCAGCACATTACTTGCTTCTCTAAACTCTGGTTCCTCTCTCCTGCACATTACTTGTTCCAGGCCCAGAAGGAAATTTAGGCCTTCTTCATTTCTCCATCCTGTCTAGCACATGGTGAGGCCTGCCATGCTGTGCGCAGGGCCTCAGAACCACCCATTTCACATAGGGACAGTTGGTCCCTTAGTGTGTAGGTACACTGATGTGCTAGCCGGCCTGATGGACTACTACTCCCAGCCCATCCTCTTGCTCCAGGCCCTGTCAGCCGCTCCAGTGTTGGCCCTCTCCACTGCCACCATGACACCACAGTCCCTTACTGGCTTCTGCATCTACAGCTTCCCAGGGTGTGTGCCACTCACTGACCACCCGGTGGACTCCTTGCTGAGCTTCTCCAGTAGCACTGTCTATTGCTCTCCTGCTCCCTTGTGCTGCTCCAGGATCTCTTCCCTTCCTGGCTTCACCCGAGCCCAGGCCTCAAGGTCACCCCCCCAGCAACCTCAGCTACATTATAGCTCTTCCACCCAAACTCCTCCCAGATTGAGCTGACCCTGAGTAATTAAGGAGGCCTGCCCCCTGCCAATCCAGATTGGGAATTGGTCAGGGTTCCTTAGAATACTCCAGATGGCTACACCTCCCTCCCAGCTCTCTGTCCAGAAACCTTCCACCAGTTTCTAGAAAGAAGTAGGAGGTCCTGGTGATCTCATCTGTGAATCACTCAATCTTACCTGAACCACTCCCAGCCCAGAAACAAAAACCAAAAGTCAGGCCTGACTAAATTTTCCTCACCTACCAAAAATCGAACCACCCTAGCTCCCACTTACCAGGGGGAGGGGCGTTACACACTGTTTATTGCTGACTTTGCTGATTCATGAGTTAATCCCAGTCTAATGGTACAGAACTCTATTCTGTGTTACCTTGGCGTAGTGATCATACTGTCTAGTAGACAGTGCCTGAACCCTCTTTCTGTGTGTGCATTTATGTTCAAACCACCATTTATTCTAACCCGTACTAATGCATTAGGTTAATTTACCACTAAACAGTTTCCCCGCATCCAATTTGCATGGCAGGTGAATGTGACTGGCTCTCAATGGAGCTCTCACACAGGTCTGGGGCGGCTGCGGTCTGGATTGCAGAAGGGTCTTGTCCATCTTTGGGTCTGGTTCAGGTGCGAATTAAGGCAAAACTTCAGACCTGAATCACACCTGAACTGGTGAACAGGGACACACCGGATCCTGTGCTGTGAACCGCGGTCGGAGATATGTGAACCCACCCTTAAAGGTATCTATACTTGTGTTATTATAAGTGCTTGCTGTAACTTTCACTCAACCAGGTATGTCAGAGGGACTGAAGTTGATCTTGGAGTTGAGATGCAGAACAGAAAACCCAAATTACCAAGCAGCTCCTGCAGGGGTAATATCATAATAATCTCAACAGATTTTCAAAATTTCAACCAGGGACATCCTTCTGACATGCCCACTTTTAATCACATCCAAAACATACCCCATTTGTAGCCACATCCGCAAGGCCTACTCCCCCCTCCTCCCCATTTTTACCATGCTCTCAAACTATTGGGCACATACTTTTGGAACAAGAGGCACACATTTAAATGATAGAGACAAAATAAGATTTCAAATTAGAGGTAACAAGAAATTTATACATAGCTATAGATAAAACCTAGATGCTATCAAGAAGAAAAATGTGGCATCCATAGCAGGCCACAAACCGTATGCCCGTAGGCGTGGCCAAAAAAGTGTGTGTCGCTTTACGGTGCATGTCTTGTAGTGTTGAAGTTTAAAAGGCATAAACAAGATCAGATCCTCGGGATCACCACTGATCACAGTTTCATAAACGGACCTTAGAACAACTTTTTTTTCTTGATAAAATGCTTTTACTCAGAACGAAAATAAAATAAGTATTACAAGTTACAAATAAATGAGGTATGAATCATCCACATCCCTCCCCACAATGTAACACCATCATCTTCATCACTCTCCAGAATCATCCTCGTCCCTCTCCACATTATAACTCCCTCATCCTCATTCACCTCCAGTATTATCCTCTTCCCTCTACAGAATCATCCTCATCCCTCTCCACAATGTAACTCCCTCATCCTCATCTACCTCCAGTATTATCCTCCTCCCTCCCCAGAATCATCCTCATCCCTCTCCACAATGTAGCTCCATCATCCTCATCCCTGGATTCGTATTACACATCTATCCTCATCATCCACATCTCCAACTTCCCTTTCCATAATCATCCCCATCCATTTTTAGAATCGTCTTTATCCCTCTCTGCTTTGTAACCCAGCCGTCATCCTTATCCTTGTGTTCTATATGTGCTCTTTCTTCAAGCATCCCTCTATTATCATCACATGATTCATCTTCATCCCTCTCTCCGTCATCATCCTCATTTCTCTAGCAGCCTCTATCCATAATCTATTCTCATCCCCATTATCCTTTTTACCATCATCTTCTTCACCCCTGACCCTGTACCTTCCCTCATTCCTTGTCAGAGTGTATGACCTGTAGTGTAATGTGCTATGATGTCTAGGCACTGCAGATTAGTACAGTCACAGGCTACACAGCACACTCACCTCCCTCGTATTGCTCTCTGGGTGTCTTCACTTCCAAGGCCAGCCACACCCCCTCCCAGAGTGTCGGCCAATCAAAATGCAAGCCTAGCAACAGGCTCCACCTCTGGGATGTTCTGAATAGGAGTGTGTGCCCAATCAGCTGCTGGGGGAGGAATCACTATCCCTGGCTTGTGTTCCTCATTGCGACCGGTGGCCATGGTCTGTTCTTTTTGGGTGGCTGGCCCATCCTGGTGTCCTAACAGCTTCCAAAGCTGCCTTATGCTGCTTAGTCATAATCCGCTTGACTAAGCTGAGGAGGCGGAGCAAAACATGTTGGGGCGTGGCCTGGTGGGAGCCCAGGCTGAGGTTGTCACTTCACTACCAACTACTTGCATGGATGTGATTTTCTCCACTTTCTCTCTAGCTGCCTTATGCTGCTGGCATCGGCCCTGGGCAATGATTTAAAAAAAAAAACCTCATACAGATGAGCGCCCCTCTAGGAAAAGTGGTGAATCGGGGAGTGTGAATTCTGCCACAGATCACCTATTGGAAAATCCGACCCTGCCGAATGCCCTCATAGCAGGCCTCTTGCTATGGGGACACTCATGTGGGCTTGATCCTGACCTGGGCTGTGTGCATCTAAAGATAAAAACAGTGTGGCTCGGCCTAGCCCCCCGCTCCCTCCTCATAGGATATGACTGACAGCAGCAAGAACCAATGGCTCCCGCTGCTGCTGAGTCTCCTGTGAGAGGAGAGTGAAGGGAGGAGAGCTATGCAGATGAGCGCAGCACTCTGACTAAGGAAAGTGTTTAAGGGGTGCTACAGCAGCTTTTGAAAGTTTTTTTACATTAATGCAGAGAATGTATTATGATAAAAAAAAGTTTGCCTTTATATCAACTTTAAAGGAAATGTGAAAGGAAGAGTGTTGCTTTTTTCTATGTAAAACACACTGCTGGTAAATAACAGCAAACAGCAATAATGTTTGGTTTCCTATCCTGATGGGTAGGTCCTCCACTGCCCTCCCTACGATTATGCCCTAGCCTTGCAACTTAGTTTATGAAGTTATATATTACTGTAAGGCCCCTAATGATGCAATTGACCTTTATCCATTTACCTTAATGAACAGCATGGGGTGAAGTCTTCAAGCTCACTGGCCCATCACAAATGTATGTCAGGGCAGAGAGCGAGAAAGTACAAATCTGTGTACACGATGTACGTACGCAATTGACCACAAAGCTGGAAAACAGTCTTCAATTTGGCTTCATGTGTCTTTTTTTTTTTTGTTTTACATGTGATTACTAATTGTAGGATGCCTTTTTGATTAAATAACAATTAAAATGGGTTAAGTTGTTCTTACTGGGTCAGGTCCCTACAGATATAATTATGGTGCTTATTGAATTTGGAACTAACGTTTACCTACATACATTGTGTTGCTTTGGTTACATAATACGGATTTAAGACATATGAGAGAAGGTTTGTGATGACAATTTGGACTGGTGTAGAGTCTAGGACGAATACACTTCAAATATCTTCTAATCAAGGTCTCCCTTGTGGCCCAACAATGGACAACGCTGGTGATTATATGTTTATGGCGTGTGTATATAAAATCTGTATTGTTCTCATGCTGTGTTTACAAGTCTTCAGGGAAGGAAAGCTTGGGAATCATTTATTTAAGCCATGCAAACAAAAATTCAAAATGATTTAGAAGTGGTGACAAGAGAAGTAAAGAGAAACGAGATGAAGTGCGCAAACAAAGCATTTCCATGTAACGGGCATGAGAAGAGGTTCCCTAGAGTGAAAAGCCCAAGACAACATTTGCAAAGCAGTTATAGTGAAGCAAAAACCATTATCAACCAGAGCTGACAAGGACGCATTCACAGTGATCGGCTTAAGCCTAGTTCATAGCACTGTTTTTTTTTTTTGTTCAACCCAGTGACAGTTTGGGCTGGAGCCGCTGTACTAACAATCCAATGTTAGTACAGTGATCTCAACTGCCGTTCTATTGTGCTCAGACAGGGGGGTGGCCCCCCCGCCAGAACAGCCATTGGCTGATCGGGAGCCAGTTGGCAGACCTTTTTTCGGTTGTGTCTCTTCGATAGAAGTCAGCTTCTATCAGACTGGTTGCTCCTCACACCGTATGTCAGACGGTTTCTAATGAACTGGCCAATGCCTGACATTTGGCCTGTGTGTACTAGGCTTAAGGTTGTATTAAGTATATGTATAAGTAATATAGAATGTGATCTCTTATGCAACCTTATAAAGGAAAATAAAAGCTTTCACTCTGTTCTCCCAACAATTATTAGATACATCTTACCCTGGATCTTTGACCCTAAAACATTTTTTTCTACTTAGTAAAATAGTCCATATGTGAAGTTTAGAGTAGAGAGGAGGAATATTCCTCTCCTGACTCTTTTCCTTTACCTATCACTGCAGTGAACATGGTCATCAGGGGTGGGACAAGGGGTGGGCTGGAGGGATGGCTACCCTGAGCGCAATTATTTATTGCAGGTGTTACAAGGCTGACAGGAGTAGTGACAGCGACATCAATGCTAACCTAACCCTAAGGGAAGGGGGGACTCAGTTTGGCATCTTTGCCCTTGGCATTGGATGACCTTGTCCCAGCACTGATGGTCATGTCATTAAAGAGAGCAAAGTTAAAGGGACTCGTGGACATGGTGGTTTGAAGCCAATTGGTTGCTATGGGAAACAAGAAATGTCTCTGTTAACATGCGCTTCCAACACAAACCCTATCTGTTTCTGTGATGCAGTAACAAATATGCATATCTATATGTCTGTTTGGGGAGACCCAAGGAAAATCTCATATCTGCAGAAAGGTAAGGAAAGACAGCCATGGAGCTAATATCAGTGAATTTAGTCTCTACCCCTCCCACTGTTTCCTAGCAGCAATTTGGCTGCTGCAAGGCAACTGCAGAACCTTATTAATGTTTAACAAAAAGGCCGTACCGTTTTAAATGCTGCTTTATGCATTTGCAGACCTTCTTAGACCCAGTCTGTCTGGACAGTATGGTCTCTTGCCAATTTGGCTATATCCACAAGCAGCTTAACTCTTCAAAAAACATAGAAATTGATTCCAAGGCAATTTTACTTCAGGTAACTGCAGTACAGAGGAAGTTTTCCCAGTCTTTTGAAATAGACGAAGGCAATGAGTTTCCTAAGCCCCATCTCTGTGAAAGAACTAACACTTTCTTAGGGAATTTAGAAGAAACAGTGAGGATTGAACTAACAGGCTCTAAAGGCCCATACACACGGTCTGATTGCTGGCCAACAACAGTTGTCCAACAGCCTGTTGACCGATAATCCGACCGTTAGTATGTGTGATTCGACAGCCGATTTCCAATTGTCTGCCAACAGAAGTTGGCTGACAAGACTTGAAAACTTTTGTTGGCCAACAAGGCATTGGCCGATTGTTGACTCGTGTGTACGGAACTTGGCCAAGAAAAGTTGGAAGTGCAAACACACATGCTCGGAATCCTGGAAGTGTTCGGGAGTGTAAACCTGCATTCCACATCACCTGAACTTCCTCTTTATACGCTCGTAACACGTCACTACGTTTGGCTTTGTTGGACGATTACTTGACTACCGTCAGTATGCTAGACAAAACCGCCGACAGCCGATTTGGACAAAAGTTGGACATGTGGTCGTACGATAATCGGCGCGTGTGTACGAGGCTTAAGAGAGAGAGAATAAATGAGACAGAATACAAACCACTATACATCCTCAAAGGGAGTACTAATAGGGACTTTTTTAAAACTAGAATTCCTTTACCCATCCCAGAGTTGTACTGAAAAACATGCACCCTAGAGTACCTGTAGGTGTTCAGCACCTTTGGTAAGTATCCAATAGCTAGACTCCAGCTAATACAAGTAAAATTAAAAATAATAATCATAGTAAAAATATATTTAAAAAAAACAGCCCTTGTCACCTTCAATCCAGAGCTGGTCACTGCAGTACATATTTCCTACCAAAAGATGTCCCCAGCCTTCTGGGTTGAATGACGGCCGATACTATTCAACCCACTCCCCCTGAGCCCAAGCTGTCATTCAACTGTTCCCTGAGGTGGCGTCATCAGCCTGGGTGCAGATTTCAATTATATTCTAAAGTGATGACAAGTGATTTTGATAGACTTGTTGATAGGATTGCTGTAATAATTGTTAGGACATTGTTGGAGATGCCTGAAACTTCACTTTAACCTCTGTGCCATTCAAATGAGCAAGAAGATTCTGGGAAGAATTCAAGAAAGTTTTGCAAACAAGCAGGACACCGTGGCCATGGCTGAATAATATGAAATGTGAATTCCCTAGTGGTGCTTCAAAATAATAACGGTCTAAAATTGGAAGGTAATGTTTTATAACATTGGATTACTAAATGGATTATGTAGCAAATAATTACATGTCATTTTTTTTAAAGAAAAGTAAAGTTTTCCGTTAAAGTCATCTAGCTATTGATGGTAAACACATAATCATTTTCACCTTTGCCTGTACTTGTTGAGGCATTTAGTAATTATAACTTTACTACTAGTTCTCTGAAAGCATGAGTAGAGCCATATGAAAAACACATAATATACAGTATAATATAATATAATAATAATATACACATAAAACACAAAATATACAGTATATGTTTCTAACGTAATGAAGCTGTAACAAGATATAAGTTGAATTACATTCCAGGGATCTATTTGTGTAGTAATTGCCCATTGCCGGCCCACCACCCAGGGCTGAAGTTTGTCAGCTCTTCTGCCCAGGAGCATTAGATCTTTTAACATCACAAATATAATCTTTCATTTGTCAATCTTTATTTTCAAGATAAAAACTGTAATTATGTAGTAAGAAACTGACCGTGTTTTTGATGCTAAAGCTGAAATCCAGGCAGACATAAAAGACACACGTTAGTGCAGCTCTGAATACATTTATATAAGTACATTAATTTCACAGTCTCCTGTACAGCAGAGCTCAGGCTAGGGGAGGGAGAAGCAGCACTAAGAAGCCTAATAGTTGTGCTGCAGTATAATGAGGATAGGAGTAGAGAATAGAGTGACAGAGGGATAATCTCTTCACTCTGCTGCTTCTTCTTTCAATTTACAGTCACAGACCAGGAGAGGAATAGGACCTGTAATGGTTACTGGATTGCAGCAGAGAAAAATCCAGTCTTTTCTGCAGCCAGACAAGGTTGTGTGGGGTGTTGGAACTGTTTACATCTGAAGACTGGATGGACAAATCCAAGATGGTGGCACCAGGGTCTCACAGCAGTGAGAAGAATTGGCTGCAGAAGACAGCGATGGGCTCCTTTAACAGGTAAGTACCTGATTTTTAAAAGCCAGCAGGTACAGTATTTGTAGCTGCTGACTTATTTTTTTTTATTAATGAGTGAAGTTCATCTTTAACTGCCTCAATACTGGGCACTTTCACCCCCTTCCTGCCCAGGCCATTTTTCAGCATTCAGCGCTGTCACACTTTAAATGACAATTGTGAGGTCATGCTACACTGTAACCATGTGAATTTTTTATTATTTTCTTCACACAAATAGAGCTTTCTGTTGGTGGTATTTAATCATTGCTGGGTTTTTTGAAAAAAACAAACTTTTTTAAAAAATTTCTGTCAGTAAATTTTGTAAATAAGTAATTTTTCTCTTTCACTGATGGGTGCTGATGAGGCTGCACTGATGGTGATGGGCACTGATAGGCTGCACTGATGGGCACTGAGAAGGTGGTACTTATGGGTACTGATGAGGCAGCACTTATGAGCACTGATTAGGTAGCACTGATGAGGCGGCACTTATGGGCACTGATGATGTGGCACTTATTGGTGGCATTGATATGTGGCACTGATGAGCACTGATAGGCGGCAATGATGGGTGGCACTGGTGGGCACTGATAAGTGGCACTGGTGGGCACTGATAGGCATCACTGGTAGGCATTGATAGGCAGCACTGATAGGCGGCACTGATGGGCACTGATAGGTGGCACTGATGGGCAGCATTGATGGGCAGCACTGATGGGCATTGATGGGCAGCACTGATAGACAGCACTGATGGGCTCTGAAAGTCAGCAGTGACTGACATCACTAATGGGCACTGATTGCTGGCACTGGTGGGCACTGATTGTTGGCACTGGTGGTGCTTTAGTTTTATCAGGGCACTGATGATCAGTGCCCAGATTACATGTCTTGTTGGCCCCTGACTCTGTCAGTGTGAGGCGATGAGAGCTGATTACTAGCACTTCCTGTATTTACATGTGACCGGCTGTGATTGGACACAGCAGATCACATGCCTGACGAAGGGGTCCTGCTTGGCTCCGAAGCGTTGCACCATGCTATAATGTGATCACTCTTTAATAAAAACAGTTTGGATGAAATCAAGGATCCTTGGTGTGCTGGCAAATATTGACATGCGACACATGGCTAAAGAAGTGCGTCAGTGGCTCTTTACAGAGATCGGGTCCTAGCTACACGGCGTGGCCACGATCGACACACTGTGCACCCCTGCGGGCGTGCGGGAGAGGCCGTTCAGGTGCCCCATCGTATAATGTTCACACAGAACGAGAGCCGCACCATCCCTCCGTCATTTGATGGTAGGCGGGCGGCAACTGATTAAGCTAAGCCTAGGTACTGGGACAGGGATTAAAGGGTTGATATTTTATCTCAACCAGTTATTCCCCCCTAATAATAAAAGCAAAATGTTAGTTCTTCATTAATGGATTAAATACAGGAAATCAAGTTAATAAAGATATCAAAAGATATAGAATGTAACGACCTCCTAGACAATGCAACACATTTTCAGTAACTTGACAAGAGGAACTAAAGTTCTCTTGTCCAACTATATGTACAACTATATGTATACATTATGTATTGCAGCTTGTTAATAGATCGTCATTACAAGTGCCCCTAATGAAGCTAGTTAATAGGTTACCATTACAAGCAGCATTAATGTGGATAGTTAAAGGGGAAGTTTTGGGTATGTAAAAAAACAACATCTATACTAACCTCTATGCTGCAGCATTGGTGTGATGATGCAGCTCCCCCCGCTGGCTTGTAATCACATGACCACTGCCATAGTATGCAACCTCGTAGAGCTCATGGCCTAGAGCAGTGGTCTCCAAACTGTGCCCGGGGGCCGAATGCGGCCCTTTACTTGCCTTTATCTGGCCCTTGAGGCATTGTTCCAGCCACTGACACCAATGATGGGACAGTCTTGCTCCCACTAAAACCAACGATGAGGCAATATTCCTCCCAATGACACCAACTAGTTCTCCCCCTAATACCAAAGATGGGGCATTGTTTTCTCCCACTGGGCACAGTCTGGCCCTCTTAAAATCTGAAGGACAGTAAAGTGGCCCTTTTCTTTGAAAGATTGGAGACCCCTGGCCTAGAGGAAAAGCACAGCCATAGTATGCAACCTCATAGAGCTCACGGCCAGAGGCATAATGAAGCCATGGTATGCAACCTCATAGAGCTCACAGGCTTGCAGGATAATAAAGCCATAGTATGCAACTTCACAGTGGTCACAGCCTAGCAGGGTGATGAAGCCATAGCATGCAACATCCCAGACTTACTGGCCCTGCAAGCTTAATATGTAGCCTCACAGAGGTTACAATCTAGTAGGATGATGAAGGCTATGCACGCAGTTTCAAAAAAGGAACAGAAGAACAATACTTTTTAGCACAACTTGGTAATGCAATAGGAATGGGGAGAGGTCAGAAGAGAGAGCGCCAGAAAATAACAAAAACATTTGATTGGTTGCAGAAGCCAACCCATAGTACCCAATAGTTGTTCCCATATACATTTAGCTAAATAGGTCTTATTATGCTTTCAAACTTAAAATTAGGTATTCAATACATTTAGGACAGACAAGATGCACCAGAGGACTGCTGCCAGAGTCTGTTATATGACTTAGCAAACCTGCAATCAACATGCAGTAAACCCACAGTCACCAGATGCAGGTCAGCACGCTTGCACATCAAGTATATTTACATGGCCTAAAACCAGATGTTTCATCATTTGCCATAAAACATCTGAAAACTGGCCTTTGTCATAATAAGAGTGAAAAGCCAACCTTAAACATTTGTTGTCCCAAATGTTATTTTTCACAAAGGAATCCATGGAAATTGCACAGCATTACAAAGGCTATCATATGTGCAACCATATATTTGAAGTCATGTAGACATGTTTTACTTATTTTGAAATGATTTAATTAGAGCTGTTGTTCGATTTTTTTTTTTATTTTTTTGTAAGTAAATAGAAAATGCTGAACAATTTGTCATGTCCTTGTACAAAAATGAAAATTATTAACAGAAACACACAGCTGCATCAGCTATTCCTCTAATTTCAGCAAAGCTCCTTAATAATTAACATAGCTAACCCAACGTATAGATGGGCAACTTTGCTTATGGCTGCACAAACACTTATAATTGCTGATCACAGGATTGTAAGACAAACTACCTTTGCATAATGATTTTTTGCATGTTCTATCACTCTATGAAATGTTAACTTTCAATTTCCAAACCTCAAGACAGCATTGCAAGGCTAGAATTAAATGAGGAGACTGCTAAAGGCCCCAGTAAAGCAGCGTCCCATTCATTTAGAATATTATACTACTTTTACTATGTATGCAATGATAGCAAATACATAATTCTCTATGTTCAGTAAAATTGGATCTTTAGCTGTCCAAACATACATTTATTGGTGATCCAAAAATATATTAATTAAATTAATTAAAATGAATGAATTAAAAAATGTACATTTTCTAGCTATAGTTTCAATATCTAGATTTGCACAAATATAGTAAAGAGGTTGTCAAGCAGATCAACACACAGCAACAAATGACTGGAAAACAGCCAAGCCTAACCTCTTACCCATGGACTAAAAATTCTCATGATTTTTAGTCTACAATTGATATTTTTCAAGACAAAATATTTAAAATGTATAAACATGAATGAACTAATTATGTAATAGTGTTTCATGTAAATGCAATAAATTTACCAAATAAGCTGGTTTTGCTACTATTCTACAAGTTCCAGGGTTCACACTGATAAACGTGCAATGTGTTGTAAGGAAAGGCCTTCATTTTCCAGACATTAGAGATACATTTCTATCCTGAAAATATCTTTGTATAATAAAAGACATTTGTATCAACGCAGGGTTCACATGCAAAATTGTATTAAATAACCCTTAAACCATATTTACCACAGTAGCTTTATAAGCTTCCTTACCTTATTATGGGGAGGAGGGGGGAGGTGGTAATTTATGTCTTCCTGATCAGAGCACAGTTCACATTTTTGGCTTGTTTCCCTTAAACTCTGAATATTTTTTGGCACATTTCCATTTATTTGCTATTTTTTTCCAATTTCTTTTATAAAAGCTTGTCATTTGTATTATAGTAAATATATGTATATAATAAAAATCAACCATTTTTAATTGATTTAACTTTAACCAAACTAGTTCTCAAAGCACTTTTTGCAACAGTTAAGTACATTTTACCATTAGAAAAACAAGATTTTTTTATGGAAATAAAAAAGATGCATCTCTGTGCTTTGATGGGGTGGCAGCCAACACAGATAAATAATATACCAAAGGTATAAATAATCTTAAGAAAAAGTGTGTAGCGCCGAAAGTAAATGAACAGCGATGAACTGTGTTATAAATGGACAGCACATCCAAAAAGTGTTAAAGTGAGAAAAAAAATTAAAAATGCTAAAGTGAAAAAATATACATATACAGTATAAGTCCAATCTTGAATGGAAATCAACAATAAAAAAACAATATAGTGAAAACTATAGATTTAAATGCATAGTACCATGATAGGATCAGAAATATAAACTTATTGGTGAAAACACAATAGTTCAGTGCAAAGATGTGCACAAAAAATTGGTGGTGAGGTGACTTGGAAAGTGAAGAGATGATCCAGTACAGTGCTCCAAAATCATCCACCGCAGTTGAATGGACATTCAATGGAAAAGCTGGCTACCATCACAGCAGAAAACATGCACTCAGTGTAGATCCGCCATCTGTTGTGGGGAAGGCTGTTCAGCAACTCGCATCATCCAGGTGTAGCTGTAGTAAATAAAGCTCACAGTGAGCCAGATGAAGACTCCATAGTGTAGTATTTATTGGTATGTTAAAAGCCAAAATAAAATGAATCATAAAAACATATGACAATGGGTGCCAGTGCCAACCCAGTATCCGACAGTGGCCTGACGTCAGCATTAATGTCTCCTATCCAATGCGTTTCGTCCAATATGACGTTATCAAGGGGCCTTTAGACTTTTTTTTATAGAAATTGATTTTTTTTAGGCCTCATACACACGGGCGTATCTAAAAAAATAAACAAAACGTCGGGTCCGACGTCAAGGAAAAAAAGTAGACGTTTTTCGGCGTTATGCATTGGCATTTTTGAGCGTTAGTGAGCGTCGGCGTCAATAGGCGTTTTTTTAAAAAAATCATCCCTCTGCTATTTTTCAACCTAAAAACGTCGGCGTCAAAAAACGCCGGAAAACGCCGGTACAATATTAGGTGGCGTTTGTTGGCGTTTTGTGGCGTCGGCGTCAAAAAAACGTCAAAAAGTTACAGCCTCGGAACGCGATGGCCATGGGTTCTACTTTCTGCTCACTAACGCCGACGCCACCTACAGCTCAAAAACGCCGACGTTTTTATGGGGCCATTGACTAACATGGAGAGCTGCAAAAAACGCCAGAAAACGCCGGCGTCAAAAAACGTCCGTATGTATGAGGCCTTAAAGTCAAAGTAACATATATTTTTAGTGATTACACCTTTTGATTTGTTATAGCCGTAGTTAAACTTAAAATATTGATATTTTAAAAATATTTATAAGCTTGTCCCTCACCCCTATTTTTTGATTTTTTGTTATCATATTAATTATACAAATCTGTAGATCATGCACAAGCTTTGTATTTTACTGCAATCACCCAGCCTCTCAGCTAAATAGAAAATTGTCCTTAGAGCAATATATTGGGTGCTACTGCTGACCTCACCATCTGTAAATGCCAATTGTTGGCTGTCATACTAACAATTTGGCTTCAGTACTTTCCAGGTATTTAACCAAAAATAAGTATAGCAATAAGGAATTTCTCCCCAACTTGTGTCAGACAAGAAGCATTTTCACAGGAAGGCCAGCACCCAGTGTTTTTTCAATGACGGATGCACTTTAACAACTGTTGGCATTAGATATAAGCCACATAGGGAGTGCAGGGATTTCAGAAGGATGGCAGACCGATAGACGTACACTGTCTGTGAGACTGTAACATACAAACACTGTGAAGAGCTGCAAAATAGGAAGCATGTGCAACTAGCAAAACATTAGGGTTCCATTCACATATTGTGTAGCAGGAACCAGCGTTCCCGCTATGAGATTTCCAAAACAAGATTGTCATGTGATTTTGCATGTCACATAAGGCTAGCCCATTCACTCGATTGGGCTTTCCCTATGCGCATTTGTCTCCTGAAAAGAAGCTCCTACTCCTTTTCAGGCAACATGATTCAAGAGATTTTTAAAGGCATGATTTGGCGTGATTGCTGTGCAATCCTGCCGTGTGACAATCATGGCAGAGTTGCATCACATTTGGGGTGCCATTGACGTATGGCGCCCAAATGCATAGCGTGCATTTTGCAACGACAGCCACAAGAGCTCCCTGCTGAAGAAGCTCTTGTAAATGTAATGCATACCGGCCCTACTCTTTGCCGTAACCCGCTGCCATCCTGAGATTACGTACTATGGACTGTTACTTATGATGTGCCTGTATTATCGGCTCATTATGTGAGTAGGAAATCTTTATTTTTCTAAAGTTTTGGGATGTTTTAATGGAGAGCACTTAGATCTCTTCTTTTATTTATATATTTCTTGGGAATCATTTAAGAGACTTGGATTTCCAGTTCCTGCTGCAATATACCCTGATTGGGATATGTGCTGTTAATATATACAGTATCTCACAAAGGTGAGTACACCCCTCACATTTTTGTAAATATTTTATTCTATCTTTTCATGTGACAACACTGAAGAAATGACACTTTGCTACAATGTAAAGTAGTGAGTGTACAGCTTGTATAACAGTGTAAATTTGCTGTCCCCTCAAAATAACTCAACACACAGCCATTAATGTCTAAACTGCTGGCAACAAAAGTGAGTACACCCCTAACTGAAACTATTCAAATTGGGCCCAAAGTGTCAATATCTTGTGTGGCCACCATTATTTTCCAACACTGCCTTAACCCTCTTGGCTATGGAGTTCACCAGAGCTTCACAGTTCACCACTGGAGTCCTCTTCCACGCCTCCATGATGACATAATGGAGCTGGTGGACATTAGAGACCTTGCACTCCTCCACCTTCCGTTTAAGGATGCCCCACAGATGCTCAATAGGGTTTAGGTCTGGAGACATGCTTGGCCAGTCCATTACCTTTACCCTCAGTTTCTTTAGCATGGCAACGGTCATCTTGGAGGTGTGTGAGTACACCCCTAAGTAAAAATGTCCACATTGGGCCCAATTAGCCATTTACCCTCCCTGGTGTCATGTGACTCGTTAGTGTTACAAGGTCTCAGGTGTGAATGGGGAGCAGGTGTGTTATCACTCTCACTCTCTCATACTGGTCACTGGAAGTTCAACATGGCACCTCATGGCAAAGAACTCTCTGAGGATCTGAAAAAAAGAATTGTTGCTCTACATAAAGATGGCCTAGGCTATATGAAGATTGCCAAGAACCTGAAACTGAGCAGCAGCATGGTGTCCAAAACCATACAGCGGTTTAACAGGACAGGTTCCATTCAGAGCAGGCCTCGCCATGGTCGACCAAAGAAGTTGAGCTCACATGCTTAGCGTCATATCCAGAGGTTGTCTTTGGAAAATAGACTTATGAGTGCTACCAGCATTGCTGCAGATGTTGAAGGGGTGGGGGGTCAGCCTGTCAGTGCTCAGATCATATGCCGCACACTGCATCAAATTGGTCTGCATGGCTGTCATCTCAGAAGGAAGCCTCTTCTAAAGATGATGCACAAGAAAGCCTGCAAACAATTTGAAGACAAGCAGACTAGGAACATGGATTACTGGAATCATGTCCTGTGGCCTGATGAGACCAAGATAAATGTATTTGGTTCAGATGGTGTCAAGCGTGTTTGGCAGCATCCAGGTGAGGAGTACAAAGACAAATTTGTCTTGCCTATAGTCAAGCATGGTCGTGGGAGTGTCATAGTCTGGGGCTGCATGAGTGCTGCCGGCACTGGGAAGCTACAGTTCATTGAGAGAACCATCAATGCCAACATGTACTGTGACATACTGAAGTAAAGCATGATCCCCTCATGCCGCAGAGCGGTATTCCAACATGATAATGACCACAAACACACCTCCAAGATGACCATTGCCATGCTAAAGAAGCTGAGGGTAAAGGTGATGGACTGGCCAAGCATGTCTCCAGACCTAAACCCTATTGAGCATCTGTGGGGCATCCTTAAATGGAAGGTGGAGGAGTGCAAGGTCTCTAATGTCCACCAGCTCCATTATGTCATCATGGAGGCGTGGAAGAGGGCTCCAGTGGTGAACTGTGAAGCTCTGGTGAACTCCATAGCCAAGAGGGTTAAGGCAGTGTTGGAAAATAATGGTGGCCACACAAGATATTGACACGTTGGGCCCAATTTGAATAGTTTCAGTTAGGGGTGTACTCACTTTTGTTGCCAGCAGTTTAGACATTAATGGCTGTGTGTTGAGTTATTTTGAGGGGACAGCAAATTTACACTGTTATACAAGCTGTACATTCACTACTTTACATTGTAGCATAGTATAATTTATTCAGTGTTGTCACATGAAAAGATAGAATAAAATATTTACAAAAATGTGAGGGGTGTACTCACTTTTGTGACATACTGTATATAGTGTTCATAAACTGTCTTACCTGGTAATTCAACTCTGTCTTGAATACACATATCATTGTCAGGTCGACGACCACACTTCTCTGCACTTAAAGTGTTACTAAACCTACAACAGTTAAATAAGTCTGTATATGCACTAAAGCATGCTTGTTATACTCACTGTGAAACCTAGGGGGTTAATCCTCTGTATTGTGTAAAAAGGCTGTTTGATCTCGTCTTCTCTGATGCTCCTTCTTTTACTGTTCCCTAACCATCTCCTGATAAGACAGAGCCTTTGCACATGCTCAGTTTTGTGTATATTACTAAAGAGTTTTTTAGGGTTTTTTATGGGAGGTGTAGTGAAGTAGTAGTGGGTGAATGAATGTTATTATTTAGTTATTATTATGATGATTAATTTTCCGCAGCACCCGGTCCTTCCAGAGAGAAACATTTATTTCCTTCAGACAGAATAAAGTCCATCAAGAGATAATACAATCCAACATAGGTGTACATATATTGATGACAGGGATAGTGTATCATTGAGACCACTTCAGAGGAACCCAGTTTTCCTGCCACACATTACTTAACCCAGGCTCCCCTCTTATACATCTTTCTCCCCCCTCCCATGGGTGACTAAGAGTGAGCAATTTAATTAGGCCTTTTGTCTTGAAAGAGTGACAGATAATGACCCTAAGCCGTCAACAGCTGTAAACTCCTAGGTGGTCTTTTATTAACATTAACATATCATGGTGGCATTATCTGTCAAAACTCCCTTTGAAATGCCTAATTAGATAACCAGTCCCGAATATTACAGGGCTGTTATCTGCCCCTTTTACATGTAAAGAACAATGGGTTTGGTCAGTCTATTCTTTAATCAAAACTCCCTTTGAAATGCCTAACTAGATTGTCAAGTGTCTGTCCCAATACATAACCAATGTATGTATACACAATATAATATATACATGTGCATGCACATACACACACATATATACATATATATATATATATACACACACACATTAAATATTACACAACAAGAGGGTGCATGTGATCAGCACATGGCCAATCAGCACTGTCCAGACAGAGGGTTAGCGGTCCTGCGGTCTCATAGGACAGTCAGAACAGAAGGAAAACCCCTCCTATAAGCTTTAACCAGATCCTAATAGAAGTCATAATACTGCTATATACTGCTGATGAAACAAGATATTTAGAAGTTAATATTTACTAAGATAATTGATTTTCCATGTTCTGTGTACTGTGGGAGACCAGATATAGTGAGTGCAGGGTCCTGGGTTTAGTAACACCTTAAGCAACACAGCTTGGTCACTGACCAACTCCCAGCCTAATAACTGGACAATGAAGGAACTCACTCTGATCTCCCCACCTGTCATTATGCTCCTAGTCACCAGTGGTGCAGATTCCTGACTGCCTCCTTCTAGTTTAAAGGGCTATAATAAGGGTTTAGGTGGATATTAAATTATTATACAAAGGTATTTAGGAATGCAATTAACACGTTTTAGTGAATTCATAACTAGATAAAATGAGGATCTTTAGATCTGCCTGGAATTCAGCTTTATTTTATTACATTACTAGAAATACAGTGACATACAGTTTTGTTTTACTTCTGTAATCCCATCTTAATTCCTCTATAATAAAACATGTATTAAATGCAAACATCTTGATACTCCACACTCCTCCTGTGAGTTTTATAAGAGCATTTCTGTGATTCCAAACTATTCCCAGTATGTGAGGCCAGACAATGCACAACTACAAAGTGAGAGCATGTTTCCATATTACAGAAGCAGTATACAGTGGAGATCCAGGGCTAGTGAAAAAAGAACAAGTTTTTCCACAGGGTTTAGCAATGACGCAACAAGCCACAACGACGCCTGAAGCCTCACCAGGAGGCCTGAGCTCTGCGTCAGAGCAAGCGGACTCTGAGGGTGTGAATATTACTGGGCAGGGTGGCATTTAAAAGAGCATTGCCAAATTTTAAGGTGGAGCAACCGTAACAGTGAGATTGTTGATCCTTCAGCAGATGTTTTCACTGGGCCCCAGCCAGGCTCCACTTACTGACCAGAGATGATCATCCAGTTATTCAGTATTCAGTATTTCTGCAAGAGTGCATTGCTACGTAAAACAATCCATTCAGTTTAAAATAGAAGTGAAAGGCAAAACATTATTTGCATTGATAAAAAAAAAACATTATAAATACATTTTTTCCCTTTTTACATTATCACATTCCCTCTGTTCTCAGCTGAATAAGAGCTGGTGGAGGCAAAGCATCAGAACACTGAGCTTCCCAGTGAATGGCTGTGCAGCGGGGGGGGGGGGGGGGTTAGTGTTAGGACAAGTCTGATAATTGGAGGAGAGCACGCTGAGTTCTGAAGAGCAGAGGGACTGGCAAGAACACCAGGGATTTCACATAAAAGAAGCAATACGAGGAGAATAGGATACTTTCTCATACAAGTACATGGTACAGCAGGCACATACATGCTGCATGCTTGCCATGACTCCAATGAGTAAGCATTCCTTCAAGGGACAGCTGGAGAGTGCCGTGAGCATGGCTCACCCATAGGAATGAAAGGAACTGTGGTGGACATGCACAGTATAAACAGTAGCTGAGTGAAATCATGCCAAAGAAAAGATTGCTGGATCACAGAGGAAGGTAGGTATTATCCCAGGTAGGTTGCACTCAGGGGATATAATTAAAGACAATTTCATCAAGGATAAAGTTGTCCTTTACATACAGATATCCTTCAGTTTTCCTTATCCTCCAGCAACCTCCCAAATCTTGGCCTTGCCTGTTCTTGCTCCTCTAAGATCGTTGCTGCGCGTTCTGCTGGGAGTGACACGACCTCTTTGCTCTTCTGGAATAGCTCTGCTCAAAGCTGGGAACATTTCAAAACTAACCTTACAGTGAGGCTCTCCTTGCATTGTAAGGGTTAAATACTTGGTTTTGTTTAGGGTACCATTAAAAAGCAGCTAATGGTACCCTTGTTATTCCTTGTTCCCTGATTGTGGTTGGGCCCTCAGGATCCCCACTGCTGGCCCTGCATTGTATGTAATTATGTCAGAGTGCCTGTGACTGACATAGCAGGGAGAAGGAACCTGCAGGAGCAAGAGATAAGGTAAATAAGATTGCTTGTTAATGGAACTCCTAACAAAAGCAAGCATTTAACATGGTATGGTGGTATGGTGGGGTATTATTCACCCGATGGTCAGTCTTTTCATAGGTATGAATGGATCGCTTGCCTAGAAGAAGCTCTGGTAGACATTCTGTGAAGATGCTGTGAGGTTCCCTACTTTCTCTGGGTGAAATCTCACAAAAAGTATGAACCATAGCATTAGGTTAACAGCTGGACAACTATAATTTTAAAAGAGAAGTCATCAGTATTAGTCATGTATTTGTCATAGGAAAGGTTTACTTTAAAATAAAGCATTATGGCATAGAGAAGTCCTGTATAGATGAGTTGCCTCTGTTATATTTAGGTTGGCATTGTTCTTAAGCAGAGGACAAGTAAGTCATCTATTCTTTCCCGAAATTTGCTGACTTCCCTAATAGTTACCAAATATGCCTAAGTTTATAGTTGTTAAGTGTTGAAGAGAAATGGAGTAGTTTATATTTGCACTGTACAACACGATCCTGGAATGTTCTAAAAGCAGAATATTATCAGATCTGTGGAAGCTAAGATTGCATTAACTGTGTAATTACATCTCATTACATTTGCCCCTTGGCTTTCTGCCACTTGAAATCATGTTGGAGCACCAGCCTGTAAATGATCTTTGGTGTGTAAAAGGAAATGGGTAAACCCATTAGATGTGGAGATTGTAATCAACTATTTTGTCTTATGTTTTACCAGTATTGATTACAGTGAATTGTATGAACTGGAAACTCACATTTTCCTCCCAGTCCAGTAAATCCATGTTCACATTTGTTTCTCAGGTTTAGTAACATGACAATTATAATAGCATTTCCCAGAAGGTTATGTTTGTATTCTCCTTTTATATATACAAGTATAAAGAAAACCATATGTTGGAACGCTATGGTCTTCAATGAGGGTGGGAGACATATGGTACAACACAGACAAATAGCACGCTTTACAGTAATGTGCATTGCTTTACATTGTACATGTGTTTGTTTTGTGTGTTTGTGTTTATGTAATGAATGTATAACCTGACCTTCATATTACTGACAGAGTCACAGTCTTATGGAAAGAAGTTTTGTGACTACGCTGCTGTAGAAGTAGCCCAGTCTGTAATTACTGGCATCCGTGTGGCTGCCTACCTCCTACTAACCAAACTGGGCACCTTGGCTTTTATTCTTCAGCTCATTCGGTCAATCTCTGGCACACCGTTTCTGCACTAAACTCGATATGTGTAAAGTTATGGGGTGGTCATTACCATGTTCTTTTGGGGACTCAATAAAGTTATAGCTTACTAGGAATCTGTACAATGGGTAAGTTACAACACACAAAAATTCCCCAACATTAGTGCTGTTCATCAGCATAGACTATCACATTTTTGTTGGTTATCTGTGTCCACATTAGGGGGATTTAAGGTTTATATAGATATATACATTGCGGGAATGCATGTGTTACCGCAGTGCGTGGCAATGTGCATAAAATGCGTTGACGTAATGCATGGCAAAACAGCATAATACATTGAGTCAAAACATTGTGGCGCATCCAATATTTTGGATGTTTTGTCGCATTTAACACACTGTACAAATGTAAATGGGCCCTTACTTTGTTTGTGTCCTAGTGACTGCAATCACTCGGACTTTAGAGAGATTTTCTTTTACTTTATGGTTTGTCTACAGGACAGAAAATTAAAGAAATCTTTAGAATGAAACAAAAAAAAAAAAAAGAAGACAGTGGTAACCATTCCATACTCTATTCAAAATAATTAAAGAAACACATGGTAAAATTACAAAATTATTAAAGTACTACCTGTTATTTCTGTAATTCACTTATTTCCTAGGAGTGTATCTAGGGGAAGGGTAGTACAGGCAGATGCCCAAGGCGCAGTAAGGTGCAATATAGCAGTGGTTTCCAAACTGTTGCCCTGGCATGAACACTGCCCATTTGCTGTCTAAAGAGTCCATCAGAGCGGTCTCTACAGGAGACTCAAGGAACCCTCACATGATCCTGAAAACTTCAAGTAATGGTATCTTGACAAGAGTATGCAAGGTGCAGCGACACGAGCGGCACAGCGTTATGATCACCAGTCTCTACGTCCCATAGAAGCACTGCAGAAGGTCACCTGATTGTGGATTTAGGCTTCATTGTGGATGTTTAACACTTTTGCTAGGTACTGGTGGAAATGGGAAATGTTTTTTTATTCCTTTGTCTGGAGTGGGGCTTTAAATATTTAGGGATTTAACTATTGATTTAAAAGGAATCGTTTTATGTGTTTATTTTTATACAGTAATTATGTGCCTCTTTTAAAAAATATTATGGAATTAAAATACTTACAAGCTAATGCAAATGGATAAGGATTGTTATGTTTCTCAAGCTTAGCACCTTGTCGTTGCTATACACTAATAATTTATATGTAAACTCATTTCAGTAGAGTGGTACAGACTGTGTCCCTTACAGTTTTGAAAAGCATTTTTCCTAAAATAAATGCTTTTTTAATGTGAACCATACAGCTATTAAGCATATTGAAATAATTCAAAATCCCTTCAAGCTAAAAGGAAAGCAAGGCAGCCTTGTAAACTCATGCTGATTTTTATTATATGTACATGACAGGAGTCAATAAATTTTCATTCAAATACTACCTTTGTTTAGTTTACATACAAAACACATTTCACCGGTTTGCCATCTATGCCATTCATTTTATGATCATTCATTGAGAACTGTTACTGATAATTGTGGAATAAATTATGTGGTACTTTTGTCATATAGAGATATGATTCTAGGGAGCAATATGAATATTTTAAAATTAATATCCATCTCAATACATTTAAAGTGTATGTAAACTTTAGCCATAATCTTCTTTTATTTTCTCCCTTTTGGTATATTTAATATACCGCTGAGCGGGATTTGTTATGATAAGTGTTCAATAAGTGCAAAAAAAAGTTTGTTGATCCTGCCAGGAATGTTGTGAGTTTATAACTAATAGTGCTCTCTGCCTCTGCAGACTGTCATCAGTTAGTATTGTTCTGAGTTCTCTCTGACTACAAAACACTTCTATCCTATGTCATGGAGAAGAAGAGATGGACAATTTTTGTGTAATCCTATAATACTTGATGACTAAGGGTAGCAACACTGCCACGCTATAGATACAGTGAGTGAGCATTGTAACTAGAGTTGAGCGAACCCGAACTGTAAAGTTCGGGTCCGTACCGAACTTTTGGGTGTCCGGGTATTTTATTCCATGTGTTGAAAAGCTGCCAAGGGCAGCCAATTAACAAGTGTTTGACTGGTTTTCCCTAGAAGCCATAACAGCCATGCCTACTAATGGCATGGCTGTGATTGGCCAGTGCACCATGTGACCCAGCCTCTATGTGGGGCTGGAGTCACCGTGCTGCATGTCATATACTCTCAGAATAGTTTAGGGAGAGGATGCTGCTGGCTCTGTGAGGGACAAATTGCAGATATTATAGAACATCTCATCCTGCATTACTGAATGATCTGATTGTGGACTAGGGAGAGATACTAGTACTGGTGCTTTGAGAGACAGATTGCACACCTCATCCTGCTGCACAGAACGATCTGACTAGACTAGGTATAGTCTGTTGCTTTAAGGGAAAGATTATTCTTCTAAAATCATCAAGTTGTACAGGGAAAGGTTCCAGCTGTTGCTTTAAGGGAAAGATTAGTGTTCTAAAATCATCATCAAGTTGTACAAGGAAAGGTTCCAGCTGTTGCTTTAAGGGAAAGATTAGTGTTCTAAAATCATCATCAAAGTGTGTGGGAAAAGCCTATATCAGCCACAGGGAGCCATATTAGTGTTCTAAAATCATCATATTAGAACACTAATATGGCTCGCGGCTGAAATATGCTTTTCCCACACAATTTGAAGATGATTTTAGAACACTAATATGGCTCCCCGCGCCTGCAATAGGCTTTTCCCATACACTTTGAAGATGATTTTAGAACACTAATATGGCTCCCAGCGCCTGCAATAGGCTTTTCCTTTACACTTTGAGGATAATTTTAGAACACTAATATGGCTCCCCGTGCCTGCAATAGGCTTTTCCCATACACTTTGAAGATGATTTTAGAACACTAATATGGCTCCCTGCGGCTGATATAGGCTTTTCCCACACAATTTGAAGATGATTTTAGAACATTAATATGGCTCCCTGCGGCTGATATAGGCTTTTCCCACACAATCTGAGGATGATTTTAGAACACTAATCTTTCCCTTAAAGCAACAGCTGGAGGCTTTCCCTGTACAACTTGGAGATGATGTTAGAATCTAAAATCATCTCCTAGTTATATAGGTAGAGGTTCTTACTGTTGCTTAAAGGGACAGATTATTGTTTCTTGCACAAAATTAAAAAGTGCATCTACATTGCTGGTTTAAAAAAAACAAAAAAATTCCAAAAATAAAAAAAACAGTGTTGGCTACCTCCTCCTCCTCTACCGCCACTTTCACAGCCTCCTCAACCTCCAACTCCACATCCACCTCCATTTGTGATTTTAGGTTAAAAATTAGTTTAAGTTATTTCCCTATCCCCATTTCTTTGTAGGGCACTTGTCCGACCCTTACCCCCATGTTCCTTCCTTTTGCAGACCTCTAGGACTTTCCAGGACTTTGTTACAGTCATTTTTGTGCCTAAAAGTTTGGGTCCCCATTGATGTCAAAATTCGACTGGACCCGAACCAGGACTTTGTCCCGAAGTTCGGCCGAACCAGCAGAACCCGAACTTCCAGAGGTTCGTTCACCTCTAATTGTAACCTTAGGAAGAACTTGCATTACTGTTGGACCAAATTATAATTTTACTGGTTATTTTCTTACTTTTTTTTATCAAGCATTAGCACATTTGAGCGCTATTTATTAGAACACTCCTGATTTTATTTTTTATTTTTATTTCAGGTACTTATACAGCGCTATCAATTTACACAGCGCTTTACTTACACATTGTACATTCACATCAGTCCCTAGCCTCAAGGAGCTTACAATCTAAGGTCCCTAACTCACATTCATACATATACTAGGAACAATTTAGACAGGATCTAATTTACCTCCCAGCATGTCTTTGGAGTGTGGGAGGAAACCAGAGTACCCGGAGGAAACCCACGCAGGCACAGGGAGAACATGCAAACTCCAGGCAGGTAGTATCATGGTTGGGATTCGAACCAGCAACCGTTTTGCTGCCAGGCGAAAGTGCTATCCACTACACCACTGTGCCGCCCTGATGAAGCCATGATAGATATGTGAAGGATGTTGGGTAGTTAGGATACGTTTTGCTATTGGTTTTGAAGCCTTTATTTTTGGAAGGTAGATTACTGACTGGGAGACGGAGGTTTGACGTTAAGGTAATCTTTAATTTTTTATTTTTATTTCAGGTACTTATATAGCGCTGTCAATTTACACAGCGTTTTACATACATATTGTACATTCACATCAGTCCCTAGCCTCAAGGAGCTTACAATCTAAGGTCCCTAACTCACATTCATACATATACTAGGGACAATTTAGACAGGATCTAATTTACTTCCCAGCATGTCTTTGGAGTGTGGGAGGAAACTGGAGTACCCGGAGGAAACCCGCGCAGGCACAGGGAGAACATGCAAACTCCAGGCAGGTAGTGTCATGGTTGGTATTCGAACCAATGACCCTTTTGCTGCCAGGCGAAAGTGCTATCCACTACAACACTGTGCCGCCCTGATGAAGCCATGATAGATATGGTGAAACATGTTGGATAGTTAGGATAAGTTTTGCTATTGGCTTTGAAGCCTTTATTTTTGGAAGGTAGATTACTGACTGTTTGGGAGACAGAGGTTTGACGTTAAGGTAACCTTTAATTAGAGAGGTATAAAGCGCTATGATGAGGAAGAAGCTAATCCTTAAATGGATATAGTAATAATTTTTTAGTTGTACATTGACACTCCATATAGTTGAAAAGGAATGATAGACAGGATAGTAGGTGGTAGGCCATAGACCAGTTCTCTCAGATCCTCCAAAATGGGAATATTGTGAAATAATTGAAGATGTAGGTAAAAATTTTAAATATACTCTACACGTCTATATTTTTGTTAAAAATGAAATGTATGTTGACTGTAGTGAGAACCAGCAGAATTGTTTGAGCACTCCATTTCTGGCTTGCTGGAGCAGCTGCCACAAGGAAAGGTTGCATTAAGATTTTAGCTACGTGCAGCTCTAAATTATTAAGCCCCCCCCCGCCCTCCCCCCAATATCTATATCCTGCCTGCCCCCTTTAAACTATCTATAGTTGGAAAAGACAGAATTGTTTGAGTGCCCCATTTCTGGTGTGCTGCATGTGGAGCCATGCAGATTGGTTCTTTTTTCTCAGGAGGAGGACTGGCGGTGACAAAGCTTAATGTGGGTGATACAGTGGGACTGGCAGTGACAAAATGAACCAGACAGGAGAGAGCATAGCTTTCATGAACATAACAGCTGGTGATACTGATATAGAAATCCGTGTTTATGCACTTTGTGTTATGGAGTGATGACACTCTGCCCATCTCCCACAATCTCCTGCCTGTAAATCACCCTTTCATGCCTTTCCAAGGAAGCTACATGCTGCTGTGCTTATGCACATTCCTGATGCATATTTTTCTGTTGCCAACATTAAAAAAAAAAGACGTGAAAAACACATACAATCTGTTATCACTATTGTTATGTTAGCATGGGGGAACTGCATTGTGATTAATTCGCATTAATGTCAGTTAGCCCCACCTCATGGCCAGAGGCCAAATTACTTCTCAAGGCCCCACATACAGAAGGATAACGTCTTATACACCTGTCCCGGCACTGACTCCAGATGCATTTTGAGGGGAATAGCGCTGGGCACTTTCTTTCACCAGCGCTTCACAACACACTTTACTCCTTACTCATGTTCAGACTCGAAGGCAAGTATCAAAACCATTGCACTTATTTTGTGAGGTCTTGAATGCCGTGGTTCCAGGCCCAGTGCCTTGCAGGTTCCATTCTGTAGTTGTTCCCTGGTGACAACCATGGATTCCCCTATTCGATGGATTCCCTCTCACTTCTTGTTTTGGCTGTGGTAAATGAAGGAAAGGAAATTTCCCCAGTGGGATACAGATGGTAAATAAACTAATAGATGTTTTAACCCTCTTCTCTATCTAAGAGAGGGGGGAGGATTAGGACTGCCCCCGTTGCACACCGTTACCTAAGTATATGAAACATGGACCACCTCGGCACCCAGGAAATACACATAATTATAAAAAATATATAATTTATTGGAATACACAATTGAAACATAATACATACAAATATAAGTATTATGATGTATGTTTTATGTTTCAATTGTGTTCCAATAAATTATATATTTTTTATAATTATGTGTATTTCCTGGGTGCCGAGGTAGTCCATGTTTCACATACTTAGGAAATGGTCTGCAACTGGGGCAGTCCAAATACCCCCTCTCTTCAATACTTAATTTGGATGATGGTACCGCCCTATCCCTCATGAATACTCAGATTGAGGCTTTTCTAATTCTTCTCTATCCAAAATGAAAAAAATGTTACCTTTAATTTAACTTAAAGAAAATAAATACTTTAATAGAATTGGCCATCCAAGCATCCCGCCCCCCTATAAATCCCCCAGACCAGATGGCTTCTCCATTGAATGGTATAGGCTACATATGGAGGCACTTATCCCTAGGCTTAGATCCCTATTTCAATACTGTTTGGACAATCGGATGCTACCTTCCTCTTTGATGGAGGCTCATGTTATTTTATTACCCAAACCAAGCAAGAACCCATTGGAGTGTTCCTCTTATAGGCCAATAGCCCTTCTGAATCAGGATCTGAAGGTTTTAACCAAAATAATGGCCACTAGACTGTATCGAGTTATCACAGTGCTAGTCGATATTGATCAGGCATGGTTTTTATCTAAAAAGTCTACGGATACTAATCTGAGAATGCTCTTTACACAGGTTGACCATGCTAATCGGGGGACGAGAGTGGTGCTTTCTCTTGACATAAAAAAGCCTTTGATTCAATAGATTGGACATATATGGCCACGGTATTTTGTTGTATGGGTTTTGGCCCCTGGTTCCTCACTTGGATCACTTTACTATATGTCATCTGGTGGCAAACCTTAGTATTTGTACAGCAGTTTCCTCTTTGTTTCGGTAGGCAAGGGTATACGACAGGGGTTTCCCCTTTCCGCCTCCCTGTTTGCACTCATGATTGAGCCCATCGCCATTACCCTGCGCACCTCATCGGCGGTAAAAGCACTTGAATTGGGAGGAATCCGCAATGTACTTCCCTTTATGCAGACAGCGTGCTCCTATTCATGCAAGACCCAGGTCTGTCCTTACGCACAGTGTTTAAGATTCTCATGAATTTTGCTCAGTTTTCGGGCATCCAGGTTAATGTCTAGTCTAGTCTAGTGTAATGCCAATTGACGCCGAGGCTCAGGCTCATGCTGATCCAGATATTCTTATTGTTTGGGTGTCTAATTTTACTTATCTTGGAATTCAAATTTCATCTAGGGTTGGAGATTTTATGTCACGTTATTTACTACCTTTAATACCCATGGTTAAATGCCGGTTGGAGGCCTGGCAACATCTACCCCTATCCTTTGGTCAATATTCTCAAAATGAAAATTCTGCAGCTTTTCTTATATTTCCTCCATAACTGATTGGTTTGGATACCCCGGGTGTACTTTAAACATATTGACAGTCTCATTAGCTCCTTTTTGTGGCCCTCATCTCATCCTAGAGGTCTGGCATTACCCAATCTCTACAATTATGTTCTGTCTGGCCAAATGGTTTTCACAAGGCGTGGTTGCTCAGAGATGATGGGGATGCAGCCTAGAGGCTGCTATCCTGGGATCATATGAATCATCATATCATCCAATCTGACGTACAGAGGTCCCCAAGTGGTGTCTACATTGACTGGCTTCATGCGGGCAACTCCCTACTCACTGTTATGGTTCAATCCCAGATCCAGTACTGTGGCCAAGAGTTGGTGTTCACGGTTGAAAGATATAATAGAGCATTAGAAACTGTGTACTTTTGATCAATTAAAAAAACAAATTTCATTTGGTACATATTCCGCAATCTGCAACTGAGGCATGCATTTGTTACACAGTTTGGTTCTGTCGCCCTGGTCACTTGATCCTCCAGTTGGGAAACAACTGTTGTGTGCGGAACATGTTTGGATGCCCCTTACACCCAATTTCCAAGGTGATGATTGGGACATGTAGGAATATCTGTTTAAGGCTTTACCTCATAGTTAAGCCCCGTACACACGGTTCGACGATCGTACGTACGACCGTGTTGAATCGTACGTTGGCTGTTGCATGTAGCATACTGACGTGCACCCGACGGTCATACAAACAACATGCGGACGGCCGGACGTAATGATGGGAACGAGCGTATGAAGAGGCTGGTATCGTGGCGCCACCCTTTGGGCTCCTTCATCTAATTTTGTGTTAGTTGAAGTCTGGTGTGTGTTGATTCGCGACTTTCAGATCGTTCTTCAGATCGTTCTTTGGATCGTTCTTTGGCTCATTTCTGGATGCTCGTTCGTCAACGATGTTGCCTTCTCGAGAGAGAAATCTCGCTACTGTTGGGCTAGGAGTTCAGGCTTGGACCCTAAACCAACATAGGAGAAGGAGGGAGAGGAGTTGCTGGACCAAAAATTGGTTGCTTAACCGTGATCAATTTGGTCATATGGCTTTGGTCAAGGAGCTCCAGGAGAAAAATCCTGATGATTTCAGGAATTATCTCCGGATGACGGACCCCTGCTTTAGCCACCTCTTGGCATTAGTGTCCCCCTATATCCAGAAGGAGGACACATGCATGCACCTTGCTATCACCCCTGAGCAAAGGCTCATTGCTACCCTGCACTACCTGGCGACAGGAAGAAGCCTGCAGGACCTGAAGTTCACCACAGGCATCTCCCCCCAGGCTCTTGGAGTGATTGTTCCTGAGACATGCTCAGCCATCATCTAGGTGCTGCAGAAGGACTATATTAAGGTATGTTTCATGTTAATACCACATTTTATGTGTTTCTGTTTGATAATATAGTATTTGCCCTTTTTGCCAATACCTAATTAGTAACATTACAATATGCTGTGAATGTCTTCTTTGGCCTCATGCATGCTCTAAGCTTTTTACAGCCCCTTTTTTCCTCTGCATGCCTCCCCAGCATGTTGTCCAGTGTCCATACACACTCAGAGGGTAGGGTTGCCACATCATCCCTTTAATCCAGGATACATATGAATTACAGTTTCTGAGGCTGATTTAATGCAGATAAGGCACCAATTGAGTTTAATTACCACCTTAATCAGCCACAGAACCTGTGTAATTAGTATGTGTCCTGGATTAAAGGGATGATGTGGCAAACCTATCATAGGGCTGCCATCAGGGGGTACAGGCAGTACTGTTTTAAGGGGCCCCAGTGTGTCAAGGGGCCCTTACAACAAAGACTTTAGCAGTCTTTAACATTGGAGTCTATGGGAGGGGGGCATCCAGTTTGGGGAGACCATTCTCCTGAACCCTAGGCGACAAAAATAACAAACTTTCCCCACAAGGAGAGGCCCCCCTGGACCACAACTGGTTCAAATTTGGGACCTGCAGCACCTATGCTTTGGCACAAGGTCTTATTGCAAGCATTGAGTGAGGCTCTGTTGCCTGTGCACTGCTTTTTGAAGCCCTTGAATTTCACACTAGCATGCATTGCACACTTTGCTGGGTCATGCTTGGCAGGCTACATCTCTCAAGTGTGACAGAGTGTATTGTTCCTACTGGGGCTGCAACATGTGTACACCCCTGGCCCGTGGGCAGATGTGGTGGAATGGCCCAGTGTGAAGGTCCTGGGTAAGGTTGGTGGTCAGAAGGGGGGGCAGGTTTAAAGCTGTGTAAGGGGCTCCAAAATTTCTGATGGCTGCACTGCCCACTCAGCCTGGCAATGCCACAATTACTTATGTCAGATGCAGTTTAGGCGTCCCCCCCCCCTCCCAAAACACACACTTTTGCCACATTATTTTTTGCTTTCCAACCAGGCAGAGTGCTTGAGGTGTTCTTATTATGTGAAACCTAAGCCCCATGCTCCCAAAAAGTTACATCATTTAAAACTACTGTATCTCCAGAAATGTAATCTCCTATACACACTCTCCATCGTTTGCTGGTGACATTTCCCTACTATTTCCCCAAAACATGTAGTGCAAGGGCCTGCTTGATTTTCTCCTTATTTTACCTCATGTGATCTCTTTTGTTTGAATATGGTTGGAAAAGTGTAATTAGCCAAGTCTATTTTCTGCAGGTTGTGCTTCTCCCATGTCTTTACATCTTGACTGAGCTGGGAATGGAAGTGTAGCTTTATGTTGCCCTTGCATTTGTATGTTGAAGAACATTTTTATGTTTGTTGGCAAAGTCTAATTTTTGGGGTTTTTTTATCCACAGTTTCCTTCAAATCCCCAGCAGTGGCAGGAAGTTGCTGGCCAGTTCATGCAGCAATGTGATTTTCCGAACGTCGGGGGGGCCATTGATGGGAAGCATGTTCGGATTGTGCCACCACCCAACTCGGGCTCCTATTATTTTAATTAAAAGGGGTTCTGCAGCATTGTGATACTTGCTATAGTGTCGGCAAGTTATGAGTTTTTGTACCTGGACGTGGGTAAGAATGGCCGCAACTCCGATGGAGGCACCATCATGCAGACGGAGTTTTATAGGCGGCTTTAGAATGGCACCCTCAACTTGCCACCTGCAGACCACAATGTGGAGGGTCTGAACTTTGTTTACGTTGCAGATGAGGCGTTTGGGCCTGGGGAACATATAATGAAGCAGTTTCCGCAACGTAACCTGACCGCTGACCAGTGGATTTTTAACTACCGACTTTCACGTGCTCGAAGAGTGGTGGAAAATGCGTTTGGCATTTTGGCCAACAGATTTCGTCTGTTTTTGACGCCTATAAACCTGGCGTTATATAAAATAAACCACGTGGTACTGTGCTGCTGCATTCTCCATAATTTTTTGCGCAGGAATGCCACAAATTATCTCCAAACTGGACCCACTGACCCTGATGCAGCCCTGCCAGGCCCAAGTACAGCAACATCCACTGAAGGCTGTCCGTCAGATGCAATGGCAGACCTTCAAAGTCGACGTGCTACCTTGGCCACCCAGAACGCCAGAGAATTGAGAAACAAATACATGGAGTATTTTGTGGGGAGAGGGACTATGTCCTGGCAAAACATGATTACAGATCATTAATCTTATCCTTATAAATGAATACTTAATTTTAACTACTCTTGTCTGTGTGTTTTTTCATGTGGAAAAGAGATGTTCTATGTGTGCTTTATTTTTGCTCTTGCTCCAAGAGAGAAATCTAACCTTCATTTCTCCATGAGATCCAAATTTCACCTTCTGAAATGTATTTTGGTGTGCAGGGGTTGTGCTACATATACACAAACACAAAATGTTGTTGGTGTTCATGCATTCCATGCATGAAGACCAAAAACATGATACATTAACAACTGTTTTAAATGTTAAGAGATGAACTACATCTGTGTTGACCACATAGAAGAGCACGTTTGCTGTTTAAAGACCTAAACTTTATGGAACTCACAGGCATAAATAAAGTAAAGAAGAAGCCACACACTGTTAGTATCAAATATAGATTTATATTGTTTGCACATTCTGATGTGCTTAGCAACATTTTAAATCCACATATAAAACCAGATTTAAAAACAGATAATGTAAACATGTACTCCATCACATCAGGGGTTGTCAAGTGTCATCTTTCTGTGTGGGCAAATCCCCCTTCCTCCAAACTGGAGTTTCTTGGAGAAAGGGGTATTGCATCTGAGAAATGTGTGAGTGCACCACATCAGTGGTTCCAAGCTGACGCGTTTCAGAGTTGCCCCCCTTTATCCAAGATAGTGGAGTTTGTTTAAAAGTGCGCACCCCCAAGACGTGTCAGCTGAGAACCCATGATTGGATCAACTCACACATTTCTCCGATGCAACACCCCTTTCTCCCAGAAACTCCAGTTTGGAGAAAGGGGGTTTGCCCACACCGAAAGATGACACTTGACAACCCCTGATGCGATGGAGTACATGTTTACACGCTTTTTCGGGAGATCCTTTAAAGTGGGCAACATGCCCTAAAATGGGGTCCACCACACCAGCCCAATTGCAAGAATTGCCTTAAAATTTTCCTAGCATGTCCCCAACATCCCTCAGTCGCTGCTGGAGGTTCTGCGCTGCCCTCTCCTGTTCCTGCGCCAACCTCTGCAGTTCCTGTGCTGCCCTCTGGTGTTGCTGTGCTGCCCTCTCGATCTTCTTCAGCTCCACACGGCACCACTGGATGTCCCTGCTGAGGCAGCCAATGGTGCAGTGTGGCAGCTCGTGAACTGTAAGTAGAGGAAAATGCATAAGGTCAATGATGTGCAGCATAATAGCTGATGCTGGCTTGGATGGACCTATTTTTGGGGAATTGTTTGGGGGGGAGGGGGTGCACTTTCCAAACACTTTAACCACTTCCCGACCGCCTGCCGTGTTTTCACAGCGGCAGTCGGGTTGCTGTGCGCAAATCGCCGTAAAAAAGGCGGCGATCTGTGAACGGCCGCTAGGGGGGCGTGCGCCCACCACACTCCAATATCCGCTGGCAAGCTGTGATGAGTGGCCACAGGCAAAGTCATTGGTCCAAAAAAAGTGTCCAAATTGGCGTTTAAAGCGACGTAGTGCCAAATCGCAAAAAACTGCTCTGGTCCTAAAGCTGGAAAACCTTCCGGTTGGTAAGTGGTTAAAAGCAACAATAATAAAGGCTATGGCCATACTTTAGAAAAAAGTGTTATTTAGTCTTTGATTTATGGCATATTTTAAAATCTATTTGATTGAAAGTAGTGATGAATATATGTTTAATTCCATCAACAATTTATACTTAAATTCTTGAGAGCAGGTGCATAAAACGGGGCAGGCTGGTAGGGGCCCTAGTGCCTTACTTTGCCCAGGGGCCCATGGTGGTATTAAGACCGCCCTGTTGGGAAGAATGGCTTATACTGCTTAGGTTTGCTACATCATGCCTTTAATTCAGGACAGATATTAATTACTCAGGTTCTGTGGCTGATTAAGGTAGTAATTAAACTCACTTGGTGCCTTACCTGCATTAAATTAGCCTCTGAACCTGTGTAATCTATATGTGTCCTGGATTAAATGGATGATGCAGCAAGCCTAATACTGCTTGGCTTGGGGTCTTGATTTGGTGGCGCTTTTATAGGGGTATGCTGGGTGAAGTTGCATGATGCTTTGTCTTCTGTCTTGCAGGCATAATGAGTGACCGATTCTTTACCCAGGAATTCCTCACTAAATTTATAGAGCTATACCACCAGCTCCCCTGCCTGTGGAACATTCAGCTGAAAGATTACCATAACAAGACCCGTAAGCAGGCAGCGCTAAGCCAGCTGGTTGACCTCTGTAAAGAGATTAACCCCGAGGCAACCACCAAATATGTGCAGCAAAAAATTGCCAACCTTCGCACAACCTTTGGCAGGGAGGTGAAGAAGGTAGAGCAGTCCAAAAGGTCTGGAGCTGCAGCATCTGAGGTGTATGTACCTAAACTGGGGTACTTTACCAGCCTGCAGTTCCTACAGGGTGTATCTGAGGCTAGGCCATCAATCTCTACCCTTCCCTCAACTTCAGGGGAGGTTGTGTCTCCTGCTAGACATGAGGAGGAGGAGGAGGAGGCCGTCTTGACCCAGGTGTTTCTAGATCCAAACCCAGTTGTGGCCTAAAGTCATTTTAAGTATAAATCAAAATGTTGGTGCCAGAATGGTAGTGTTTGTCATTTCTAATTATTCAATAAGCAACAGTAATGAAATGTAAATTTGTTTGGATTCATCACCCACACAAACAAACATATTCTAATATTGTCACTTTTTTACACTCAGGAAAGTGTCACCGAGAAGGTGACTGAGGAGGAGGCAGCTGGGCCATCACAGCCATCCGAGTCACGGATTCCTCCACTGGAGGTTGGGAGGAGAAGGAAAAGGAGGGCCCAGAACGCAGATGATGCTGCTGCTGCGTTCTTCCAGCAGGCAACAATAGTCCTCCAAAGAGAGCCGGAGGAGGAGGAGTCGTCATTTGCAGCAGCAAAGCTCAAAAAAATGAATGAGCTGCAAAAAAACATTGCTGAAGATTTAATGAGCCAAGTGCTCATCATGGGGACAATGGGACTCCTAACCCGGAACACAAAGATGGTGGAAGATGTTCCACCACCTCCACCACCTGCCCCATCCCAACAACATCCACTGCCACAGCAGCATGCTGCCCAGTGGCAGTATTATCCCAAGGGCCACCAACAACCCTGGTCTGGGGATTATGGGCAGTACCCCCATTGAGGGCTTGATTTTTTGTTTCTGTTTTTTTGTAGTTTTTTTTTGTTGTTTTAATTTTTCACGTATTTTGTTATACTTTATACATTTGTTTTGTGTTATATTTTCTTTGCTGAAAAAATATTCTTATTATTTAATTTGTATTCTTTATGCTTTAAAAATAAAGAATATTTAAAATAACAATACTTGCCCAAATTTATTAAAGAAAATGTCAGGTTTGAAGTAGGCTGTAACATTAAAAATAAAAGTTAGAACAAATAGCAAGGGACCACAAACACGTTCAATTCAAGGAATTCTCGTATTTCAGAGATTATAATATTGGGGAAATGGTAAATAGAAGAAAAAAGATTAAAAATAATGCAAATTATATTAATATCACTACAGAACTGTCTTTTATTACATTAGTATCATGTGTATCACTAGCAATGTGCATCTTCATTATTATCCCATTGAAAAAGATGCTAATGTGCGCCGCATTTCACTATTTGAATTGAATTGCCAATAGACAAAGGAATATGCAATTGTGAAACAGAAACCTAGTTTTACACGAACGGACACTTCCGGCCGTTTCTGACTTGGAGCATGCATGTTTTGCACAATACAACTTGTTGTACCAACTGCTCTGTACACACGATACAACGGTCGTATGAGAGCTTGTTGGTACGACCAAGTTTTCTAGTCTGCTCATACAACTCCCTTGTACAACCGTCGTATGTTCGACTGTTCAAATCGCGCATACGAACAATCGATTTCGCATATAACGGTCGTGAGTACGACCTGTTGTATACGACCGTCGAACCGTGTGTACGGGGCTTTAGATGTCAATGTAATAGAAATCTGGACCAGGAGACTGGTGTAAGTTTTCTTGTATTGTTTTTTTCTGCTGTTTGAAAACAATGAATTGAATTTGCAAAAAAAAAAAAAAGAAAATGAATACATGGCATGTAAAACAGCTCCATGTATGTATTTCCTGTGTGTATTTAGCTGCTTGCTTTCAGCTTTACATGACACCTGGTATGTTTTAACTGTGTAAATTGAAATGCATGGGTAACTTATACTGGCATTGTGTAACGCAGATGAAGCCGTTACAAAACACTCACATGGGTAATCTATGACACGTTTAATGTGGTATTTCTCAGAAGAAACCAGAGCCCAGCTTGGTGTTGTACGAGACAGTTGCAGCGTAGTAATGATTACTGAACCTAGTGGCAGGTGCTGCCTTATCTGAAGTAAGCCTTGACCTTCTCTACACTCTCTCCAATATCAAAAGGATCAGCCTTTTTGCTGAGTATAAGGGTATACAGTCTATTTTCCTTAATTAGTTACTTTTCTACTGAGGCATTTCTTTATTTTTCGAACACATGGTAAAATCTGCACTTTTTGCTAGAAATTACATTAAAGCGCACAATAGTTATATCTTTTCTGAAAGCATAAGCCCTGTGGAATAAAATAGCCAATGTTTTATGTTTCACATTATTAGTGCAGCTGTTTATCAAACACATATTTTCAAGAAAAAAATATATGAAAATGAATTTTTGGGCAAACAAACACAATAAAAATATTGGATTTCTCTATATCAGTCAGTCCTCAAGTACCCCCCAACAGGCCATGTGCTCATGTTTTCCTTTACTTTGCACAGCTACTTTAAATCAATATCAATTACATGGTATTGATAAGAGTTATTTTATCTAAGGGAAGTTCCCAAAACATGGCCCTTTGGGGGTACTTGAGTACTGAGGTTAAGAACCACTGTTCTATATAATGGGATTATGAAGGGCAACCCAAATATACAACTGCAACATTAAGGAAAATCTTTAGAATTCACATTTTATTTTGATCAATATAATATAAAAAGCCCCAGTCTGGAGTAAATGTCATAAAAATAATTTTTAACATTAGGAATCAGATCACAGTAGAAAAAAACATTTTTTACATCATAAAAATGTACATATATAGCAATTGGCACAAAGTGATATTTCTGCTGTCATAGTCCATCATATTGTTGTACAGTAGATTATTATAAGAGCTGGAAAAATTCCAATGCATTTAAAAATGTAACATTTTCTCTTTCAGGGACTATTTACCACTCTGTGAACATAAATAGCCATTACTTAACCACTTCAGCCCTGGAAGGATTTCCCCCTTTAGGACCAGAGCCCTTTTTGCGATTCGGCGCTGCGTCGAAATTTGCGTCCTTTTTTTCCCCACAAATAGAGCTTTCTTTTGGTGGTATTTGATCACCTCTGTGTCATTTCTGATCGCCGCTATAAACAAAAGACGATCGACAGTTTTGCAAAAAAAACCAAATTTCTTACTTTTTGCTAAAATACAAATCCAAAAAAAAAAATATAAAAAAAAATTTTTTTCATTGGTTTTGGCCGATTTATATTCTTCCTCATATTTGTGATAAAAAAAATCGCAATCGGCGTTTATTGATTGGTTTGCACAAAAGTGGTCGCGTTTACGGATGATGAGAATTCATTTCTGGGGTTTTTATTTTTTTTTTATTTTTTACTAGTAATGGCGGCGATCTGCGATTTTTAGCGGTACTGCGATATATCAGCGGACATGTCGGACCATTTTGACACTTTTTTGGGACCATTGGCAATTATACAGCGATCAGTGCTATAAAAATGCACTGATTACTGTGTAAATGCCATTGGCAGTGAAGGGGTTAACCTGCAGGGGGCGCTCTAAGGGTTAACAGTGTTCCCTGGGCGTGTTCTAACTGTGGGGGGACTGCCCTAGCTGGGGAAGGGAAGCGATCACAGCTTCCATGTAGAGGAAGGCTGTGATCACAGCCCTTCCCCCCTCACAGAACGGAGGTCCGTGTTTATTTACACGGACCTCCGTTCTTTCACTCCGGGGGGGGGCATCGCTGGTGGCCGGCGGAGATCGAATCTGCCGCACCCGCTCCCTGGCCCTCCCCGGACACAGTGTGCGCGCGGGCGCGCCTCCGGCGGCGCGCGCGCTCACTGGGCGCGATCTCGCGGCCGCCATCATATGACGGCGATTAGCGCAGGAGCGCCACACTGTCGCCGTCAATTGCCGACCAGCAGTCGGCAAGCGGTTAATATACATATATTTGAAATGGTCATATCAGTTAAGGTTAATATATCAAACAACTTACATTTGACCAACGCTTTAACCCACAGACAACACCAGTATAGCCTCAACCAGTCTTCCTAGCACACAAAGACCATAGGAGCTCTTTCCAACCACCAAGTATCCTAAATCCACATCCAGTATGGAACACAAGGTCCTATGGGTGAAGGGTGCTAAAAATAAAATGAAGATGAAAAAGAGAGTATGTATAAGTCCAGGGCGCTCTTCTTCATTGGGTGCCCCCACGGAAAGCCACTTACCCTGGGGGGCACCCATGCATGCTCGCTCCTGAGTCCCACTGTTGCGTCCATTGACACAGACAGCGGGACTCGGCCCCCCGCCCCCCTTCCGTGTCACAGCTTTTGATTGACAGGAGTAAGGAGACAATAGCTCCTGCTGCTACCAATCAGTCCATTGAGGAGGGAGACAGCAGAGGGAGCTGCTGCGGTCATGCACATCGCTGGACCGGATCGGGCTCAGGTAAGAAAAAGGTGGGGCTGGGGGGGAGCTGCAGCACAGAAGGTTTTTCACCTTAATGCATAGATGCATTAAGGTGAAAAACCTTAAGGCTTTAGAACCACTTTAACTATTTTGTCCCTACCTCACTCCATAACTATATTTAGTTCCACTTTCTTTTCATTGTGCCTTTAGTTTCTATTATGAACACATGTATAATCCTGGAGCTGGACATTTTTTGACCTATCTGATGTTCATCTGTTATTCTGCACACGTTTTGAATTTAAGCTTTCTACAATCTGCAAGATGTCATTTGGATTGAGTCACTATCTGCCCAAGCTGCTGAGATTGTAAGTAACAGCTATCTTGCTAAACTGGATCAGATATAGAGATCATAGGGGTTTATTTACTGAAGCTGGAGAGTTCAAAATCAGGCTCACTTCTGCATAGAAACCAATCAGCTTCTAACTTCAGCTTGTTCAATTAAGTTTTGGCAATAAAACCTGAAAGCCGATTGGTTTGATTTGCACTCTCCAGCTTAAGTAAATAAACCCCATAGTTTCAGTGCTTAGACTGAGGAGGCAGAACATTAACTACTTCCCTGGCTACAATAGCTGGGGAATGACAGTTCTGAACCCAGAAGTGACTTAATACATGTTGTATTCGGGTCCATTAGTCACAGGGGAGATCGGGGAACAGATGTAGTCTGAGCTCCATCTGCTATAAATGTTACAGCAGTTTACCATAGTTCCAGGCTCCCTAGAAGAACAGGACAGCCTGAGAACCACTGTTGGCATTGGCAGCAGATGGGGGGAGACCTCTAGAGCCCTGTAAAAGGGATCAGGTGGCTGCCCAGATAACTTTTCTCTGAAAACAGAGAGTCAGCTTGTCTTAAAGTGTTACTAAACCCAGGACCCTGCATTCATTATATCTGGTCCCCCACAGTACACAGAACATGGAAATTCAATGACTTTAGTAAATATAAACCGCTAAATACCTTTTCTCAACAGCATATAGCAGTCTTTTGACTTCTATTCAGTGGTGGCTGGTGCTCGATAATTCGGGGGGGGGGGGAGGCGTCAAAACCAACGCTACCCCCCCCTTGACAGACATGAACGCGGTGAGCCAACCCTGGAGTGACGGCTGGTGGGTCCGACGGTCTTCCCCTGCTTCTCCCCCGGCCATGCGTCTCCTCCCTCCTCCTCCTCCTCCCCCTTGGCCAATAACATTGCTTCTCCTTTCAACCAATTATGAAACGGGTCTCACGACCAGCTTCCTGATTGGCTGGGAGGATAATCAGTGTGAGAATAGCTAATATTAATTCGCTATTATCACACAATTGGGTGGGCTTGGAATGCAGTGCTCTGCCCCCCGATCCCACCCTTTTTTGAAGCCTATTAGTGCCTCTGGCTCTAATCATGTGCTTCAAAAAAACCACACTCCCCATTGGAATCCATGGTCCGGCGCCCTGTATGTAGATCAGGGGGCCAGACGCATAGATTAGGGGGGCCACGCCCGTAGACAGGCTGCCACTGCTTCTATCAGTGTCTGGCCGAGCACTGGTTAAAGTTTGTAGGGGGAGTTTTCATTCTCTTCTGACTGTCCTATGAGGCTGCATTACCCCATACTCTGGACAGTGCTGATTGGCCCTGTGCCGATCACATGAACCCTCCCAAAAAAGAAAAACTCCTGTGCCAGTGGAAAAGTGGACAGCGGGGATTGACCTGGGAAAGCTTAGGCTTCCAGCTTCTGAAGAGGGTGTCGGGGCCCTGGGTGTTGGGAAAAGTTTTGGATTCCTCCATACTGGAGAAAAAGAAGACAAGTGGTGTACAGCAGAGATAATGGACTCCTTTACAACCATGACTGGGATGTTTTAAGTAAAGCAGGGCAAATAACACCCACAACTGAATTGATTAGATCCCTAAAACATCCATTAGAATGCTTGATCCATTTACTATTCTTTCATGATATCATTACCCCAGTGGTTAGCAAACATTTGCCATCAGTGAAGTTGTTTCTTTAACCCTTTGTTTACCAAGATACATTGGAAAATGTCCTGATATTAACGTTACTAACGCCACAACAGTAAAATCAGTGGCGTCATCTGTATATGTAGTAAAGCATGCTTGTTAGGCTTCATGCACGCAGGACTTAAAAAAAAAATGCCCAAAAAATGTCAGTAGCTTATCAGTGAGTTTTTCTGCTTTTACCAGCGCTAGCGCTATATTACTGGTGTTTTTTCGCAGTTCTTCTTGTTTTTTTTTGCGTTTTTAAAGGGCCAGTCTTTTTTTTTTTTTTTTTCAATTGGTCTAAACGTCCAAAAACGTTGGGGATCAATGTTTAACCGCGTTTTTGGGCATTTGAGCAATTTTACAGTTGAAAACGTCTCTCACAACCCTCAGGTCTTGGGTGTTTTTTACAGCTCAAAAACGTCACTGCTAAAAACAGTTGATAACAGCCTATGTGTGTATGAACACAGGATAACATGATGCAGGGTTTATTGACTGTATAAAAAAAATCTGCAGCTAAAAACAGCAGCTGTAAAACAGTCAAAAAACGTCCTGTGTGCATGAGGCCTTATTCTCACTGTGGAACCTAAGGGGTTGATCCTCTGCATTGTGTAAAAAGGCTGTTTGAGCCTGTCTTCTCTCTGATCCTCCCATTCTTCCATATTCTCCAATCCATCTCCTGATAGTACAGAGCGTTGAGGGCACTCTACACATGCACAGTTTGGTGTGTATTGAGTTTTTTTTTTCTTGGGAGGGTGCATGTGATCATTAATTAATTAATTAATAAAATTGTTAATATGAGAGAGCTGCACGTGTATAGTTGCTAATGCAACCAATATATAGTAACCAGAAATTTAAACCGCGCTCACTCTGTGTACCCAATAAATAAATAAATAATCAATCAATAATTCATAAAACAGTGCAAATAGGTGCAAAAATAAGTGAAAAAAAATGAGTCCAAAGCAGTTCATATAATGAGCCTTAGGTGGCGCTGCAACAATCAAAAGTGACTTGGTGCAACACAGTTCATGATGGTGACAACGTCTCCACAAATATATGACAGGAATTGATAGTGACAACGCCTACACAAATATGACAGGAAGTGACAAATCCCAGAAAGAACACCAGGGTGTCTCCACACAAATGCCTTTAGTGATCCTCTCCACCGCAACATATAAGCGCACAGGGCACTCACCAGACAGTTTTGACTCCCATTACAGGTAGTCAAACCAAGCACAGGTTGAAATCACTCCACTTTGGATGTCCCACAGTCCCAGTGTCACTCCAGATGTCTTTGAAGCTTATCAAGGGTCATCCCATATTAAAGAGCAAGAAAAAAGGGCTTCCCATGGTGAAGTATGTCAATGTTTATTGTAAAATCAATTAAAATCACACTTACACTCTTGCTGAAGAAGATCGTATATTCAAAAATTATAGGACGCCGTATGTGTTCCAGATGCGTCCCACACAGCGGAAGTGGTGTGCTCAGTCAGTCCTGCCCTTGAGTCTCCTGATTGAGGCTGGGACTCTAGGACATCCAAAGTGGAGTGATTTCAACCTATGCTTGTTTTGACTACCTGTAATGGGAGTTAAAACCGTCTGGTGAATTGTGTGACAATAACGAATTGAAATTCCCTATTCTCCTGGCCATTCAGGAAGTGGGTCTTAAGACCCGATTGGCCGTGAGGAGAAGCGACCGTATTGTCCATCGAGGAGGAAGCCACAGAGGAGGAGGAGAAGCATTAAGGAGTCAAAGCTGTCCACGGCCTAGATGGAGTAAGTGCGGGGCTGGTGGTCATAAGTGTCTTTTATTAATTGTCTGTACTGTTATTGTTTATTGTTCCATGTTCACCAGTCTCACACAGTGTATGTATTATTTCCCATTTGTTTTGGTTCAATTGTACCCTCTGTATTTTGGATCTATGGACCTACCTAGTATGTTCTAGGGTCCTCTTTTAATTTATCAATAAACATTTATTGTTTTAGTTTGGTCTGTGTTTTGCTCTGAATGAGTTGGTTTCCCTATAAAGTCCCAATGGGGGTTACTCTTTTATAAACACATATCTATGTTAGGGATGTGGGTTAACCAGTTACTATATAAAATCTGAGTGCAGCAACATTCAAACTCCATTTCAAAATTTTTACTTCCGAATTTCTGAATTTTGAATTTTGGCAGTTTCGAATTGCTGAATTAGTGAATTTCAGAATTTTGAATTTCCGGAATTTCACATTTCCGAATTTTTTGAATTTCTGAAAAAATAAAAAAATGAACGGAATGAAAGCGAACACATTTTTTTGGCCATGCCCAAGCCTATTGTGCTGATCACGTGCACTCTCCAGAGAAAAAAAACCCTCTCTAGCAATATACACTAAACTGAGCATGTGCAGCCTGACTCCACAGCCTCTGTGCTATCAGGAGTGGATTGGGGGCAGTGGAAGGAGGGGAGGATCAGAGAGACAGGATCAAACAGCCTTTTTACACAATGCAGAGGATTAACCCCTTAGGTTCCACAGTGAGTATAACAAGCATGCTTTACTGCATATACTGTACAGACTGATTTTACTGTTATGGGCTTAGTAACACTTTAAGGACTTTCACTACATGCTCATTTATTGATTTTTACATTAAGTGTGTGTTTATTGTTTATACAGTATGTTCACACTATTACAGGGAGTGCAGAATTATTAGGCAAGTTGTATTTTTGAGGAATAATTTTATTATTGAACAACAACCATGTTCTCAATGATTCCAAAAACTCATTAATATCAAAGCTGAATATTTTTGGAAGTAGTTTTTAGTTTGTTTTTAGTTGTAGCTATTTTAGGAGGATATCTGTGTGTGCAGGTGTCTATTACTGTGCATAATTATTAGGCAACTTAACAAAAAACAAATATATACCCATTTCAATTATTTATTTTCAGCAGTGAAACCAATATAACATCTCAAAATTCACAAATATACATTTCTGACATTCAAAAACAAAACAAAAACAAATCAGTGACCAATATAGCCACCTTTCTTTGCAAGGACACTCAAAAGCCTGCCATCCATGGATTCTGTCAGTGTTTTGATCTGTTCACCATCAACATTGC
>BLSH010451656.1:802514-838661 GCA_018402905.1 Glandirana rugosa
ACTTTTTGTAAAGTACTCTCCAGTCATAAGAGTTTTACATGTAAATATGACAATTTATAACTTACACTAAAGAAAGGGTACTGTGTTGAAGATTTATTTCGAGTATTTACTAGTGACTCTGAGTCACTACTTAAAGAGTAAATCCCGGGTCCCGTTTTACGTATCGCGGATGGGAAGGGGGTTGTAATAATATCTCAAATCAGTATAGACGTTACTTTTGCTAACACTATCTAAAATCCCTCTATACCTTGTGTTCTTATTTATGATCGAAAATGACCCGTGAAAGTACTCGTTGAGAGTATTTTTCACTTATATGTGACACACGTCTTAATAATCCGTTTACTCATAAAACTGGTGTAGTAGGAGAAATACGTACAACATGGTAGTAGGCTTTCGAGCCTATACAGCTTGGAGTAAGACAACATGCATAAAGAGGATGATGTGGTCAAAATACTCATTTGCCTAATAATTCTGCACACAGTGTATATTCACTTTTTATGAGAGTTGCTCATGAAAGTGCCCAGTAAAAGCTAGTATTTATTCTTGTGTTCCATATCTCCCTAAAATCTATCACAATCGTTTTCATTGCAGATATGACTAAACTCTATAATAATGTTGGGGGAAGGGTAGGCGCTATGCATTTTGCCCTGGGCCCTAAATGAGAAATTCATCACTGAGTCTCAGTGATCATTTATGAGCTTTATTTAGAAGTTGTGTCATGGGAAAGAAATCACATTCAATATTTAACAGTATAAATGTACATTTTGAGAATACTGACCTCTCATGAAATGTTTTTCACCAATCACCAAGAAACCAAAATCCAATGTGATGATAAACAAATTCCAGTGCGCCACCACACGTGAGTATATAGATGTATGCTCACCAGATATACTTAGCCACAAAGTGACCACATCGCCTAGATCACTATAAGATCTTGAACCTCCAATGGTAATATAACAACCGATCCTTCGTATCCCTCCTCCTCTCTGCATAAACAGAGCCACAACAGAGAAACCAGGAATAGTCTAATACTTTTATATTAAAATACTCACATTAATAAAAAGATTTAGTTATGCTGACATTTTAGTAGATAAAAAACAGCCTGTCGGTAGTTAAGATCCAGCTAATTTTCACTAATGGACTTGAGAAAATGATTTATTATGTTTTATTAACTAACACAGGGGTTTACATTTGATCACGGATTAACTTTACATTATTATATCTCTTATTTTATTTATGCTATTCTTTTATTCTGTATTTTTTAATACTATGTATTCACCATATATTTGTTTACTTCATTTGAATTAGAAAAAGGGTCAACGCCCTAAGATTATTGTATACACTTTTTAGCTATTTGCTGATTAGGCGCAGTGACCTGATACTGTTTTGTCCAGCAGGTGGCGCATCTTCTTTGTTATATACAGGGAGAACATGCAAACTCCAAGCGGGTAGTGTCGTGGTTGGGATTCAAACAAGCGACCCTTTTGCTGCCAGGCGAAAGTGCTATCCACTACACCACTGTGCCGTCCATTTTTATAAAACCTTCCCACCATGCACAGCAGGACACAGACTGTGGGAGAAGGAGACATCACTATTAGGCTGGGCATAGATGGTAATTTGGCCTCAGCAGGGAGCAGGTGAATTTCGACCAGTGTGTGGCCCTCCCTGTTCGCCAGAAGTCGATCGTTATATCAACTTTTGTTGAAAGAACAATCTAGAAAACTTTTGTTGATCAGCAGCTGCAGCCACTGATCCGTGTGTTCTGATACAATGATTATCATTCGGGGAGATTTCTCCATCCACATTGAACGAAAAAGATGAACAAAACAAACTAGCAGTCTATGACCAGGCAAATAGCATTGACAACGTACAGCCCTGGTCTATAATGACACTCTAGTAAAGCCACCACAAAAAAATTCATATAGTGAAGACAAGAGCTAGAGTTCAGGAAATCACCTTCATACAATGTACTTTAGAATATATTTTTTGGAAGCACATCACAGCGATGGAGAAAGTCATTGTGGGCTCTAGTTATGTTCTTGGTTCCAGTGGCTAACCTCTAACCTCTAATTGTATCAGCATGTAGCTTGCTTCTTGGATTTTCAGTGTATTTTAATGCTATTGTCTGCTATTGTACAACGTCATGATGATTCTTAGAAGTACATTTGGGTCATATCTGTCATCTGTTCAGAAATACTTGTCCCTATAACAGAAACAAGAGCACAATATGTCTTTATAATGTTTTATTCCATTGTAAACATCTGGGAGACAAAGAGCACAGCACACACTGCTTTCACTTTCACAGTGTAAACAGTGTGACAAGCTCCCTGCAGCCCCGATCGGCTGAGGAACGGAGCACTCCATCTCTCATCCACCCTCCTAATCTAGGCATACAAGGGGCCCTTATGGGCCACCTTTAGCATGGGGCCCGGTCGCCATGGTGACTCCTGCGACCCCTATCCATCGGCCCGTGTACCGACGTCATTTCGGCTCATGCGCAGTGAAGAAGCGGCTTCCGCATGCGCGGGAGTGACGTCACATGACTAGTCACATGACTAGTCACATGACTAGATTGCGGCCCCTGGAAGGAAGGGGGGCTGAAGATGCATGCTGCCTGCACAGGGGGCAGCGCTGGACATCGCAGGCTTCGTTTGCAGGTAAGTGACACATAATGGGCTACTATGCGATGCATAGTAGCCCATTATGTTTCTACTTTGCAGGGCAATGTAGAGGAAGAAAATCCTATCAGGGTTTACTTCCTCTTTAAACCCAAAAGCAAACATTTCCAATATTGCAGCTTACTAATCCTGATGTGATGGCTGCATTCATTTTCATTTGTAGACTTTCTTTTATTCATTTTCACCTGGTGATCTGATCAGTAAGTCTGTTGTATTTCAACAAAACATGATGTATCAGTTAAAAGTCTTGAGATAAACCATTTGCCACTGACAGGGGTGCTTACAATCATCAGCTTTTATTTATTCATGTAAAACCTTTGTTCCAAAAGAAAAAAAAAATGTTTCTGTAACTGCCTGTGTAACTGCAGTGTGAGCTGGAGCTCGGCTTCAATTTGTTAGTGTATCTAAATCTGTTGTGTACATCTAACACTCTCTTCCCCCAGATTAACAATGCTGCTGACCAAATGTGCCCCTGTGCTCCTTTCTCCAAAGTGCAGGCAGTGTGTTACTGGCTAGATCACCAGGTGAAAACCGAGGGGGTAAAGCCTAAAAAAAAGGAAACAAATGCAGCCACTATATCTAAGGATTGGTAAGCTGCAAAATATTACATTTTTGGTTTTGGGTTTAATACCGATGTAACCATGTGCTCCCAAAAGAGTTGTTGATAGTTGTGGTCGACCTGCCCGATGCCCTCAATCACATGATTCCACACATCCAAAGTCACTGAACAGGCCGGTACTTTGTTTTGTTGTGTTATTTAGGGGTTTGAACATGGATAGGGATTAGGGATGACTGTGGGATGCCCAGTAATTGAACACGAGACCGACTATATACCCTCTGGCTCTGGTATATACACTTCTCCTCCAGCACACTACTTGCTGACCGTTACTCTTCTCCTTTCCTCTCTCCAGCACGCTACTTGCTGACCGTTACACTTGTTCCCTGGTCCAAAAGGAAATTTATCAGACCTCAATGACACCTCCTCTTCACCACAGCTTGCACATGGTGAGGCCTGCTGCAGCTGCCTCAGGCAAGGCCTCAGAACCACCCTTTAAGGGAAAGAATCACCGGTTTCCTTCCCTGAAACCATGGACCTTCTGTTGTGTGCTAGCTGGGTCTTAGATGAACTACTACTCCCAGCCCATCCATCTTCCAGACCCATCTGGCTTGTCCTGCAGTCTAATGGCTCTCCTTTCCCTTGGTTGGGACTTCTACAGACTGCTCTCTCTCTCCTCTCAGACTGTCTCAGCCTTCCCATCCAACTCCCAGGGGCCGCCACTCACCGACTTTATGGTAGATTCTATAAAGAGTCTCCTTTCATGTAGAACTCAGCTGCTCTCCTGCTTTTCCTGTGCCACTCCAGGAGCCGACTCCCGCACCCGGCTGCACCCAAGCCCCAGGCCTCAGGTTCACCCCCCCCAGACTGAGGGCTCCCCTCCTGTGCGAGGCCTGATCTGCAGCTCCAGCTACATCCTCATCTCTTCCACCCAAACTCTCCTGACACCTGCTGGCAGAACGCTGTATTTAAGGAGGCCTGCCAACCCAACCTGTGGATTGGTCAGGGCTGCTTGTCATACATCAGGAAGTGACACCTCCTCATCCACCTCCTTCTAGAGCTTTCCCAGCTCAAGGGGAGGAAATCTCCAAGAAGTGTCCCTTCCCTCCATCTCCAGCCATTCCCCTAAGCCACTCCCCAGCCCAGATCAAAACATTCAGGCCTGCACTTACATTCAGGCCTGACTAGTTTTTTCCTTTCCTACCAAAAATCTACAAATTAAAAGCACCTACACTTTGGGGGCGCTACACTGATTTAACGACTTCCCTGCCCCCAACCCTCCTGCCGCCCACCAGTCTTCTAATTCCAAGTCCCCAGCTCTAGCAAGATTTATCAGACAACACCAGACTAAGCATCTTGTCAAAATCTTCTGAGCCTAGCCTATGCATGCACTTCACACTCACCATTCAGTCCTGTAGTGTAGATCATTCATACTTTATGTACAAGTGAAATACAACCTCTAGTTAGGATTGAATGGAGAATGCACAAGGCATGCATAGGCCCGACTCAGATAATTTTGACAAGGGGCTCTAAGAGCACCTCTAGTTTTGCAATGGCTCCTCATAGTAGTGCTGTGTCTGATGGTCCCAGTCACTCTGTCTGCTCACATGCACAGAGGTACTGGATCTTAATGATACACGTAATCTGCCATTTTGGCACTTCAGTCCACACAGCACTACCTGCATGTTTTATCTGTGCCTGCGTGGGTTTCCTCCAGGTACTCTGGGTTCCTCCTGCACTCCAGAGACATGTTGGTAGGTTAATTGGCTCCTGTCTCGACTTGCGCTCCGACTTGTGTCGCCCCAAGTTGCTTGACATCAGAAATCCCATTGAAGTGAATGAGAGCCGTCTTAATGTACACTACTGAAGTCGCTCCAACTTCAAAAAAGGTTCCTGTACTACTTCAAAGCGACTTCTATCCGACCATGGAATTCAATGGAAGTCATCTCCAAGTCGGATCCCCATCTATATTGAAGCAACTTTACAGGAAAAAGAAAAGAATTTACCAAGGTACTCCCCACGAATTACCCAGGCAACCCCTCTCTCCCTTCTTTGATTGGCCACAGGCAAAGTCACCTGGCATGGAGGTCACTTTAAGTCGCATTGTAAGTTGTCCAAAGTCATGCTGAAGTCACGCTGAAGTTGCCTTGAAGTTGCGTTCAAATGCCCTAGCAAAGTCACCCCTGAAGTCTGAACCGGCTCTAAACTGGATCTAGTATGTGGATGTATGAATGTGAGTTAGGGACCTTAGACTGTAAGCTCCTTGAGGGCAGGGACTGATATGAATGTACAATGTATATGTAAAAAGCTGCAGAAATTGACAGTGCTATATAAGTACCTATAATAAATAAGTTATTAAATTAGGCAGAGAAACCAGCAGGGAATCTCAGTAACTCACTGCACATTAATTGAATAATGATGGAAGAAGCAGTCCCGCTGGAGTCAATGGAGGAGAGAAAGGGTGCCATATTCTATGATTGGAAGTTATGGGAAGCCACACAGAGGAAGATGGAGGGTGCAGCAGTAAAAATATCAAATTATAAGTGGCAATGTTGAAAATAATAATAATTAAATAGTCCAATGTTTAATTGGTCAACAGGGATGTATTTATAATATATATTTTATCCAAAAGTATTGGGACACCTGCCTTTACACGCACATGATCTTTAATGGCATCCCAGTCTTAGTCCGTAGGGTTCAATATTGAGTTGGCCCACGCTTTGCAGTTATAACAGCTTCAACTCTTCTGGGAAGGCTATCCACAAGGTATAGGAGAATGTCTATGTGAAAGTTTCACCATTTTTTCAGAAGTGCATTTATGAAGCCTGGCATTGATGTCGATGAAAAGGAAGTGCCCGCTCTAATTCATCCCAAAGGTGTTCTATGGGGTTGAGGTTAGGACTGTGCAGGCCAGTCAAGTTCCTCCACCCCAAACTCGCTCATCCATGTCTTTATTCTTTATGGACCTTGCTTTGTGCACTCGTCCAAATCATTTGGTGGAGTGGGATTAGGTGTGGGGTGGTTTTCAGACGTTGGGCTTGACCCCTCAGTTCCAGTGAAGGAAATTTTTAAGGCATCAGCATACCAAGACATTTTGGACAATTTCATGCTCCCAACTTTGTGGGGACAGTTTGGGGATGGCCCCTTCCTGTTCCATCATGACTGCACACCAGTGCACAAAGCAAGGTCCATAAAAACATGGATGAGAAATTTTTGGGTGGAGGAACTTGACTGGCCTGCACAGAATCCTGACCTCAACCTGTTAAACTGCCTTTGGGATGAATTAGAGTGGAGAATGTGAGCCAGGCCTTCTCATTCAACATCAGTGCCTGAACTCACAAATGCGCTTCTGGAAGAATGGCCAAATACTCCCATAGACACACTCCTAAACCTTGTGGACAGCCCTCCCAGTAGAGTTGAAGTTGTTATAGCTGCAAAGGGTGAGTCAACTCAATATTGAAGCCTACGGACTAAGACTGGGATGCCATTAAAGTTCATGTGCATGTAAAGGCAGGCATCCTAATTCTTTTGACAATATAGTGTATATACAGGGTGGGCCATTTAAATGGATACACCTTAATAAAATGGGAATGGTTGGTGATATTAACTTCCTGTTTGTGGCACATTAGTATATGTGAAGGGGGAAACTTTTCAAGATGGGTGACCATGGCGGCCATTTTGAAGTCAGACATTTTGAATCCAACTTTTGTTTTTTCAATAGGAAGAGGGTCATGTGACACATCAAACTTATTGGGAATTTCACAATAAAAACAATGGTGTGCTTGGTTTTAACGTAACTTTATTCTTTCATGAGTTATTTACAAGTTTCTGACCACTTATAAAATGTGTTCAATGTGCCGCCCATTGTGTTTGATAGTCAAAGCAACCCTCTTCTCCCACTCTTCACACACTGATAGCAACACCGCAGGAGAAATGCTAGCACAGGCTTCCAGTATCCATAGTTTCAGGTGCGGCACATCTCGTATCTTCACAGCATAGACAATTGCCTTCAGATGACCCCAAAGATAAAAGACTAAGGGGGTCAGATCGGGAGACCTTGGGGGCCATTCAACTGGCCCACGATGACCAATCCACTTTTCAGGAAACTGTTCATCTAGGAATGCTCGGACCTTACACCCATAATGTGGTGGTGCACCATCTTGCTGGAACTATGATGTCGGTGATAGGGAATTGCTGGCCATCAAGTCGGCTTTGGAGGAATGGGGGTACCTCCTGCAAGGAGCAGCTCACCCGGTATTGGTTTTTACTGACCATAAAAACCATAAAAAAAACATATGCTGTGAAGATACGAGATGTGCAGCACCTGAAACTACGGATACTGGAAGCCTGTGCTAGCATTTCTCCTGCGGTGTTGCTATCAGTGTGTGAAGAGTGGGAGAAGAGGGTTGCATTGACAATCCAACACAATGGGCAGCACATTGAACACATTTTATAAGTGGTCAGAAACTTGTAAATAACTCATGAAAGAATAAAGTTACGTTAAAACCAAGCACACCATTGTTTTTCTTGTGAAATTCCCAATAAGTTTGATGTGTCTCATGACCCTCTTCCTATTGAAAAAACAAAAGTTGGATTCAAAATGTCCGACTTCAAAATGGCCACCATGGTCACCCCCCATCTTGAAAAGTTTCCCCCCTCACATATACTAATGTGCCACAAACAGGAAGTTAATATCACCAACCATTCCCATTTTATTAAGGTGTATCCATATAAATGGCCCACTCTGTATATATTTACACTACTGTGCAAAAGTTTTAGGCAGGTGTGAAGAAATTCTGCAAAGTAAGCATGCTTTTAAAATATATATTTGAATTGTTAATTGTTTATTGTTAATTGTTAATTGTGTGACCACACTTTCACTTCAAACCAGCATTCATTGTTGAAGGAACTCAGCAAGTAGGTTGTTCCAAACATCTTGGAGAATTAACCACAGATCTCTGTGGATGTAGGCTGCCACAACTCCTTCCGTCTCTTCATGTAAACCCAGACAGACTCGATGATGTTGAGTTCAATGCTGAGAAATACAGGCAGATACTTATCCATCATGCCACGCCATCAGGGAAGTGCATGATTGGCCTCAAATTTATTCTGCAGCAGGACAACAATGACCCCAAACATGCAGCCAATGTCTGTAGGAGCTATCTTCAGTGTAAAGAAGAACAAGGAATCCTGGAAGTGATGATTTGGCCCCCACAGAGCCCTGATCTCAACTTCATTGAGTCTGTCTGGGATTACATGAAGAGACAGAATGATTTGAGGCAGCCTACATCCACAGAAGATCTGTGGTTAGTTTTCCAAGATGTTTGGAACAACCTACCTGCCGCTCCTTCAAAAACTGGGTGCATGTGCACCTAGAAGAATTGATGCTGGATTGAAGGCAAGGGTTGGTCACACCAAATATTGATTCAATTTGGATTTCTCTTCTGTTCATTTACTTTCCATTTTGTTAATTGCCAAAAATAAACTATTAACACTTCTATTTCAGAAAGCATTCTTAATTTACAGCATTTTTCACACCTGCCTAAAACGTTTGCACGGTACTGTATATATAATATTTATAATTGCTTTTCAGCTTTTGTACAACATTATCATGCTCTTCAATTATTTTAGATTTATTTTAGTAATAGCTTTGCACTCATGCATGCATTAAATAAAACAAGTTACAAAAAACTAAATTTAAGCTTTTAAGATAAATCAATTCCTTTTAGCATCAGAAATGACCTCAAAGCAGGAACCAGCAATTGGATATTTAGAAAATGATGTTTCAAAATAAGTGAAGATAACCGCTCCTATTGAACAGATGTGGTGGTTTGTGTCTGAGAATAAGTAACACAATAAAATAAGGGCAGTATCAGAGCCATGTGCAGAATGAACATATGACTTGAATGGACCTTTTTGAAATGATTTTCATTCCCATGGGCTAACCTACAGAAGTCTGGAGGGCCTTAGGGGTCTTTAGAAAAAGTAGAACCGGAAATATTTTCTTATTTTGGAGCAGCACGCTATGGGGTGGGTGAAAAGGTTAAGAATCAAGGGCAGAAAACAAGCTCCAAAATTATATTCAAAAACAAAACAGAAAGCCGCTGTGTCCAGAGAGAAAGGAGACGCTGAAAAAAGGATTGCTTTAACCCCTTTCAAGCCAAAGAGCCCTCTGGCAACTGAGAGAAAACAAGAGCGCTTCTTAAACTCAGAACACAATAAGGGTCTTATTTACTCTTTTCTGCTATTACATGTTTTACATTTGGAAATGTTATATTTTGTGTTTGATACAAAAAGAAATAGCAATGGTAGATGCAATAGAAGAACTTGAGAATGATTATAACTAAGAATTAGAACAAGATGTCAGTAAAGGATAATTTGTGTTTCCTCTTCTTCATCATCATTTGGTTTTTCAAATGTGTGCTCTTATGACTAAATGCCAGATGTTTCCTTTTTAATGAATATGCTGGGGGAATCAATTATGGAAGTGCCTGGACACATGGGCACTTTCTGCAGCTCATGTAGCTGCCCTAAGGCCCATGCACTTAGAGATAAAGTGTAACTTCAGCCAAAAACAATTACCTTTTTAACGTTGGATATTAGGGGGGAAGATTAGAATTTTGGTCAACATTTTCTTGCTGTCTGAGGCCTGATAGGAGAGATTTTCCTTCATTTCCTGTCCTGGTGAAAACATTGCCATTGAGACCGGATGTGAGGGAAAATCTCCAATAAGAACACAGACAGCAAAGTTGTTGGGCGTTCTAGTCTTCTACTTTACAGACCATAAATGGGTCAACTTCCAAAAAAAATTTCTTTTGAAAATCAGAAATTTTGTGCATTTTGTGATATCATGATGATGCCACCATTGATTTCAAAATTCAAGCAACCAAGCCTTCAATTTCACCTAATATTGCTACAGAAAAAAATTTTCATGGCCGGGAATCTTCTTTTCTTTCCAGGAATTTCTTTTTCTTTCCAGGAATTTTCTTTTCTTTCCAGGAATTTTCTTTTCTTTTTAGGAGTTTTCTTTTCTTGTGCCAACAGTTTGCGCAGTGCTTTACAATAGAGTAAATTCTTTGTTTTACAAAAAATTCCAACATGCCGATCACTCAAATTCGATGGCCGCACAAAAATCGGCTGTTGCTGCTTCCCACTAATGGTGTGAAATTCGAACAAAAAAAAAAAATAGAGTAAATCCTTTGTTTTACAAAAAATTCCAACATGCCCGATCACTCAAATTCGATGGCCGCACAAAAATCGGCTCTTGCTGCTTCCCACTAATGGTGTGAAATTCGAACAAAAATTCTTAGATAAGATTTTCTAAAAAAATTATTTTGGAATTCGACCCATGTTTGCCTAGCCTTAATCTGCTAATAAGAGGCATTTTTATTTTTTGTCCCTTTTGAGGATTTTGCATAAATTCATATCTTGATATGTCACTTGATATCTTGAAATCTCACAGACAGCAATAAAAACTGACAAAGATTCTAATGCTTTCTTACATCTTACTGGAAAATACAGTTCTGGCATTTTGTGGTCTGATGATGCCACTAGTGATTTCAAAATTCAACCAACCAAGCCTTCAATTACAAATCATATTGCTACATAAAATAATTTTCGTGGCTGGGAAACTGCTTTCTTTCCAAGAATTTTCTTTTCCTTTTGGGGATTTTCTTTTCTTGTGCTCTTGCACATTTCTTTTTCAATTATATTTCTCAAATGATTCTCCCATCATTGATTAGAAAATCGTTTGTTGTTCAAAAAATTTGCAACATGCCCGATCACTCAAATTTGATGGCTGCATGAAAATCGGCTATTGCTGCTGCCCACAAATGGTGCGAAATTAGAAAGAAAATTTTTAGATAGGATTTTAGAATAAAAAATATTTCTGAATTTGACCTATGTATGACTGTCCTTACTCTGCTAATAAGGGGTATTTTTATGTTTTGTCCCTCTTGAGGATTTTGCCTAAATTCATATCTTGACATGTCGCTACATATCTTGAAATCTCACAGACAGCAGTAAAAACTGACAAAGATTCTAATTCTTTTTTACGTCTTACTGGAAAATGCAAGTTCTGGCTAAAAATACACTTTAATGATAGAATGTTAATTCAGTACTAATGGATATGTTTTAAAGAAGTTACAAATAGAGGTGAGTTCCTCAGTGGTGGATTATAGAGGCAGACTTGACAGCTGCCTATGTCCCCTTACTCCAGGGGGCCTTTGGGGATGATCAGAAGAATGTTAGTTCTGCTATTTCTCTCTTTGAAGGTTTATTTCAGGCTTACTTTGAATGATCATGCACACTCCCTGTACCTGACAGTATAATTTTCATATTATCTGCAACTATCACATTTGTGTTATTTGCAAAGCGTATAACTCTGCCGAGATCCAGTTCAAACGTCAAACACTGCATTCCAAATACTTCAGCAATGTTTAACAAAACGAATTTCATAAAATACACAAATGTCTATGTACACTGACCCTAATGCATGATCCCATTAAAGTTGGGTGTGGCACATGAATTGAAAACAACCTATGGCCCACAGTACAATTAATCCACCACTGGGGTTTCTGTACCTCTAGTAGAAATGACAAACTATTTAGCTATGAATTTAGATAGCAGGCATTTAAGAACTATTTTAGAATTTAGATAGCAGACATTTAAAGACTAAAAAAAAATCATAACATGGCTTTGAATATTTGGGACAAAATTGGTGATTTTTTTTTAAATAAAAAGCATGGAACAATAGAGTAAAACCTGGACAGCTAAAAGAAAACCAGAGGATCAAAAAAAAAAAATGTTAATAATTAAATATGCTACTTTTCATAAATGTGGTGAATTTCAATGTACCATATATAAGCAATCACAAAAAAATGCAATGTGGAAAATGAATAGAAATAGCAAACTATAAGCAGTCTGATTTGCATAATGGAAAAATTTGAAAAAGAACAGCTAACTAAGCATTTCAGAAATGTATAGAGAGACCAATTAACTAAACAGTGCAAAACAAGTGGTAAAAAACTAGAAGGAGGTCTTAAGGCAAGGTTTTTCATACTTTGTTGCATAAAAAATTATTCCTATCAACAAATTGCTCGGGAAGCACATGTTTCCTATGGTGGAGTGGACCGCTCCCTCAATAGACAACTTAAATGGGTCAGCACAAGGACAGGAAAAGATATGGACTCCCCATGGTCTCATCTCTTCTTGAGCAGCAGGTCATGATCATTTTAACACCATAGAAAAGACAAAGTAAATGAGCTGTCTACGTTGTTTTTAATTTATTATTTAAATTCTCAATTAAAATACAGTACATGTCTGGCTAATCGTCTATAAAATATTCGCTCATGCTACTTATTAATATCAAATGCATATAGTAAAAACAATTTTATTTTAGTGATGAAATCAGAAAAGCTTCTTAAACTTCCTAGACATATGTGTGCCGATAGGCAAAAATGGACTTAAAATATCACTAAGACCATACTTAAAACATGTTCAAGGTCATTCCTCATCTTTGGTGTGAAGCTTGAGCAGTGCACATATCATCATGTTCACCTGTCAGGCTAAGACTTCATCTCCCAAGAGGACTTGCGCCAGCCTTAAGAAATGTGCAAGTGTTTCCCATATGGTGCTATAGAGAAAGCATCTTGGTGAGCAAATTGGGTGAAGGCTTTTGCACCCCCAGGTGGCTGGGTCCACAAGTAGAATTGTAGTATACTACAAGAATGTGCTATGGTTGGGTGGCTACACTAGACATACACTCACCGGCCACTTTTTCAGGTTCACCTTGCTAGTACTGGATTGGACCCCTTTTTGCCTTCAGAACTGCCTTAATTCTTTGTGGCATAGATTCAAGAAGTGTTGGAAACATTCCTCAGAGATTTTGTTCCATATTGACATGATAGCATCCCACAGTTGCTGCAGATTTACTGGCGGCACATCCATGATACAAATCTTCCGTTCCACCACATGCCAAAGGTGCTCTATTGGATTCAGATCTGGTGACTGTGGAGGCCATTAAAGTACAGTGAACATATTGTCATATTCAAGAAACCAGTGGTAAGATGATTTGAGCTTTGTGACATGGTGCATTATCCTGCTGGAAGGAGCCATCAGAAGATGAGTACACTGTAGTCATATAGGGATGGACATGGTCATCAACAATACTCAGGTAGCCCATGGTGTTTAAACAATCTGCAATTGGTACTAAGGGGCCCAAAGTGAGCCAAGAAATATCCCACACACCATTACACCACCAGGAGCCTTAACCGTTGATACAAGGCAGAATGGATCCATGCTTTAATGTTGTTTACACCAAATTCTGACCCTACCGTCTGATTGTCACAGCTGACATTGAGACTCATCAGACCAGGTAACGTTTTTCCAATCTTCTATTGTCCAATTTTAGCAAGCATGTGTGAACTGAAGCTTCAGTTTCCTGTTCTTACCTGACAGGAGTGGCACTCGGTGTGGTCTTCTGCTGATGTAGCCCATTTGCTTCAACGTTTGTGTTGTGCGTTCAGAGATGGTATTATGCATACCTTGGCTGTAATGAGTGGTTCAGTTACTGTTATCTTTCTATCATCTTGAACCAGTCTGCCCATTCTCCTCTGACCTCTGACATCATCAAAACATGTTCATCCACACAACTGCCGCTCACTGGATATTTTCTCTTTTTCGGACCATTCTCTGTAAATCATAGAAATGGTTGTGCATGAAAATCCCATTAGATCAGCAGTTTTTGAAATTCTCAGACCAGCCCATCTCGCATCAACAACCAAGCCACTTAAAGTGGATGTAAACCCGCCACCCACCCAGTATAAACTAATGACACAGTATTAATGTATATATAGATGCAAGCCTCCTGCATCTATCCCTACCTTGCAAATGTCCTTCCTGTGAGCACTAGCAGCTCTGTAAAACTCTGAAATCAGTGGGTGTCTGTGTTTGCTGGAGTTTGGTGGGTGGAGTTGTGATGTCACAATCCTCCCCACCCACCTCTATAATGAGACATTGAGGAGGGAGGGAGTGCAAAACTTTCTCTGCTGTGTGAAGGAGATAAGCAAATTGCTTGTCACTCACAGAGCAAGGGGCAGTGTATTTCCCTGTTAGTTGGACTTTCTCTTCCTGAAAAAAGATAAGCTCATTACTCACAGTTGGATTAACTCTTTGTGGCAAGACTAGGCACAGATGACATAACATGTTATACTCTACCAGGCAGAATTATTAATTACATTTTTTTTCCGGGTTTACATTCACTTTAAATTCTTCCCCAGTCTGATGCTCAGTTTGAACTTCAACAAGTCGTCTTCAACACATCTAGATGTCTAACTGCATTGTGTTTCTGCCATGTGATTGGCTGATTAGTAATTTGTGTTAACAAGCAATTGAACAGGTGTACCTAATAAAGTGGTCGATGAGTGTATATAAAGACCATGGAGCAGCCATCCTGACAGAGGAAGTGCAAGAGCTACTTGTTTGAAATAATTATATCTAAAAATCAGAAGGGGCATTGTTTATTTCACATGCCATAAAAGGGATACATATTGCATTCTCACCTTTTGAACAATGATAATGTAAAGGAAATTAAAAGTACAGGGCTTTGAGCGGTGAAAGGTGATAGACAATAATTATTTACACCAACTCTTTATTAATGGATTCTTGAGAAAATACAACCAGACAGGTCAGACCAGGTACAATACAGTCTTCTTAAGACAGGAAGTATCTGCAGGTCTCAATTTTATTATTAATCCAAAAATAATAGGTTTAATCCATATTTAATCCTCATTTTACAGACAATGGGTGGAGCATGTACATTAAATTATTGCTACTTGCCCCTTGGCAAACCTTACTTCCAGAAACGCTGGTTTACAGCACAAGTTTTGTGTAATATTATAGGACCATATATTTCTAAACTGCATACCGCACAATCATTTTTAAGGTTTGTTTGGCAGCAAATTGATGGTGGGGGAGCTTGGGCAAGGTAAGTATGGCCAGTCTATAGTGCCTCCTAGACAACAACCCTATTACTTTTCCAAGTCTGTTTGCATACAGCAGGAAACAGCACAAAGCATGCTGAAAGGAGGGCTGCTGAATTATTACCACCCATTGCGTTTTGAAGGCAATAAATACAAATACGGTGAGCTGCTTTTCCAATATCTTTACCATTTGACACAATGAACAACTAGTATGTTTTTCTTCTACTACAAGCTATTCTAATATCTTCAAAGTTTTAGATCAGTTCTGTGGGGCTCTATCAAACTAAACTGGTTTATACCAAAAAGATCTATTCAATATGCTTAAAGTGTAACTGATGCACATGTAAATGATGACATGATTGGCTGCTAGCCCAGAGTTTTTGTGTTTTTGAAATTTATGAAGAAAAATTACTAATTTGCTAAATTTTATAACAGAAGCCAAGGAAAATGTCTCCCTTCATCAGTGCGTGATACTATAGAACAAAGTATGTATTAGACTGATAAAAAGGCTTTATCAGCACCAAAACAATCATGCTAACTACTTCTCAGGATCCCTACAATTTTATCAGTACATTTTTCAACAGTACCATGCCCTGATGAAGGGGGAGCCTTTAAATCCCTAAAAAGTGATTTTTATAGTTTAGGAGGACAGATAGAGGGAGTAAACCTTACTAATTGGGACACAGACAGCAAAAAAATTCTGGGCGTGCAAGGAGAACATTTTTGTGTAGTTATTTCTTGTGAATGAATTGCACCATCCATGTGCACCCTTCCTCAGCAAAAGATCTGAGAGGCTGCCACAGTTTGTATCTTTATTAGACATGTGCAATTAGTTTCGTTCCAAATTAGTTTTTTATCAGAAGTATCCAAATTAACGAAAATCTAATTTCTCTGAATATTCGTAAATTCGAATAGTTGAATATTCATAAATTCGTAAACTAAATTAGAAAATTTGGAAATTCAGAAATCCAAAATTCTGAAAATCTGAAATAATAACTAACTATAATAACATGACTATTACTATCTATTAAATTCCCTTTCAAATTTGGCTGTTAGTGAACGTAACAAATACAAATTTAACTGAAGTTACAAATTATCCAAAATATCGAATGCCATATCTAAACGAATAGAACGTAACAAATGAATAATAAATAATAATAATAATGTAGCCATGGTCTCCCTTGGGAGTGGCTGGAAGTTGTTGTGCAACCATTCACACTGCCCTCAATCACATCCATACAGCATCCAGAGTCAGTAAGCAGGCTGGAACTTTGTTTTGTTATTTTATTTGGGGGAAATAACTTGGGTAGGGATTGGGGTGTTGTGGTTCACCCCCCTCCCCCAAGACTGGGGGCTCCCCTCACCACACAGCCTCCACACTATCACATCTCTGTAACTCCACAGCTGCACCACCAAACTCCTCCCAGCCTGACCCAGCCCTGGGTATATGAGAATGCCTGCCCCCTGCCAATCCAGATTGGGGATTGGTCAGGGCTCCCCATGACCCCCCAGATGATGACACCTATTGTTTCACCGTCACTCTGGAAAATTCCAGTCCTTTCCAGAAGAAGGTTTATTGACATCATTTGATGGACTGTTTCAGTCCTAACTGAGCCATGCCCAGTGCAGAATCAAAACAACCAGGCCTGCGAAACACACCAGGCCTGGTACAGGTAGAGGGAGCTACACTAATAAAAAAAACGTTTTATTATTATCTATTATTCATTTGTTCTGCTCCATTTGTTTAGATGCGGCATTCGTTATTTTGAATAATTCGTAACTTCGGATAAACTCGTATTCGTTACATTCACTAACAGCCAAATTTGAAAGGAAATTCCAATACCTATAATTTAATAATTAGTTATTATTTGTTAGTTAGTTATTATTTCGAATTTTCTGACTTTTGAGTTTCCAAAATTTTGAATTTACGAATTTACGAATCGCTGTTATAACGAAAAAAGCAGAAAAAAACCCACAGAAAACGCATGAAACGAACACATTTTTCAGCAGTGCACAAGTCTGATCTTTATATATTATTTCTATTTTTTATATATCTCTGTTTTGAGAATCAGTCTTTGTATTGCTTTATATTTAATATTCTGTTCTCATCCTGCACTGGCTTTTGTCTTTTTTGCCCATCTCTAGTGGAGGAATTTTTTTCATAGTTTTTACTTAATCTTTACTTGTCATAGTCTTTACTTAATACAATCGCTAGGAGTATTAATAAATCTCCAGCACAGAAATAAAACTTGGAAGCAGCATTGTATGTACATGTGGGCATATGACTCATGGATAAATCAGATGAGCATTTGGCACACGGAGCAGGATATCTCTGCCGAGATCTATATAAAGGGGTTAAATAGCTGCCTGTGAAGATGTCAAATCTATTAAGATAAAGAGCCAGAACTGCGCAAAAGTCAGTGTGCCTGAGCCAAGAATAATAGATTTTATACTTAACCCTCCTCAGATGGTACATACCAAATTAGTAACATTTTTTAACACATCACTAGCTTTTGACTCATTGCATTTCAACATGCAGCAAGGCCCAGTGTTGGAAATATGTGTGCTGTGTGCTGTGGTTCCGTTTTAACCTATTAAAGGGTAGGACTATCACATAAGATAAAACCCAAATAAGAGTAATTTAAAGTGTCTCTTGCAAGGCTAGACCATAGTGTTGTAGGACATGTTGTAGAGTATTCATTGTACATTTCTATGAAACCACAATTTGCCATTTGACTGTAACAAACCACGCAGCGGGTTCCCCTGTCATTTGTGGCTGCTGCCACAGTTGTTGGTTGCAAAAGATGTGGAATGACAGTTAGCAATGGTTTGTACTAACCAACTGTTTGAATATCCTCTGCCAGAGACCATGTGGGAAAGTCGGATTTTACTTTTGTTATTGTGTGTGCCCACTGCTACTTTTAAAACATTTCACAGTTGAGAGTATGGCTGAACCAGGGAACAACTCAGCTATCGTTATACCATACAAACTAGAGTTTCTTTAATCTGTGTGATCTTTACTGTCAGTCTTCATAATGTAGAACAGGTGGGCAGAAATGTCATATTTACCAGCTCCTTCTTTTTAAAAATATATTTTATGGTCGAATCAGACTAAAAAAAATCTTTAAAGAATAACTAAATACACATAAAGGAACTGATCACTTTGGTACATATGTTTGGGAACACAGGCAGAGTAAATGTGATGTCTCCCGGAGTTATTTCCAGATTTGCGGGCTCCGGCGCTGTGATTGGCCAGATCCGCGATGACGTCACTTCTGCACATGCACGTGGGAGCCGCCAGTCACGACACGGGCCCTGAAGAAACTGCACCAGCGGGTCGTTTCTTCAGTGCACATGCACGGATGATGTTGGTGCAAGAGTATACAGTGAATATCTCCTAAACTGTGGGTGGCACAGTGGTGTAGTGTATAGCACTTTCGCCTAGCAGCAAAAGGGTCGCAGGTTCGAATCCTGACCACGACACTACCTGCCTGGAGTTTGCATGTTCTCCCTGTGCCTGCGTGGGTTTACTCCGGGTACTCCGGTTTCCTCCCACACTCCAAAGACATGCTGGTAGGTTGATTAGATCCTGTCTAAAATTGCCCCTAGTATGTGTATGCATGCATGTGAGTTAGGGACCCTAGATTGTAAGCTCCTTGACAGTAGGGACTGATGTGAATGTACAATGTATATGTAAAGCGCTGCGTAAATTGACGGCGCTATATAAGTACCTAAAATAAATAAATAAAACTGTGCAAGTTTAGGAGATATTCACGGTACCTACAGGTAAGCCTTATTATAGGCTTACCTGTAGGTACAAGCGGTGTAACAAGGTTTACAGCCACTTTAAGGAGGCTTCAAAATTAAATAGAGTGTTGGTTTTTAATAGCATTAAATAAAAAAACAGCTTGTGTTGCAATTGTATATCCTATATTATTTATTCACTAAAGTGGAATTACCCTTTTTTAACTAGAAATAACTCCTGCCTTCCTGTAATTGAGATGAAAAGATGAGTATGTGTTTGTAGTCCAAATCAGAGGAGCAGTCTAGTGTGATAACATTGGTTCCTCCATAAAGAGAGAAATCCTGAAAAAAAAATGCAGAAATGCAGCCATTACATTAAAGGACTAGATTGTAAGTTCCATGAGGGCAGGGACTGATGTGAATGTGTAATACATATGTAAAGCGCTATGTAAAACAATTGCACTATATAAGTGCCCGTAATAAATACATTTAATTGTTCATTTCTACAGCACCTTCAGTGTTTTTTCTTCAGAGCTACAACTGGGCTTTAAATGTGAACTCATTAGAAATACGAGCTTTCAAACATCAGATTATGTAATTAGCACTTTTTATATAAATAGTGGCTACTTACAGGATATATTATGCACCAGATAAATATTCTTAACTTGACAATAATATAACTTAACAGCGCAGTAAAGGTATGTGGCATTACTTGAAACACATTCCAGTATTTATGATCAGTAGAGAAAGTCCTAAATCTCCCATAGTTCATTGGATGCCTTTAAAGTTTTACCTAAGTTTTAATAAACAGTCTAAATGTTCTTGACCCCAAGGCTGTTCTCCAAAAGTGTTATTGTAGAACATCTTATCCATCGCCAAAGGCAGCTTTAAAATGTCAAAAATACCTTCTTGTACAGGTTACATTTATTTGTTATTTCTGTTAAAGCTGACATTTTGGCAAAACCCTCTCCCCCACCACTTAAAAAAAAACTCACATAATACATACATATTTGCAGTCTTTAGGTTTGGCCAGTGACATCTCCAGGCATTCCTGTTCTTAACTGGTGGAATTGACTGAGCAGCGTTCACATAATGACATATGAGCACTGCTTAGTGAAGGAGTACTGTGAGCTAGGACTCTGTGATCATGCTACTCCATTATTCTTACTATTGTACATTTTATTGTCATGGCTGCATATTGTCATGATTGCTTGTCCTTTGCCCACATATTGTCACTGTTGCCTGTTTGCTGCCCATTTATCACAATTGCTTCTTTGTAGTCCCGGTATTGTCAGGAATACTCTTTTTGCCTCTATACTCTCAAGTCAGTACTGTTTAGTGGACCATCATAGGTGTGAGCAGCCTATTGCATTAGGGTGTGCACCCCAAAGCTCAAACACGTGTGTGTATATATCTATATATGGCAGTAGGGCAATGGACGGTGTCGGTAGAGCAGTGAACAATATCATTAGCGCAGAAGTGCAGAGATTGGTGCCAGTAAATTCAGTTTTTATTTATTTATTTTTTTACAATTTTTTTTTTTACAATGTTTTTATTATTGTTATTTACAATTTTTTTAGGATCCCCATTGGGGGGCTTTAGTGAAGTATCAGGAGTCTAAACAGACCCCTGATGTATCACTTTTGAGACAGAGAAAGGGATTGAAGACAGAGATTCCCCAATCCAATTTTTGCAGCCAAGCAGCAGGGGGAATCTGCCTAGCACAGGGTGATTAGGGTGTGCCCAGGCACCCCTGGCACACCATGTGTGCACGCCTATGTGGACCACTGCTTCCAATTCAACGCAGAGAGCTACTCATGCTGCTATTAAAACTTTATTTCTAGTTTCCATTTTAAAATCATGCTGATAACCTTTCCTATTGCCCCAATCCATTCTCAGGCTCACCAACTTTAGAAAGTTCCCAGGTATGTCCATGACATCCTGGCTTCACAGGATGTGAATTAAATGACAATGGTAATCATCCAACCTGGAAGACTGGTGACTTCTAGTGCTGGAAAGCAATAATCATAGGTGACAGCTTCAAATTGAGGGTGATTATTGTAACAATGGCTTCTATTTTATTTTTAGAAGTCCAAGGCAGCAAAAAAATGTAGCTTTAAAGGAGAAGTATGGCCAAAGCTTTTTTTGGCCATACTTCTCCTATGGATCACAAGAGTGCAGTTCGTTCTGCACTCCTGTGACCTGTTTTCAGCCGGACTGTCAGCTGATGTCACGGAACTGGTGCAGGCTCTGAAAAGATCCCGACCATATGGTTGGTATCCACCCTGAAGCCAGGATCGACGCTTGGCTCAGCATCTTAACGATCGGCTGCAAGCCTGTGCCAGCCCCTCCCTCCTCCTTCACAGCCCAGCTCTCCAGTGAGGGCTGGCGGGGAGAGCAGAGAGCTGCTGACTGATAGTCATGGCTCTCTGCTCAGAGCGGAGGGGGAGAACTGAGCGATCAGCGATGTTTGATTGCTCAGTTTTCACTACAGAGGAAGTGGGGTACATGTAGGCCAGTATAACTGTTTGGGGTTTTTTTTAAACGCTGAACTTCTCTTTTGTTTGCAATAGATTTTTATTCAAAATTTAACTAACTTCTTAGGATACAAATAGCATCATACATATATAGAAAGATCCATGCACCCTTAAGGGTAACCAAGTGTCAGATCATTCTGAACTTCTCTTTTAAGAAGGTTTGAGTTTTATTGCTGTCTGTTTCAGATAACATTGCCATTTTCTTACTCCATCCATTACTGCATAGATCACTTCACTTCATTATTTATATCAGTGAAGCAGAGCTTCATCAGGTCTGGATACCATTTCTATAATACACTTCAAAAAATATTGAAAAATATGTCCTGAGATGCATAGGAGAATAACTTATTTGCCTAGAACTTCTGGTTTTCATCCAGAAATAGCTGGCGTAGAGCAGACCACCCGGCTGCCAAAAACTGCCTTGGTGCTAGTAAGCAGTTGTTTTGGGCACAACATCTCTTTTACTAATTGAAACAGCATCAATGTTTCCAGTAAACAGCTATGAGAATACGCAGAGAGTTTCAGGCCATATCTTCATACTGGTTGCATCCTGTAGCAGCCCCCAAATTGATAAAGACCACTCCATTTAAACTTCCTCTACACTGATAATGTCCACCAGTGCCAAGACAAGGTCATTCAGTGCACAGGGCAAAGATGCCAAACTGCACAGCTCCAGATCTGTTAATCAGGTATTGCATGGACCTGGAAGTGCACAGTGATGTTGTGGTCCTTCCTGCTGTGTTCTCTTGCTCTGCTGGTCTCATTGTGCCAGAACCAAAAAACAGAGCATGCATGCCAGTCACAGCGGTGTATGTAGTTGACAGGTTAAGAAAAGCAATGGGTTGTTTATGTTGGATCACCTAGCTATAAATTAATTAGTAGCTAATGCTTTAGGAATAAATTGAGTGGGAAATAGCAACCTTTGCAGTTATGCCAGTGGGCACATGCTTGTGTTGATGTCTCTTTAAATTGTAAAAGTTGCTATTCAGTTTTTTTTGTTGTTGTTTAAAATAGTTTAACTACTTGCCTACTGGGCACTTACCCCCTGCCTGCACAAGCCAATTTTCAGCTTTCAGTGCTGTCACACTTTGAATGACAATTGTGTGGTCATGTGACACTATACCCATATGACATTTTTATCATTTATTTTCACACAAATATAGCTTTTGGTGGTATTTAATCACCACTGGGTTTTTTTTTTTTGCTAAATAAACAAAAAAATACAAAGATTTTGAAACAAACTTTTTTTATAAATTTGTTATAAAATTTTGCAAATAGCTATTTTTTTTTCACTGATGTGCGCTGATGAGGGTGCACTGATGGGCCTGATAGGCTGCACTGATGGGCACTGATGAGACAGCACTGACATGTGGACTGATAGACACTGATAGGTGGCATGGCACTGATGGGCACTGATGAGGAGGCACTGGTGGGCACTGATAGCTGGCACTGATGAGCTCTGATAGGTGCCACTGATAGGCAGCACTGATGGGCACAGATAGGCAGCACTGATGGGCACTGATAGGCAACACTGATAGGTGACACTGATAAGGAGGCACTGATGGCCACTCATTGGCAGCACTGATGAGCACTGATTGGCAGCACTGGTGGGCACTGATTAGCAGTACTGGTGGGCATTGATAGGCAGCACTGGTGGGCACTGTTGAGACTGCACTGATAATCAGGACACTGATAATCATTGCCCTGATTATCAGTGTAGATTTCCCTTTAACACAAGCCAGTTATCAGCTCTCTTCTCCTCCCTCATGCTGTCAACGCAAAGAAAGGAAAGACAATAACTGGCTTGTGTTTACATCGTGATCAGCTGTCATTGGACACAGCTTATCACGTGGTAAAAGCCACTGTGATTGGCCCTTTACCCTGATCTGTGATCAGGTGAGTCCGAATCAAAGGAGGACGTCCATGTATGCCCTCCTGGCAAAGTAAGCCTGTGCTGTAGCCGTCTGTCAGCTATAGCGTGGGCGAGAAGTGGTTAAATATTAAAGTGGGTAAAAAAGGGTAGATATACACCAGGTACAGTAGGACTGTGTTGGGTATCTATTCTACCTCAGTCCCACTGAAGTCCCATTATAAAATGCCTTGTCTCCTGCCTGGAAGTTCACACCACTGCATTGTGATGGTTTCCACTGAAAAAAGTAGTACATGCACTACTTTTTTCTGCACAGTGCAGTGTGAGGCCATGAATGCCACAACCAATATAACTTAATGAAATGTCATCCCACTGCTGCATTAATGCAGCCGCTGAAGTGAATGTACACTAAAACTCGTAAAAAAAGGGTTTGTTTTTATAAGTCTTTTTTTTAAGAATATATTTCTGTTTGTTAGCAGATCCATTTGTAGTTCTGAACTCTAAGGTGAGTACAGTGGTGAGTCACCATTGTTTTCACTTCAGCTTTCTACATTCATATGAATGGCTTTGTTTACCTTCAAACCCATTCATACACTAAAGGCATTCAAAGCCATTCACAACCTTGATCCCCAGAGTCTGCTGTGAAATTGGGGCAGCACTGGATACACTAGGTATGGAAATGTTGGTTTCCCAGCAGACTGCAGTGGGTCAGCTCTTTGCAGCTTTGTGCTTTGTACTTTGCTGTAAAGGTTATATTTGGTGACAAGTTCTCTTTGGCAAAAAACTCTATGGCAGCTAAACTAAGCTGATATGGTTAAATAGGTACGTTTTAAATATGGCATTAAAAAAGAGGCAGAGAATACTAAAAATAAAATAAGGACATAAGAGATGCAATAAAGATTACAAAAATGGATAAAAAATAGCAGAAGCTGAACAAAGGCACTGTTGTAATGATGTTAAATCTGTTGCACAAATGTAATCTCCTAGAAATAAATCTTATAATTTAAGCACTCAAAAAAATCAATTACCATAACTAAGGATTAAGCTTAGTAATTCAAAAAACATTATGTGTCATTTTCTTAGACTCCCTTGGTCAGGTCTACCAGAACACAGAATGCAACAATACTCTGTATAGGAGCAAATTGTTCACATGAGCATGGTGGGGAGAGACAGACAAAACAAAGGTCAACCATGACCTAACTCTGGAGTCATCTGATTGAATGCTAACAGCATTGCTCACATACAGTAGCTCACACACGGTTGTGGATGTAGCAATCAAATAGCCCATGTATGAGAACAACATTTGTGTGCTGCATCCAAATACTGCTCAAGAACAAGCATTTTTTCACTGTGCATAGATAGATAGATAGATAGATAGATAAATAGATAGATAGATAGATAGATAGATAGATAGATAGATAGATAGATAGATAGATAGATAAATAGATGCGGATGAAGAATTTCAATCATCAGTCAACATCCCTTTAGCATCTTATTCAAAAAGTGTGAAGCATTCACCATACATGTTACAATCTGACCGTACATTCTTTGTACAATCAATTTAAGATTTACACATGCAATATGTGGACCTAACTAATGTAGCTGATTAACCCAGTGGCGTATCATCCATGTGTGCAATGTGTGTGCTGCACACAGGCCCCAGGGTATATGGGGCCCGTTGTGCCCTCACACATTGCACAGCAAATGTGGGGAACAAACATCTCCATTGCACCTGTGCTTGTCACAGGCAGCTGCAGGAGAAACACTGTTCATTTATTAGAGGAAAGAAGTGGGTGCTAAAGGCCAGTGTGGGGAGTAGGGGGGCAGGACTATGACTGGCTGTGAATGTACTTTACCAGGGAGAAGAGATGGAGCTGCAGTACCTTAAGTAATGTGAAGAGTCCAAGGAGAAGATAACAGTGGAAAACAGTGCAGAGGTGGGTTGTTGGCACTCAGAGACAGAAAGCCACTTACTGTTGCACTCTATATTCTGTGTCACTACTGACCACTGAACTACGTGTCATTTACTACTGACCTCTGAACTCTGCATCACTTACTTTTGACCCCTGAACTCTGTAATAAGTGACGCAGAGGTCAGTAGTGATGCAGGGGTCCGTAGTAAGTGATGCAGCTTTCAGAGGTCAGCAGTAAGTGACACAGGGTTTAGGGGTCAGCAAAAAGTGACACCGGGGGTCAGTAGTAAGCGATGCATGGCTCAGGGGTCAGTAGTAAGTGACAGAGTTTAGAGGTCAGTAGTAAGTCAGTCAGTAGTAAGTGATGCAGCATTCAGATGTCAGTAATAAGTGATACCGAGTTCAGGGGTCAGCAAAAAGTGACACAAAGGTCAGTAGTAAGCGATGCATGGCTCATGGGTCACAAGTAAGTGACAGAGTTTAGAGGTCAGTAGTAAGTGATGCAGCATTCAGAGGTCAGTAATATGTGACACTGAGTTCAGGGGTCAGCAAAAAGCGACACAGAGGTCAGTAGTAAGTGACTCAGAAGCCAATGGTAAGTAACTCAGAGTTCAGGGATCAGGAGTATGTGACGCAAAGTTCAATGGTCAGGAGTAAGTGACACAGAGTTCTGGGTTCAGCAAAAAGTGACAAAGAGGTCAGCAGAAAGTGAAGCAGAGTTCAGGGGTTAGTAGAATGTGATGCAGAGTTCAGGAGTCAGAAGTAGGTGATGTACAGTTCAAGGGCCATCAATAAGTGACACAGAAGTCAGTAGTAAGTAATGTAGAGTTCAGGGGTTTGGGATTATGTGACACAGAATTCATGATTCAGAGTATGTGAAGCAGAGTTCAGGGGTCAGTAGTAAGTGACACAGGGGTAGGTAGTATGTGATGCAGAGTTCAGGGGTCATCAGTAAGTGATGCAAAGCATGGGATTCAATAGTAAGTGATGCAGAGTTCAGTAATAAGTGACTCAGAGTTCAGGGGGCAGTAGTAAATGATGCAGAGTTCAGAGGTCACTAATGAGTTAGGGTTAGTAGTAAGTGAAAATGAGTTCAGGTGTCAGTAGGAAGAGACCACTGTGTAGAGTTCAATAGTAGGTGAAGCCTAGTCCAGGGGTAAATATTAAATGATCAGAGTGTAGGGATCAGTAGTAAGTAATGCACAGTTCAGGGGTCAATAGTAAGTGACACAGAGTTCTGAGGTCAGTAATGACTTGGGGGTCAGTAGTAGATGACAGAGATCAGAGGTCAGTAGTAAGTGACGCAGAGATCAGGGGTCGGTAGCAGGGGCAGACTGAACATTAGGGCTTTCGGGCACTGCCCGAGGGCCCAGGGCAGCAGGGGGCCCCATGAGAGGCTCCTGGTACTCTGTGTTGATCCTGGAGCCCAGTGCCGAAACAAGTTCCAGCACTGAGCTCCAGTAACAGGACAGGGGTCCGCTAGCATGGGCACTCAGGACACCTTTCCTGCACCGGTTGAAGGGTGCCCGGGTCCCCCACGCAGCGATCGTCCCTTTGTAGTAGTTGACACTGGCATCTCCCCCCACTGAGCCTGCACATCACACAGAGAGAGCTTGCCGAGGATCCTCCTCCTCGGCTCCGATGTACACAGACAGAAGGAGGAGGAGCCGGGGAGGAGGGACATTAGCTGCAAGAACTGCGCTGGTTATCTTAGGTGTGTATATAGTTTGTTGTTAGAGGAGGGGGGGACACCGAGTCCGACACAGTAACCAGGAAGGGGGGGGTTGCTTTTGGAGAGTAGTGTACTTGTACAAGATGGGGTGGTCAAATTCGACCCCCCTACTAGGACAAGTCCTTTACCCTCCAAAAGCATCCCCCAGCACACATCCTCTTACCAACCTTCCCCAAATCATAGAGATGCTGCTTGCCACTCATCCTAGGGTCCCTCTTTGTTCTCATCCCAGGGCCCTTCTCTGTTGTCATCCCAGGGCCCCTGTTTGCTCTCGTCCCAGAGGTCTCTCCATGCTCTCATCCCAGGGCCCCTCTCTGCTCTCATCCCAGGGGTCCCTCTCTGTTCTCCTCCCATGGGTCCCTCTCTGCTCTCATCCTAGCACCCCCTCTCTGCTCTCATCCCAGGACCCCTCTCTGCTCTCATCCCAGGGCCCCCTCTTCTCTCATCCCAGGACCCCTCTCTGCTCTCATCCCAGGGCCCCTCTCTGCTCTCATCCCAGGGCCCATCTCTGCTCTCATCCCAGGGGCCCCTCTCTGTTCTCATCCCAGGAGTCCCTCTCTGCTCTCATCCCAGGACCCCCTCTCTGCTCTCATCCTAGGACCCCTCTCTGCTCTCGTCCCAGGGCCCTTCTCTACTCTCATCCCAAGGCCCCTCTCTGTGCTCATCCCAGGGGTCCCTCTCTGCTCTCATCCCAGGACCCTCTCTCTGCTCTCATCCCAGGACCCTCTCTCTGCTCTCATCCCAGGACCCTCTCTCTGCTCTCATCTTAGGACCCCTCTCTGCTCTCGTCACAGGGTCCTACTCTACTCTCATCCCAAGCCCCCTCTCTGTTCTCATCCCAGGGGTCCCTCTGCCCTTACATATTACAAACCAGGAGCATGGTTAGGATGAAGCATCTCTTCTGTTTCTCACTTGCCACATATGTGAGTAGTGTGCAGGTCTATGTGACACCAGGAGGGGATCCCAGCATCTACCAGCCCACATTTAGTAGATATGGGCCCCTTATTTCTAGAGAACCTTTGTGTGGCTGCACAGTCTGAGTAAAGCAATGCTAATAATAGTTTATTATACTAAAAATCTGCATATTCCACACAGACCTGTTGGGCAGAGCTCAGGCCAGGTACCTCTTTTACATAAAACCTCTCATCCCAGGGATCCCTCTCTACTCTCATCCCAGGGGTCACTCTCTGCTCTCATCCCAGTGGTCCCTCTCTGCTCTCTTCCCAGGGCCCCTCTCTGCTCTCATCCCAGGGCCCCTCTCTGCTCTCATCCCAGGGGCCCCTCTCTGCTCTCATCCCTGGAGCCCCTCTCTGTCCTCATCCCAAGGACCGCTCTCTGCCCTTATCCCAGGGGCCCCTCTCTATGCTCATCCCAAGGGCCCCTCTCTGCCCTCATCCCAGGGGCCCCTCTCTGCCCTCATCCCAGGAGCCACTCTCTGTGCTCACCCCAGGGTCCCTTTCTGTCCTCATCACAGGGGTCCCTCTTTGTCCTCATGCCAGGTGTCCCCAGCGTAACCCATTCAAGTGAATTGAGCTGCTCTGCAAAGGCCGTGCAACCTTGTGCAGTACAGCTAAAAAAAAAAAAAAAAGGGTTAAAGCAGGCAGTGAGGAGGCGTTGCATTGCCTCCTCATCACCTACTTTAACCCCTTGGATCCCACACTAGCATGCTGCAACTGCGTGCATTGCACATAGTTGCAAGGTGTTTGCAGAATGGCCCTATTCACTTGAATGGGTCCCAATCACCCATCAAAAGCAACAGGGGTTTGATTCCTACTGCAGCATGTGTACATCCTCAGTTGCTGCCACTGCAGCTAAAGGGGGTAGGGATGAATGTATGTAATGTGGGCACAGTGCAATAAGTAGGTGGTGTTTTGAGTGGCTTGAGTGTGGACAGGGACACAGGGAGCCCCATCATCTCCTATTGCCCGGGGGCCCCATGAGTTGTTAGTCTGCCACGGTCGGTAGTAAGTCACCTACTATTAACTACTGATCAAGTGCCCAGACATCTAGTGTTGAACCCTGGACCCTCAAATGTACCTCCACAGATAGTGTGCTGTACATTCCCTATTCAACAGTGTCTCATTTTAATCAACTCCGACTTTGTTTAACCACATCTCTTTAAGCAATGCCCAGTACTGTGTGCAATTAGAAACACACCCATTTTTGCCACGTACTGCATTTTATCATTCACTGCCAAGGGGGCCCAATTTGTAGTCTTGCACACAGGCCCACTGCTTACATAAAATGCCCCTGAATCAACCTATATCCAATCAGACAGGCCCTTGCATTACATAGTCGTTTGTATATCCAAAACAAATTGTACAATCACTTTGTAACGTGTGTGGTGAGCTAGTGCTGGTCAGGCATGGATAGAAGGAGGTGCTCCCTGCCCTTACATATTACAAACCAGGAGCATGGTTAGGATGAAGCATCTCTTCTGTTTCTCACTTGCCACATATGTGAGTAGTGTGCAGGTCTATGTGACACCAGGAGGGGATCCCAGCATCTACCAGCCCACATTTAGTAGATATGGGCCCCTTATTTCCAGAGAACTTTTGTGTGGCTGCCCAGTCTGAGTAAAGCAATGCTAATAATAGTTTATTATACTAAAATCTGCATATTCCACACAGACCTGTTGGGCAGAGCTCAGGCCAGGTACCTCTTTTACATAAAACCTCTCATCCCAGGGATCCCTCTCTGCTCTCATCCCAGGGGTCCCTCTCTGCTCTCATCCCAGGGGTCCCTCTCTGCTCTCTTCCCAGGGCCCCTCTCTGCTCTCATCCCAGGGCCCCTCTCTGCTCTCATCCCAGGGCCCCTCTCTGCTCTCATCCCAGGGGCCCCTCTCTGCTCTCATCCCTGGAGCCCCTCTCTGTCCTCATCCCAAGGACCCCTCTCTGCCCTTATCCCAGGGGCCCCTCTCTATGCTCATCCCAAGGGCCCCTCTCTGCCCTCATCCCAGGGGCCCCTCTCTGCCCTCATCCCAGGAGCCACTCTCTGTGCTCACCCCAGGGTCCCTCTCTGTCCTTATCACAGGGGTCCCTCTTTGTCCTCATGCCAGGTGTCCCCTAAACACCAACTGTGATAGGAGGCTCAGGACAATAAGGGCTTGTTGACATTTAGTTTGGGGGTGGTAAAACCTCATAGCTGAGCCCTGTTTTTACTCACCCCCAACCACACCCCTTTAACTGCAGTGTACACATGTTGCAGCCACAGCAGGAATTATACATCCTGTCATGCTTGGCAGGTCTAGTGCCTGCCCAGCGTAACCCATTCAAGTGAATTGAGCTGCTCTGCAAAGGCCGTGCAACCTTATGCAGTACAGCAAAAAAAAAAAAAAAGGGTTAAAGCAGGCAGTGAGGAGGCATTGCATTGCCTCCTCATCACCTACTTTAACCCCTTGGATCCCACACTAGCATGCTGCAACTGCGTGCATTGCACATAGTTGCAAGGTGTTTGCAGAATGGCCCTATTCACTTGAATGGGTCCCAATCACCCATCAAAAGCAACAGGGGTTTAATTCCTACTGCAGCATGTGTACAACCTCAGTTTCTGCCACTGCAGCTAAAGGGGGTAGGGATGAATGTATGTAATGTGGGCACAGTGCAATAAGTAGGTGGTGTTTTGAGTGGCTTGAGTGTGGACAGGGACACAGGGAGCCCCATCATCTCCTATTGCCCGGGGGCCCCAAGAGTTGTTAATCCGCCACGGTCGGTAGTAAGTCACCTACTACTAACTGCTGATCAAGTGCCCAGACATCTAGTGTTGAACCCTGGACCCTCAAATGTACCTCCACAGATAGTGTGCTGTACATTCCCTATTCAACAGTGTCTCATTTTAATCAACTCCGACTCTGTTTAACCACATCTCTTTAAGCAATGCCCAGTACTGTGTGCAATTAGAAACACACCCATTTTTGCCACTTACTGCATTTTATCATGCACTGCCAAGGGGGCCCAATTTGTAGTCTTGCACACAGGCCCACTGCTTACATAAAATGCCCCTGAATCAACCTATATCCAATCAGACAGGCCCTTGCATTACATAGTCGTTAGTATATCCAAAACAAATTGTACAATTACTTTGTAACGTGTGTGGTGAGCTAGTGCTGGTCAGGCATGGATAGAAGGAGGTGCTCCCTGCCCTTACATATTACAAACCAGGAGCATGGTTAGGATGAAGCATCTCTTCTGTTTCTCACTTGCCACATATGTGAGTAGTGTGCAGGTCTATGTGACACCAGGAGGGGATCCCAGCATCTACCAGCCCACATTTAGTAGATATGGGCCCCTTATTTCCAGAGATTTTTGTGTGGCTGCATAGTCTGAGTAAAGCAATGCTAATAATAGTTTATTATACTAAAAATCTGCATATTCCACACAGACCTGTTGGGCAGAGCTCAGGCCAGGTACCTCTTTTACATAAAATCCCACCACCTTTACCTGACAGCTCTAGTGAAGCAGAGTGAGGTGGTTGGGTGGCAGGTAAACCTTTGCATAGGGGGCTTACAAGCTTCAAGCTACGCCTCTGTAAATAAACAAGCGCTGATTTACAAGATGGAAAATGTACTTCAAGATGAGAAATCTGTTTTTGGAAGAAGAAAGCTTGCAACTTGTAAGCGTGCTTTTGTAGGCCTGGGAATGACTTTAGGGCTTGTAGGAGTCAACGATCTTAGGAATTACTTTTCAGCGTGAGAAAAACACCTTGTTAACAAAGCTTTGTTTAGCGGTTCATAATGGTTTCAATGATGCTACTTTGAAAATTTACAAAATAATGTACAAATAAATGTTTCATTTTAATGTAGCACTTTGTTTGTATTTTATTGTGTTGAACTTGAAACCCATGTGCATCCCTTTGTATTCTTTGAGGGGAGTTTATTATACTGGAGTAACCAGAATCTGAAGCAGCTGTGCATGGCAACCAGTCAGCTTCTAGCTTTCATTTTAAATGCTTAAAGCGGAGTTCCACCCAGAATTTTTTATTTTTTTGGGCATCCACTCTTGTAATACTAAATAGATGTATTCTTTCGTTTCCTTACTTTCACACCGCCTGGTAATTACATGTACTTTTTACTCACAATTTCGTTTCTCTCACTGCTGGACTTTTCCATTTTAGGTGAGGGCATCTGAAGCCCATCCATAGTTTCCTGGTATCTCTTCCTCAAAGAAGTGCATGGTGGGTAACCATCATGCACTCCCCGATCTCGGCCCACCTTAAATCGTGTCATTTCCTGTCTAGAAATAACACGATTTTACAGTACAGGGAAGCCCACTGACTCCTGGGAAATGATGAGTCACATCTCCCAGGAGGCCAGGGGAAGCAGGAAGTGAGAAGAAGAGCCTCGGACCTAATAGGGGCAGATTACAGAGACCACCTAACAAGAAGAGACTTAGGGTGAGTATAATTTGTTTTGTTCCTTCAAAGGTAAGTCTATATAGGCAAAGGACGTGAATGATGTAAAAAAAAAATTCTGTGTGGAACTAACTGTACTAACTGAACTAACTGTAATTAAAAGTTGATTGATTACTATGCACAACTGATCCAAAATCCTCCCCATTGTTTTGTTTATTATGGGGACAATATCATGTGCAAAGTTCTAAGTGCAAAGTGCAGAAAAGAAAACAATCAAATATAGTTCATCTTTTGACAGTTCCATTTCATTCAAATTCATTTTTTTCTGATTCTGATTGGTTGATATGAATTGCTCTACTTTGCGCCTTCCTCTTTTTATTTAATAAGCCCATATGTGCCACTTTTTAGTTGAGCGGTATCATTAAGCCAGCCCTGGATTTTTTTACATCGTTATTATACTGAATTTTTAAATCTGAACTACAGGATAAGCAAATATTGTCTAATTACAAGGGGCATGTGTCTTCTTATTTTAATCCCAGCTTGGTGCTTTGTGTATTTCTTTCACATCTGTGCAGTAATACAATGTAACCTTTTGCCTTTGTGCAGGAGTTTCCTGTAATAAAGACCAGTCACTGCTGTTTTCTCTCCTTGTGCAAGATGTCTGGTCTTGTCTCCCCACCTCCGTAGTTCTATGCAGGCAACCTATAGTGGGTGGAGCCTGATTGGTCCCTTCTACTACTCTGCTCTCTGCACAGGCTATATACAGCACAGTGATGATGCCACTGCTACTTATACAAAGTATACTTATAAGCTGGAGATCTGCTGCGTGAGGGTACTAATAAGCTGGGGATCTGCTGAGTGAGTATACTTATAAGCTGTGGATCTGCTGAGTGAGGGTACTAATAAGCTGGGGATCTGCTGAGCGAGTATACTAATAAACTGGGGATCTGCTGAGTGAGGGTACTAATAAGCTGGGGATCTGCTGAGTGAGGGTACTATTAAGCTGGGAATCTGCTGAGTGAGTATACTAATAAGCTGGAGATCTGCTGAGCAAGGGCACTATTAAGCTGGGGATCTGCTGAGCGAGTATACTAATAAGCTGGGGATCTGCTGAGTGAGGATATTAATAAGCTGGGGATCTGCTGAGTGAGTATACTAATAAGATATTTTTCATCAGTTTTGGCCAATTTATATTCTTCCTCATATTTTTGTTAAAAAAAAAAAATCGCAATTGGCATTTATTGATTGGTTTGCGCAAAAGTTGCCGCATTTACGAATGATGAAAATTAATTTATGGGGTTTTTAATTTTTTTTTTTATATTTTACTAGTAATGGCGGAGATCTGCAACATTGTGGCGGACATGTCGGACCATTTTGACACCTTTTTGGTATCATTGGCATTTATACAGCGATCAGTGCTATGAAAATGCACTAATTACTGTGTAAGTGCCATTGGCAGTGAAGTTAACCTGGAGGGGGCGCTCAAAGGGTTAACTGTGTTCCCTCAGTGTGTTCTAACTGTATGGGGGCTGGGCTGGCAGGGGGAGGGGAGTGATCACGGCTTCCATATACAGGAAACCTGTGATTACATCCCTTCCCCCTCTATCAGAACGGAGATCCGTGTTTACATACAGGGACCTCTGTTCTCTCACTGCGGAGGAAGCCATCGCGGGTAGCCAGCGGAGATCGAGTCCGCTCTACCAGCTCCCTGGCCACCCCCGGAACACAGTCAGCGTGTGAGCGCGCCTCCAGCAGCACGCACGTGCTCACAATACTGGTTATCGCGGCCGCCGTCGGGTGGCGGCGTTTCGCGATAACGAACCACTTTGCCGCCGTCAAGCCACGGCGGGCGGTTGGCAAGTGGTTAAAGCATCACCGAAGGATCAAAAAAACATGTTGAAGCAGTAGGTGCTTTAATATGTGTTGAAGTCAAAGCAAGTGTAAATGGACTCTTAGTGCAAATAAAAGAAGTAACAGCAGTAGTTGTGTTTTTTGTCTGATAAACTAAGTCATTATGGTTGTATTACAGATAATATTTTTTCAACAGATCATTCACACACAATAGTGACTATCACATCACAATAAAAGCCTCTTTTAAAATGAAATTTTGTACATTCCTGTTGCAACACATGTATGTACTAACAACACGACAGATCTTTACATTGCATATAATTAGATTAGCTTTGACAGGTACTTATTGTTCTCGTGGAGCCCATGAGGAATAAGTGCTAGACAATTCTAATGAATCTAATTTTACAGCAATTACAATCAATAACATGACCACATTTTTTGAGACTGTCAGTGTTATGGCGTGTACTGGTAACGTCAATTATGTTATTCATCCCTGTGGTTAAAGTGTTTTAGAGCATGAAACCAAAATGTTTGTGTTCAAACAAATAAATCCTTGCCTGTCTCCTCCACTACAATCCTCCAATAAAGCCTTCACTGTGTGTATTTGAGTTTTGTGAACACAATCAATGTATTCTAGACTTCCCGGTCTCCAAATGTTAATTTCATGGAGGCAGTTATGTAAGCCATGGATAGGCTGGGGTCAATCACAAGCCTTGGTTATAACTCGGCAGGGCACTGATTACAGTGACATCATGTGAGATCATCTGGAGTCCCTTGGGTGCTCTTATTTCAAGCGCTTTGTACTTTGCCATAAATTTGATAAAGCTCTATAGCAGTGGTGGACTACCTAATTCTGAGCTCCTTTATGGTATAAGCACTGATGTTTTCCAAAGCCCACATAGAACTGTATAGTTTAATCACAAAAACTGAAAAAAGTAATATAAATATGAGACCTGCTGGCATTGATCCACTTCAGAAAGCACAGTAAGGCCGATCATGGTGTCTAATATGCCATCCACATTAAAGCGGAACTTCACCCAAAAGGGAAAGTTCCTCTTTTTCATCTCCTCCCTCCATCCCCTGCCATATTTTGTATATTTTTTTAATCTTTTTGGGGAGCTGTTACCTAGTTTTGGCAGGTGAATAGGAAAATTGGATAGCCGCACTCCCATTCAAGATAAAAAAAAAAAATATTTAGTCATCCATAAAAGCAGAACAGCAATAAGCCACAAGCAGCTACAAAGCAGGGGAGGAGGGCAAGTACCCACTCCCACTTCTGCTCGGATCACCTAGACCAGAGGTCTCCAGACTTTCTAAACAAAGGGCCAGTTTACGGTCCTTCAGACTTTAGGGGGGCCAGACTGTGGCCCTGTCATTGGTGGAAGTAAATAGTGCCATAGGCTTGGTGGTCAGTGGGAGTAAAGAAAAATTACATAATTGGTGAAGAATAATGCCCCATCCTTGGTGTCAGTGGGAGAATTAGTTCCCCATCTCTGGTGTCAGCAGGAGCAATAGTACCCCCTTCTTGGTGTCAGTGGGATGAATAGTGCCACATCTGGCCCACGGGCCACAGCTTGGAGACCCTGGCCTAAGCAATCAAAGTAGAAGTTTGCCACCTCCCTTCCCTGCCTACAACCTTTTGGGACACGTCACAGGTCCCAGGAGGCTGCAAAATTATTCACAGGACACAGCATGGCTCACACATGTGCAGTGAGGAGCCAGCTGTGAAGCCACAAGGAGTCACAGAAGGCTTCCCACAGTTAACATGCCGTACTGGATTTAGACCTTGGGGGGCCAAGGGCACTTCAAATTAGAGGGTCTGTCAACATAAAAAATAAATTATATGACAAATAAAAAAGTGAACTGAAATGAATGATAAACCCCATTTGTTAAAAAAATAATAATAATAATAAAAAAAAAAAAAAAAAAAAAAAAA
>BLSH010451656.1:849712-907324 GCA_018402905.1 Glandirana rugosa
TAACTCCGGATAAGTTTTTTTCTTCATATACTTACCGACACACTCAGGCCAGATTTACAAATAAGACGTGTTCCATGTCTGTTCAGAACACCCTAGGTACGGACTAAGTAAAATTATTTCCAATCGAACAGGTGTAACCTACACCTGTTTGCCGAGGCGAACAGACACTATTGCGGGGGACGACACGATTTGTGTGCAAGGCTGTTATGTGACCGACGTCCCGTCCGGTCGTGGAGGTTCCGTATTTCCCGTTCGAGTCCGGTACACCGGTTAAACCTCTGGGTCTTCAACTTACCCCGTCTGGGTAGTCCGTCATGCACAGCCATTCATATACTTCTTTTTTTGAATAGGCCTCAATACAAAAAAAAAAAACCATGTTGGCTACCTCCTCCTACTCCTCTACCACCGCCACTTCCACCTACACTGTCACAGCCACGGCCTAGTCAACCCCTAGGCTCCTACTCCACATCCACCCCCCTTCCCATTTTTTGTACTTGATTTTAATTTATTTTCCCTATCCCCATTTATTTGTAGGGCACTTGCCCTAGTTTGAAGATGATTTTAGAACAGTTATATGGCTTCTACCGTTAATTAACACTTTTCAGACACAGTTTGAAGATGATCTACATTCACCTCCATTTTTGCTTTTTTTATGTTTTTATTTTTTTTAAAATATTTAAAGTTATTTCCCTGTCCCCATTTTTTTGTAGGGCACTTGCCCTACCCTTACCCCCATTTTACTTCCTTTTGCAGCCCTCTAGGGCTTTCCAGGACTTTGTTACAAGCATTTTTGTGCCTAAAAGTTCGGGTCCCCATTGATTTCAATGGGGTTCGTTGTCTGTGCGATCGTTCGGGTTCCGTCCGGACCCGGACCCGGACTTTGTCCCGAAGTTCGGACGGACCAGCAGAACCCGAACTTCCAGAGGTTCGCTCAACTCTAGTCATCGTGATTCTCAGATAATTCTTTATTAGTGCCAATTTGCTGAACGACCTTTCTCCCAAACAACTAGTGACCATCTTGCAAAAATATATTCTAAGAGTTTTATTAACACCTGGAAAGGTATCAGCAAGCCCTTCATCATGTAATCCCTGTTGAGATAGAGTGAGACATGAACCGAGCTTGGCAAAGGCTGCAAACTGGAAAATTTCCTCAACTAACACACTACTGAAGTCTTGAGAGATCCTAAGTTTTATTTCTTTATAAAGGAAGTCTGGAGTTCCCTCTGGCAGGGGGGTCTGGAGCAATTGCCCCCTTATAAGTCCGGCAATTGGGGGACTTGAAGAAATGGACTCAAGGACCGGCAAAGAACTGGCCTGGGTGAGGACAGCACTAGACCCCTGGACAGGTAAGTGTTTATTAGAAGTTAATACATACAGTGACTGAATCTCCTCTTTAGTGTCCATATTAAAGTATGGTGGTAGTGGCTACTGGTAAGATAATTAAATTGGTATTTTCTACTGATCAGTTCTGAAAATGTGTTTTATTCTGTGCTGCAAGAGCAGATCCCCTAATATACTGCTAGATATGTTTTATTGCACAATTATGTATATCGACTATTCTGGGTGTGTCAAATAGCAGTGGTGTCTGGATGTCTTTAAGCATTCCTTTTCACTTGTCTCAGTTCATAATGGTGCGATGTGGGAACCAACACGATTCCTATGTGGTTTTCCGCATTGCATCCGATTCACAGGCAGTTCACACTGCGAACCGCTGTGGGTGTCAATAGAAAGGTAATGACACCCCCAAATCTGGTTTGCAGAATGTAGCAGAACGTGTAGTGCGGACCAAAAAAAGGGTCCTGCACCATTTTGGTGCAAATGCAATGCAATTTCTGCCATACAAATGGGTGCCCCTATTTGGACTTGTAGAGAGAGTAAATCTCCCTATGGGGACACAGATGGCAACTTACTAATACAAACTGCTCTCAACTCTATCCAAAACTCAAATGCAGCAGAACGCGTACTGTGGAATCGGATCCGATTCTAATGCGGACCAAAAAAAGGGTCCTGCATCATTTTGGTGCAAATGCGATGCAATTTCAGCCATACAAATGGGTGCCCCCATTTGGACTTGTAGAGAGAGTAAATCTCCCTATGGGGACACAGATGGCAACTAACTAATACAAACTGCTCTCCACTCTATCCAAAACTCAAATGCAGCAGAAAGTGTACTGTGGAATCGGATCCAATTCTAGTGCGGACCAAAAAAAGGGCCCTGCACCATTTTGGTGCAAATGCGATGCAATTTCAGTCATACAAATGGATGCCCCCATTTGGACATGTAGAGAGAATGAATCTCCCTATGGGGACACAGATGGCAACTAACTAATACAAACTGCTCTCCACTCTTTCCAAAACTCAAAAAAATTATTTCTTTGATCAAAGAAATTTTAAATCTTCCATATCAGTATTTCATATTTAGGCCTTGTGCACAGGGGTTTATTGTAAAACACTGTTTCTCCTGACAGGTGAGAATCAGACTTCTACCCTAAAATGGAACTTCCACTGATTGGATCCCCCCCTCCAGTGCCACTTTTGGCACCTTTCAGGGGGGAGCAGCAGGAAATCAATCCCACTTCCGGGGAAAGATCGCCGCAGAATCTACGCAATGTCTGCCTGCCCCCACTGCCTTCTGGGAGACACACAGGTCCCAAAAGACAGCAAGAATCACTGGAAAAGCGCAGCGTGTCTACTGCATGCGCAGTAGGAAACAGGCTGTGAAGCCGCGAGGCTTCACTTCTTGTTTCCCTTAGTTAGAATGTTGGCGCCTGCACCCGGAGCCGAGGGACAGATCAGCTTCGGGTGAGGACACAGCAGGCTCCCTGGACAGGTAAGTGTCCTTATATTAAAAGTCAGCAGCTACAGTAGCTGCTGACTTTTAATTCTTTTTTCACCCGGGCGGAACTCCGCTTTAAAAACTCACCTAAACTGTGTTTTTTCAAACCAGTTTTGCAGAGTTTAGCAGTGTTAGGTGTATATCTATTTTATTGGCCAGAATTTTAATCTATTCTTGCTATTCAGATGAATAAACACAGAAGTGCTAATGTGGCTACCATTTAGATGCATTCAAACATGTTTAGCAGCATTTAGCAGCGTCAAGCGTTTTTTCTGATCCTGGACACACTGGCAGTGGGGTTTTTTCCTGCCTCTAAACGCTGCTAAAAGCCAATGTGTGCATGGACACATAGGAGAACATGCAGGGGGGAAAGGGCAGGAAAACAAGCGGCAGACGCCCCTAGGAGCAGCTCTAAAAACACCCAATGTGCATAAGGGTTTATTATTTCCAGAAGACAATAAAGCTATATATCACAGGTTTCTTTTTTTTTTTTTTTCTTCCCAAAGTGGTTATAAAGCCTAAACATTTTTTCTTTAACTCATTACTTTAATGCATTTTCTCTAGGTGAAAATGGAAGCAGTGGGGCAATAAAAAAAGTAAGAAAACAACAACAATGTGGAAGGGATGCATAGGTGCAATATGTGAGTGAAGGCCACTATAAGTACTACTGGTGTTTGTTTGTTGCTGCATGCTTGTTGTATTTGTCCTTCCTTGTCTATATTCTGATCCTGTCCTGATTTGATCAGTGGTCAAAGTGTACTTGGACCGAACCTAGTGTAAGATTATATCACTTGAGATCACTGGGCGGAAACTTTGCATTTTAACATGTTTCTAGAACTTTGCTTAAAACAGAACTCGAGCCAAAAGTAACAAGATAAAAATGAACAGCCCATCAAAAGATTAAATAACAAGACCAGCATTTGTTGCAATAATCACTTTTATTCTCAGATCTCCCCCGTGGTACTTTTTATCTGCTGCTAGATCTCATAAGTCTGATGGCCAGCAATAGTTTACTCACTTCCTCTAAACCCAGCTTACCCTAGACCCATCTGAGCCTATAACTGGACAGTGAAAACAAAGCAGCACAGTGATCATCTCAACTTTCTGTCACTCTGCTCTCTCCACCTATCAGCTTACTTCTTTTTTGTTATATTCACTGATTGGCTCCTTGTATTGCCTCTTCCTCTCGTACTTTAGCTCTATCATACCGTAACCTTGAGAGGCTAATACCAGGTTCATAAGCAAAAGGTTTATAGCGCTTGCACGTATTACTACTAAGCAATAATAAATGCTGATGAAAAAAATGATATATATAACATAATACTTTCTGCTAAAACTAATAAATATCAATCATAAGCAAAATTGATATCAGATATATAAAAAAATAAGTATAAGAAATCAATCCATCAATGTTAAGGTGCTGGAAATATTAAAGTGATACGTTGCTATAATAGTCCACAATATAAGTGATTAAGTGCTTCGTGCTGGGAAAAAATCTTCAAAGTGACAGTGTGCTCCACATGTGTGGGATAGCCCCTTAGGAGTCCTACTCACCACAAGACCATGACCCCCAGCTTTTCAGTCTGGAGGTCTGGCAAAACTGTATAAGATCCTATGCTGGTCAGCTGGCAAACCCAGGGCTCATACTTCCACGTTATCCCAGATGGTATATAAATCCAAAATAGAGTAGGAAGAGAAAGGGATCCACAATGGTGAAGTACTGTATGACTGGATTTTATTGCGCTAATACAGAATTGTACTTACAAGAAGAAGGAAAAACGTTCGCTTTGTAATACGCGAGGTACGAACGCCGCTCTTCGCGTGCGTTCCAACTGAAACCGGAGGTGATGTCCACGGTAACCAAACACCGGAAATTGCGTCAACGCGTTTCGCCCTCCCACAGGCGTCATCAACGGACGTTATCATCACACGTGTGGAGCACACTGGCACTTTGAAGATTTTTTTCCCAGCACGAAGCATTTAATCACTTATATTGTGGACTATTATAGCAACATATCACTTTAATATTTCCAGCACCTTAACATTGATGGATTGATTTCTTATACTTATTTTTTTTATATATCTGATATCAATTTTGCTTATGATTGATATTTATTAGTTTTAGCAGAAAGTATTATGTTATATATATAATTTTTTTCATCCGCATTTATTATTGCTTAGTAGTAATACGTTAGCGCTATAAACCTTTTGCTTATGTATCTAGTGGTATCCACTTAGTGTATAGCAGCTGCATATAGTGATCATTCAGTCTATCTATCAGCGCCATTATATTGTCCTTTAATGCCAGGTTCAATACAGGTACTTAGACTACTTGCATTTAAAAGATACATTTTAATGATGTATAGAAAAAAAGGGGCTTTTTGACGTAATGGGACTTTAAATGAGACACACGGGTTATGAAAAAACATGCGTTTTTATTGAGGCAATGTTCATTAAGGTAGCGTAATAGACATTCCATACATCTTTTATTGCATATATTGGGCTACAATTGCCTCTAATATAAATGGGGCACATTGCCTCCCCTAAAAATGACATATAGACTGGAAACAGATACATGATTCACAAATAATGAAAATAAGTTCCATACAGTACAATACAATCTCTTCAGCATAGGACAACTTGGATAATAATTAATACGGCATATAACGGCTCTACGCGTTTCGTGAAGTTATGATCCACTCATCAGGAGCATGCACGTATAACAAACTGTAATTGATAGAAATATGAAAATTAATAAAAAAAAATAAAATAAAAAAAAAATAAAAAATTTGGAAATGAGTATGCTGTTTACCATATTTGCCGCAAGGAGCGATGCCAATGATGATCCGGACAGACCCCACTAGGGGGTATCCCCTGAAGGGAGCTGAGATGGGGGGCATTTTAATGATGTTTAGGCTGAATTTACCCTCTTCTGTGTACATGCAGTGTACATGGTACGGCACATGTAGGTGTGAATGGGTCCATAGAGTTTTTTTTGTCTTTCTCACTAAACTGCATTAGAGATGTGCACAAGTTAAAAATGTGTTTTGTTTCAGATTTGTTCATTAAGTTAATAATTTTGTTTTGTCATTTTCATTATGTTAGAATGATTCCTTTCCGGTATTGGTTTTGTATATTCAAATTTATTTTGTAATTTGAATTTCGGAAGATGGCTTTATTCATTTTATTCTATTCTATTCTTTTATTTCTATTCTATCATATTCTGTTTTATTTTATTATATTCCTTTAGTTTCTATTATACCTTATTCTATTTGATTTTTTCTATTCTATTCTATTCTATTCTATTCTATACTATTCTATTCTATAAAGCAACCTAAGTAGGAATCATTACCTTATTTCACTTTTATACCTTACTGTATTTATTGCATTCAAAATTCCATGATTACTTATGTGGCTGGTTCATATCTCTGCACTGCACTTCAGTGCAAAAGGTAAAGGCAAAATCGATTGGCCCAATCACACCTAGACTTATGCATCACAATGAGTGATGTGTGCACACTGAACAGTATTGTAAACAAAAAGGTACTTTGTAGTTAGCTGTACCCATCAGAGGCAGCGAAATACAATGTTCCAATAATTTTAAACAGTAGTTGTCAAAAGTAGAAAAAAAAGTTACTTTACTTTTTTTTACTTCTTTTGTTTTTTCTTTCCCTTACATAAGTGTATATTAAATATGTGTGTGTGTGTGTGTATATATATATATATATATATATATATATATATATATATATACACAGTATTATACTTGTCATGATAAACAGAGCAAATCGCATAAAAAATTAACTTTGCATGTACATTGGTAAGATGGAAGAAAGATGCATATTTTTCTATTTTTTACTTACATTTGCCTGTAAAATATAAAGAGAATTCAATAATTTTTGGAAAGCAATAAGACCAAAAAAGCCTTCTTGTGCCCCAATAACAATATACTGTATGTATAGTTTCTGCATAGTAGGAAAGCAATAACTGAACTGTTACAGAATTTAAAGCCTTGTGTCTGAAATGTGATGAAATGGCTATGATGGTGTTTAACTAGTATGGCAAAAAACAGAAAATTGACTTACCTTTCCATAATTTTCCTTTCCTGGTGCCTATCCATGGCAGCATAAAGATGTATGCTGCCATGAAGGCACCAAGAAAAAGAACATTTCACCAAAATCACTCCGTTGGTCCCTATGTTTTATATACCAAAGGAAGTCACAAATTGAGTACCTTTGAGGCAAACACAAAAGAATGTTTGTCCTATCCTGCCTGTAAACATAAGAATGGGCAATGATCGTATGTCTGTAGCCCTCTCTGATCCCAAGTAACATCTTCTTGACAATTCTTATCATTGGAAAAATGCATGAAATATAATAATATGTCATATATGAAGTGTGACCATAGTGTTGCAATTTTGGAAAAATATCAGGATGCATGTGGAGTGGGATAGACAAGGACCCTCTGATTCTTCCTGTATTGAATTGTATTGTAATTGTACTGTCTACCCTAACGCTGTAAAGTGCTGCACAAACTGTTGGCGCTATATAAATCCTTTATAATAATAATAATAATATCTTGATTTCTGCTTTACTAACCATTCTTCTGATTCAATGTATTCATGGCGTGAATATTTGCAGATTGTTTTTTTCTTTTTTTTATGGAAAAGTGGTTTAAAAATTCTCCATTCAGGTGCCACGTACAATAAACTTTTTTTATTTAGATGATTATTCTTCTGGGGTGGGGTAAGTGTGTCAAGGTTAGTTTGTTTAATTTTATTTTGTTTTTGTGGTTTTCCTGTTTTTTGATCACTATATAATGTCAATTTACATGTTTAACATTGCTGTTTTTCACTGTCTGTTTTTTCATACTGCTAATGAGGGGTCTTTTTTTTTTGCACAAAAGAGGTTCAGGATAGTCAGAAGTTTCTGGAACCCTCAGAAGCAATTCAGCATTTCACTTTCCTCAATGATTGCAATTCATATCACTAATGGCAAAACTTAAGTGAATGGCAAAAAATTGCTGAAATTTCTAGGCAAATGAAAACGCCTATTTTTGCTCTTCACTATTAAAATATAAACCCCCGCTGTTGAGAAAAGTCCTTTTAATGTCGCTCAATACAGTCCAAGGATACGTTGTACAGTCTTCTTCTTGTCATTTCACTTTTTTATTCCATTCACATCCTCCTTCCTGTTTTTTAAGTGGTAGGGTCCACATGCTGCAGTCACATGATCAGTGTTGGCATAAGAGAAAACTCCTGGTAAATGCAGTGAGCCAATTGAGTGAGCAGGAAATTACTTGGCAGGGGTGTTCTATACACAGGCAGTGCACAAAAAGTTCCCAACTGTCATGTTCACAACAAAGCGATACTTGAATTTTTGAACTTGCGTTGCATTGTGGGAATGCACTATCACAGTGTTTTGATGTACTGCACACAGCGAGTATTTCCCTATAGCATCTACTTACTTAAATCTTGGGAGTTCATTGATGTTCATCATGCATCATCGTGGCACAACATGACCTTTTCTTCTAAAGCTACCTAAACCACCCCCAGCACATACATGCCTGATCTGCAAATGTTGACAAGCTTTCCCCTGAAAAGGATAGGAACTGTGGCACATGAGCACTTGCCAGCTGGGTATATTTTAAGAGAAAGGCACCTGGGGGCCACATGGTCAATATCACTGCAGTCCCTTCTTTTAGATAAGTATATGCTATTAGCAAACTATTTCCTGTGGGAATGGGAAGCCCTAAAGCAGCCTTTCACAACCTTTTTATCACATAGAAACCCTTTAAATAAGCTTAGGTTTCATGGAACCCCAACTAAAATGATATTTGCAGCTCATTGTACATTAGCAAGATCAGTAAGTTATAGATATAATAATAAATAAAAAATGATGTGTCAAAGCTATAGTATTTGATATCAAACATGGAACATTTTTCCATCTCTTTCTGCTCTATAAAATAAAAACATTTGAGTAACATTTGTAAAATTAAAATGAAAAATAATAATAATGTCCAGAAAGAAAAGCACAGACAGACTGCATTATACTAGTGGTTAGTGAAGAAATGTCTCTTTCCATTGGTGAAGGGTCCTCTTTCACCAGTGATCAGTGGGAATGGTGGCATTTTACATCTATATAGTGTGAGAGGAAGACTTCCCCTTACCTTGGGGGTCAGTGGAAACAATGCACCATTTATTGAGGGTCAGTTTGAGAAGTCATCCTTACATGGTGGTCAGTGAGAGAAAAAATTACATTTACATTTGTGATCAGTAGGAAGAATACCACGTCATTGGTGTTATGCCACTGATTCTTTCAAGTCACGTTCGCACCAGAACTATGCAGGCATCATCAGATGTGTGATCAATCGGCCACTACTCAAGGAACCCCTGGATACCTATGAAGCAATCCTAGGGTTCCACAGAACCCTGTTTAAGAATGGCTACCCTGATGGATAAGTGCAATTTTAACTAACCTATCCTATGAGCAACAATTATACATGGTATATCGTTTGTAAGTGGCGTTACCCTTTAGGCTAGGTTCACACCTTGTGTGTGCTTCCTAGTGTGTTTTTTTGGGTCATTTTTGCAGCGTGTTTTTGCATGTTTTCAAACGTGCTTTTGATGCAGTTTCATGATTCATGTATTTTTTTTTTTTTGGGAGAAGACTGGTTGTTAAACACAAAACTCTACCAAAAGCATGCCAAAAAATGCATGCACATTGCAAATAGATTGTCGTGCATTGTAGTACTTCAGCAAATGCATTACAAATCGCACAGGGCGAACTAAGTCTAAGGGCCAAGTCACGCTACAATGCACATACTTTTCATTTTGTTTTTGTTCATTTGTCCTTGTCATTTTGTTGTGTTTCAACTCATTTCTATGCACGTTTTTGTGCATTTCTATGCTCACTTGCGGTCCCTTTCACACAAATGTTCCAGTCGGGTCTGTCTGTCCATTTTTCAGGTGGACCTAATCATAACCTCCATTCTCCTTTATGGAGTGGCAGGTGTAAATAAACACGTGCCCATTTACCCCGGCCTACATCCAATCCGATCTGCTAAAAACAGATGGATTGAGAAACATGCACCTTCCGTCCAGTGAATCAGATAGCATGGCAGTCAGGTATAAACAGACAGGCGGTCCGTTTTACATCCGACCACCCATAGAGGAGAGCGGGCTGTGTCTATGTCTTACGCTTGCTCAGCGGGGATGAGCGGACGGATCTCCTGCTGAGCAAGCGGATTGCAGGTGGAGTCCACCCCATGTGAAAGAACCCTATGAGGTTGATTTACTAAACATGCATTGCCCAAGGTAAGAGCTGTAATGTGCAACCAAGATCCTACAAAACAAAGTACAGATTTATACCTGCCTGTGCAACCTATTAGGGTTGATTTACTAAGGTCAAATAGACTGCACTTTGCAAGTTCAGTTGTCCTCTGCAATGGCATTTGCTGCAGAGCCTAGTAAATGAGCAGACGCTCTGCTGTATTCCATAATCCAATCATGTGCAATCAAAAATTCAGTTTATTTTAATTTTCCTTGGATGTGATTGGGTATTCTTTGCACAATTGCAACTTGCAATATACACAGTCTATTTGCCTTTAGTAAATGAACCCCTATGTGTTTTTCCATGTGCATTTTTCTGCATGTTTTTCTGCATATATTTTTTTTTAAAAAGGTATGTTTCCTCTGACCTATTGCTGTGAGTGAGAGGTGTGTTGTACTGTGGTGCATTTTGACGTGTTGACGCGCAATTCTGTTCATTGAGCTGCAATATTATGCAAACAGGTTGCATAAAATTGCACAGAGAAACACAGCATTCTGGTGTGAACATGACACATAGAAAACTATTGTTTTCTATGTGCCTTTACAGTTACCTGCGTTTTTCAGCATGTAAAAACACAGGTCATTGCACATTGCTTTACTGAAGGCAAAAAGACTGTGCACTTTGCAAAGTGCAGTTGTACTCTGTAAGAGCAGTTGCTCCAGAGCTTAGTAAGTGAGCAGAAGCTCTGCTGACTTCCATCATGTGCACTTCTTTTATTTCCCTTGCACATGATTGGGTACGCTTTACAAAGTGAAGATTTACCTAATTTACTAAGCTCTGGAACAGGGGTCTCAAACTGGCGGCCCTCCAGCTGTTGCAAAACTACAAGTCCCATGAGGCATTGCAAGGTTGACAGTTACAAGCATGATTCCCACAGGCATGATGGGACTTGTAGCTTCGCAACAGCTGGAGGGCCGCCAGTTTGAGACCCCTGCAAGTCTGGAGCAACTGCACTTTGCAAACTGCAAAGTCTTTTTGCCTTTAGTAAATCAACCCCAGTCCGAATGGGACCTAACACTTCACAAAGATGTTCTGAAAGCGAAATGACAATGATCTAATGGTGTATTTGCAGTACAATGAACTTTAGAGATTATGGCAATTTATCTACAGAGAGGGTATTCATCATAAATCTTAGTGTATATACACCAAAGAGATCTCTAAACCCAGCTGTTGTAGAACTACACATCTCATGAGGCATTGTAAAACTTTGACATTCACAGACATGACTAGGCATGATGGGAATTGTAGTTCCTGAACAACTGGAGAGCCATAGTTTGGAGACCCCTGTACCAAACTTATATTTTAGCTCGGGGGGGGGGGGGGAGATAAAGTATACATTTTATCGTCTCAACATGGTATTAATGTTTCAATGAGGGGCACCTTTTAAAAAAAAAAAATTATGATGTTTTAATGACAGATTCCTTTTTTTGTTTAGACCCACTAAATATATTCTGTAAGTTCAAAATACCACTCCATATAGAACATGTTATATGGTATGTCATGCATTAGACAGGACTCAAATCTGCTACTGGAAGTGATTGCTGACACTGTTTTCATCTTTCATGTTAGGTGAACATCTTTGCAGACCCCTGTGGTAGCAAAGGGGTTAAGGTCAAGTAAAGCATTTCCTTCTATTGTCAATTGAACCCAGTCATAGATCCCTCCTGTATGGTCCCTCCCTGGCCTCCCTCCCCTTTCCTCTTCTCTCACTCTCTCTGTTCTTCAGACTGCTGCTACTCTCATTCTCTCCGGCATAGTGGATCTTGTGATGTTTCAAACTAACTGTGCTGCTGAGCCACATCCTCTCACCATGGTTTCCCAGCCATAGGACTGCATGACCACACCACCGGTGAGTGCCCCCATACATTCTATACATGACCAGTAGTGCACATCCCCTGCTGTGCAATATTACACTGGAATAATTCCTCTCGAAATCTTTCCAGTATTTTTTCATGCTGTGTTCTTACACAAGCCAAAATTCTCTGACCAACAGCCAAATTTCTATGGAAGAAAATATCACAACCCACACCCTTTCACATGAACCATAAACTCAATCTGCTATCTCTAAAAGTTGGTCCTGCTGCAAACTTTGTACAGAGAGCTTATCACTTCTACAATTAGGGGAACTCCTCTGCAACTTGATTGACGTGTTCCCATTTACAACATAAAAAGAGGTTCATTTTGTTCACATTTGCTCAGTTAAGACTCTATCTTGCATAGTTTAACCTGTGCATGCTTTCTAGGAAAACCAAATTTTCAGTAATCATCACTTGGTCAATACAGTATCAATGAAAAACTAATAGTAAGGATAATTCTATTTAGGCTAAATTGTTCTAAACTGACTAGGCGATGGACTACAAAAGAGACTTTTTTTAGTTACAAAAAAATGTGTTTATTATATTGACATTATGATTGATGATATCAGGCAATGCATATGCCCCTCTGATGTAAGGTACCTGCAATGTGTTTATTGCGTTCATTGTGGGTGGTCTGTAAAATAGTGGCATTTCTATATTTTTTGAACTGTTTTGCAGCAAAAGATTGCATGTATTTGTGGAATATGGTTGTGTGCTGTGTGGTGTATAAAATTTATTTTTGTAACATTAGAGTTTTTCAAAATGCACATATAAAGGAATTAAGGATATCATTACAAAGCCTATTTGTTATTTTTCAAGACTCAGACATGCGCTTTTTTGTATAGAATAATATGATGGAAATGACTCCCGCTCCAAAACATCAATAAGAAGCCAGTTTTGTTGAAAGCTAGTTTGTGACTAGTTGCTATAGGTTATTGAACATCATCAATATTCAGTGCAGTTCTTATTATTAGGGGCCATTCACACCATGTGCACTAGGCAGCCTTTCCCAGCACAGTCCCAATGCAAGACAAGTCAATTTGCCTTTTTTACAATCAGTTCAGTTCACACGACTGTGATGCAGTGGTCCTCCTTAATAAAATACATGGTGTATTTTTTTTCAGCACAGCATGCTGCAACGCAATCCACTACATTGCACCACACTACAGCTGATTGAACTATATGAAATTCACTTTGGGGTTGATTACTAAACCTGGAGAGTGCAGAATCTGGTGCAGCTGTGCATAGAAACCAATCAGCTTCTAACTTCAGCTTGCTCAGTTAAGCAAAAAAAAAAAAAAACAAACAAACTGGAAGCTGATTGGTTTCTATGCAGAGTTGCACCACATTTTGCACTCTCCAATTTTAGTAAACCAACCCCTTTGTAACATTTCATTAAAGTTTGAAAAAAAAGCTGCCCTGCATTCTAACGGAGCTGCTAGTGTGAACTGTCCGTGCTCATTTGTCTTTTCTACCTCACTCTGTTGCGTAAATAGCAATTTGTTTTAACCGGTTCCTGACCACGCGCAGTATATTTACTGCTGCAGAGTGGCCGCCGCACTCTGCATGAGTGTGCCCACGGCTCGGGCGGACCCGGTATCCGCCGGCGAGCCGCGATGACCTGCCAGAGAGAAAGAATGGGAAACCGCCGATGTAAACTCAGCGGTTCCCCGCTCTGTCAGTGAACATGTAAGAGATCTACAGATCCCTGTCACTGGGATCAGTTAGATCTCTTATGCCCATGGTAGCCCAGCCCCCTCACAGTTAGAACACGCCTAGGGAACACAGTTAACCCCTAGATCTCCCCCTGCAGGATAACCCCTTCACTGCCAATGACATTCATAAGATAATCAGTGGATATTTACATTTCTGATCACTGTATAAATGTCATTGGTCCCAAAAAAGTGTCAAAAATGTCCGACATGGCCGTCCCAATATCAAAGTCCCGATAAAAATCCCAGATCGCCGTTACCAGTAAAAAAAAAAAAAAAAGTAAAAACGCCAGAAATTAATTCTCATGGTGTGTAAACAAGGAAACTTTTGCGCAAACAAAAATAAATTAATGATGATTGCGATTTTTTTTTTACCAAAAATATGAGGAAGAATATAAATAGGCCACAACCGATGAATAAATTTGTTTTTTTATATATGGTTTTTTTTGGATTTGTATTTTAGCAAAAAGTAAGAAAAATATTTTTTTTTGCAAAATTGCCACTATTTTTCTGTTTATAGCGGTGATTACAAATGACGCAGAGGTGACCAAATACCACCAAAAGAAAGCTCTATTTGTGGGAAAAAAAGGACACAAATTTTGTTTGGGTACAACGTCGCACAACCGCGCAATTGTCAGTTAAAGCGACGCAGTGCCGAATCGCAAAAAGTGATCTGGTCCTAACATGGGAAATCCTTCTGGGGGTAAAGTGTTTAAAAAATGTGCAAGAGCAATTTTCCCTAATAGGATGCATTGTGGTATTTGTTGGTGGAGGAGTCGAGAAGACCACAAAAAAACTTGACATCACATGACATTTTTGTACAAATATAATGTGACAGGAAGTCTCTTTTTCTATCCTTTCAGGCGGATAATATCGGTATTGCATAGTGAAATTTCTTTCCAGCATTAAAAGATACCTGGGCTGAAAGAAAAATGGAGGCTGCCATTACTAACCTCTCCCTCTGAAAATGCTAATCAATTGGCTTTATGCTGATCCAGTGTCTTTTGGACTTTTTGAGGCACTGACTTCATTCTACCTTTGCTTGCTGCATTCTTGGGGATCAGCCAGAGACAGCCACATATGAAAGGCTTTGCATCTTAGAAAGTGCCAATGATGGTGTGCTAAATGAAGCTGGTGGGTGTGCAAACTTTAACTTCAAATTGTATGCATTATCAGTGAGGTCTGAAATGTTCCCCTTGTTGTCCACCATTGAACGGGGTATGAGGAGTCTCCTCTACAGACTGGGATTTGTCAAATTAAAATCTTTTTGCTCATAGCAGTCAATAATTGTCTTTTACTGTGAAAATTGTTCACTTATTTGCTATAGGCAACGAGAGCAGTTATTCTTTCAGACACTTAGGCTGGTCATATAAAGATCAAAACTATGCTGCTTCAGCAGGAACCGGCCAAATTTTGATCCATCTATGGGCAGGCTGGTTGTACCGTAGTCAATCTATTGATTGACTTCAGTTTAACCAGCCTGTTGGGTGTTCTTTTCATTCGATCACTGCCAGCAGCTATAGCTACCAGCAGTAATCATTGTATTCTGATGGAAGGGAAACCTACTGCTGTCAAAATACAATAGCACAGCGTGTTGATGGGGAAATCCAGCTGTTTTCTTTCAACCCATGATTGAAGGAAAGAAAATTGCACAATGTATGGCCGACTTAGATCTGCATTGTTGCTATGCTTGTGGAGGCTTCTGGTTCACTAACTGGGTGAATTAGTCATTAAATGTCTTTCCATATGTAGGAGTGAAGTGCGTGTTCTGCTCATGCACATGCTCAGTAATGTCACTGTGATGATGGTATCATCTTATAGTACCCTGTTAGCTCTCAGAGCAACTATGAATAACCAAAGAAGATCCATCACCAAGATCCAACACTCAACTGTTAAGATGAAACCTTACAATAAGACTCACTCATCGCACTGTATCTATGAAGGAGCAATGCTGCCACACTAGGACAGGATAACAGAATACATCACCTAGTCCCTTCTTCATTATTATTTTATACAGGACTTATATAGAGTCCACAGTTTGTGCAGCGCTTTTCAATGTAAAGGGAGACACAGTTGTAGCACAGTTATGATTCAAGGCAAGAGGGTAAGAAGGGCCCTGCTCATGAAAGCTACAAAAGGTGACAACTGTGTGGAAATGAGTTGAAGAAATAAAAGTTCATTTGTTAAAAGGAGGTGGGATAGGCTTCCCTGATGGGATGCGTTTTCAGGAATGAACTAAAGGTAATAGCCGGACAGATTGAGGTAGCAAGTTCTAGAGGATGGGACAGGCTCTGGAGAAGTCCTAGAGGTGAGCATGGGAGAAGGTGACAAAGGGGCTACAGCGGGGTCTTGGGAGAAGCAGAATGGAAGATTTGGGTGGTATTTTGAGACAAGGTTGATGATATATAGTCTTAGATGCTTTAGAAGTTGTTGTTTGTATTTTTAACATTATTTACTGGATGAGAGAAAGCCAGTGGAGGGATTGGCAGAGTAGGGTGATGGGCCCTGAGCGGCTTTTAAAGTGGATAAGTGAACATAGGTGGAGGTGTTTGTAGTTCACCGATTGGTGGGAACAATTCTAACTGATAAGAATGCAGTACAGGCAGAGAACACAGGAAGTTATCTCATAAGATTTCTGGCAAGATCAGAAGGTATTTTTTTTATCAAATAGATATACCATAATACTTTCAATTTTACATTTAACATACCAAAAGGGAGCAAATAATATAAGCTCATTTTTAGGGTTTACATACGCTTTAATGAATTCTTTGATTTGATAATCCTTCTATATGACTATAGACATGCAGGTTGGCACATAAACAACCATCCAACCATAAATCGCAAGAATCTAAAAAGCATAAATACCTTTTTAATTGTATTAATCCAGGTCATGTGATCAAATTCATTCTTCTCTGCATGCACGACTTTAATCTGGGGGCAGGACTAAGGCACAGTATGTCACATGTCCTGATGACATCACTGATGTTAATTCCCATCTTCCACTATGTGGAACTATGTAAAAGTAATATATTTGCTGAAGTTCATTTTGCTTTTATTTGCGCTGCTGCTTTGTTATGTCCGATTATGCACTCCTGCTTTATGATAGTTGTTTAAGGTGTGTAAAAGTATCACGCTTTTTTTTTTTTATATTGACTAGTAGTGGATGAACCTCTAATTTTTACAGTGTTGTGTCTGCTGCTTTTTTGCGCCAGGACTTTGCTCAGTTTATGGAGAATTGGAAAAAACTTTGAAAAAATATGAGCAGGGAAGTTGGGAACTGGAGTGAGGTAATTAACTTGTGTTTGTGGAAATGTCTTGCTAGCCCTCTGGCATCAGACACATGGGAGAGTCATAACCCTGGACTGTTGTGGCTCTTCAGCATCTCTGACTCACTTCTGCTGAGGAAGCAGACAATACTTATGTCAATGAGGCGGGAACTGTAATAAAAATACTTGTACAATCCATGGAGTGTTTTTTTCATGAATTTAGTACAGCAAACATGGTCTCCCACTCTGTGAACCTGTACAACCAAAATTATTATAGTCTTCAGTACAAAATGCATCATTACATTAGAACAGTGGTTCTCAACTCCGGTCCTCGGGACCCCCCAACAGGCCAGGTTTCCAGGATAACTGAAATACATCACAGGTGATATCATTTGCTGCTCAGTGATTGCAATATTCTAGTCTGCATCTCCCCAAGGTAATACTTAAAATCTGGCCTGTTGGTGGGTCCTGAGGACCGGAGTTGAGAACCACTGCATTAGAAAGATATTACCAATGGGACACAATAAGGTCTAATTCAATTAGAAAGGTGATATGAAAAGTTCAGTAATCCATAGCCATCCAGACAGTTTTCATCATCGTTAGATTAGTTAAAGCCCAACTCTGGGAAACTTGAAATTTTCTCCTTGCAGTTCAGGGCAAAGAAAAGAATATTTACTTATCTGATCCTCCCCTCCTCTGCACTGCTAACCCGGTTCCCCAATCATCTCTTCCCTTATGAGCCAGTGATCTAAGGTCCAATGTCCTGAAGACCAATGCATGGTTTATAGCCCTGCGTTGAACGTAATGACACAGAGGGACAGTCCTCCGCTGGAGCATTGGGGAGCACTGTCTGTCAGGGGAGCGGAGGATAGGGGTAAATAACACTGCTGCTAGCGGAGCAGAGGATAGGGTAAGTAACACTGCTGCCAGGGGAGCAGAGGAAAAGGTAAGTAACACTGCTGCCTACGTATCAATCAGTTTGATAAAAGTGCTGGCAAGGTTTCAATATATAGACAACAGAAAAAAGATAAGTTGTTTGCTATAACCCTTGTACAGAGTTTAGTTTACTGAAGGTATTTTTATTTATTAAAAGTGGAGTTTCTTTTTAAGAGGCTTTTTAAGAGGCACTTTCTGATCATTAGTCATTATGAGTTACTACAATTTATACATGGCTTTGGTTCATTGCTCTACTTTCCTAAAAGCCCAACTCTAGGTTTCCTACTACCCACTCCTTGGAGTTCCCTTGACAAGAAAACTACATCTAACTAAATACATTTTTCCCGGGGTCCAGTCCTGTGAATGCATGGGCTTTTTACCTCCTGTTTTTCCCTCCAGTGGTGCTCCTAAATGCAACAAAGAACAATCCCATGTGACACCAGTCTCTGTAGAGCTCTCCTGTGAGCCCAGGGCAGCTAAATTAAATTCTGGCCTGTAGGTAGGTCCTTGATTCCCTGGCTCACAGGAAATGGGATGCCTGACCCTGGGTGCCACTTAAAGTGGTTGTAAACCCTTACATATACCCAGGGAAGTGCATGGCCTCAGATGATACACACAGATGAAACAAATCCTCCTACCTAAATTGTACCTGTTTTTCTGCAGTCTCTTCTTCTCCACATCCATTAAAAGTCCAAAATGTATAAAGCCTGTGGGAGCTGTCAAACAACAGGGGTCAGGGAGTTGAAGTTACACACTGCAGATCTCAGTGAGGAGAGCTCTGAGAGCTGATTGGATGGAAGGGGCACACCCCTTCACACAGGAATAGAGATCAAGTTACATAGTTTATAAGGTTGAAAAAAGACACAGGTCCATCCAGTTCAGCCTATAATTTTCAAAACAAATACCATAGCCCTGTATATTCTGCATCCTGTGGAAGACATCAAAAATTTTTTTGGAGTTGTCGAAACTCTCAACTAGTACTATGATCTGAGCAAGGGAGCTCCACATTTTTACTTCTCTAACAGTAAAGGGACCTTTCCTCAATCTAAGGTTAAAATTCATTTCTTCTAACCTCGAATTGTGGCCCGTGTCCTCTTCAAAGACCTTAGAGTAAACAGTTTATCACAGTTACTGAAGTCACCTTTGATATGATTGTACAGTGTAATCATCTTAGATTGAAAGCTCTAACGAGCAGGGCCCTCTGATTCCTCTTGTACCAAATTGTACTGTAACTGTACTGTCTGCCTTCATTTTGTTAAGCGATGCGCAAACCATTGGCGCTATATAAATCCAGTATACTAATAATAATTTCCCCCCTTAATTTGGTTCTACAGTCAAAATAGTTGTTTTTTTAACCTTAATGCATTCTCCTCATTAACGTAAAAAGCTCCCCTCTTTACCCAACTTACCCAACTCCATCCCTAAACACTTATCTGACTGCTCTCACCATTCCATCGCTGTCACAGGAGCAGTTGGAGTCATAGGCTCCTGCCTCTGTCAGTCAAACTGTGTCTATGGACGTATACACAGCCCATCACAGGAGAGCATGCACTGATGCCCCCTGAGGCTGTCAATCACAGGCTATGTGCTGCAGATCCCTCCCCTGTCACCTTTTTATCCCTTGATGTCAGTAACACTTGTCGGAAGTGATTCATGCAGATAGCAGAGGAATGGGGCAGCAGACAGAAATGACACTTAGATGCTCTGCATTGAGATAAGTACGCACTATAGAAGAATATGCTTTATTCATATTTCATGCCGGAAGACAACCAGTGCTTGATCATAGATAGTTGAGTCTCCGGAGGCCAACATTATTATACAGGATTTATATAGCGCCAACAGTTTGCACAGCACTTTACAATATGAGGGCAGACAGTGCAAGTACAATACAATTCAATACAGAAGGAATCAGAGGACTCTGCTCGTTAGAGCTTACAATATAGAAGGGAGGGCCAAGTGAAACAAAAGGTAATAACTGCGGGGGAACGATGAAAAAATATGAAAATGTAGTTGTTAGGTGTGGGTAGAATAAGCTTCTCTGAAGAGGAGGGTTTTCAGAGATTGTCTAAAAGCTAATAGAGTAGGAGATAATCGGACAGATTGGGATAAGGAGTTCCATAGGATTTGAGAGTCTCTGGAAAAGTCCTGGAAGCGAGCAAAGGAGAAGGTGACGAGGAAGCTAGAGAGCAGGAGGTCTTGAGAGGAACGAGGAGAACGATTAGGTTGGTATTTTGAGACTAGGCTGGTGATGTAGCTGGGGGCTAAATTGTGGATGGCTTTGTAGGTTGTTGTGAGTATTTTGAATTTAATTTGTTAGGCGAGCGGGAGCCAGTGGAGGGATTGACAGACTGCCTCCCAGTCCCTCCCAATCCCTCTTAGACCTGGACATTAGAGAGGAAGTGAGCATTTCGGCACAAGATGCTTTTTTTTTATTTTAACAAGTGCTTATTTTTTATTTTTTTTATAAAATAGAGTTGGGTTTCAAAAAGTTTGTTAAGTTGAACATATTTTTAAACATCAGCTGGAATTCCTTGTGATCAACATATCAATAAATCAATACGTTTTATCAGTACAGCAAGAGCAAAGTGCACTAGCACATCTTTCAATCTGACTGGGCTATTATTGTACTTTAACTTTTTGGTTTTATTACTAAATACGTTTGACAGCTAGAAGTGAAGAATTGATCTTCCTCTAATGCCATGGCAGCTGAGTACTAATGGTCAGCCAGTTACCTGGAGCACAATTACATACTATGTAAACAGGCTCAGAAGTTCGGTCGCACCCACACAGCTTGAGCCAGGTTTGTTGGCTCTCTACTGTACTAATACGTTGGAACACTTGGCAAGGATTGGAATTTGCACTCTATGACATCAACCAATGCAGTGCTGATGACAGTCAGTAACGGACTCTTGCCAACACCAAAACACAGAAGAGCTTCAGCAGCACAGGCAAATGTTGATTTCAAGCTTACGATCTCCAGAGAGATTTGTTTGCTTCATTTGTCTTTATTTTGTAGCTGTATCCTAGTGTCTGCTCCAAAAAGTGGATCACAACTGAAAGTAAAAAAATAAAAAGTTAAGAGTTGATTGCAATAAGTTGTTCTAAACTTCAGATTTCAAGCTGCCTTTCCCAGACGAAAGATGTGATTTTGCAACAAAATTTCAGATGTTGTCATTGGCTAATTTTTACCAAAGCAGATTCTCAGGTTTGCTTATTGAGATGCTTAGGTGAAATTTGCTTTATTTTTTTATTCTCTTCATTTATAGTGTTTTTTGGAGGTTGAGGGGAAAATATGTTTAGAAAAATATATTTTATTTTCTTTAGTGGTCCCTATAATTCAGTTGGTTTCCCTTTTTGTATATTTTGTTGTTTTCTTTGGATTCATTTATTTTTTTTATTTTTTTCTATCTGTTTTTTCTTACTTTCAGTGAAAAAAAAAATAATGCTAGCAAGGGTCTGTTTTTGGACCGTTCAAAATAACTCCTGTAATCTTCCATCATAAAATTAAAACAAAACAAACCATCATTTTTCCAAAATGTCAAAATATCTGGGAAACGAAAAACTCAATTTCAGTAATCCTATTCCTGACAACGGGCGGCACAGTGGTGTAGTGGATATCACCTGGCAGCAACAGGGTTGCTGGTTCGAATCCTAACCATGACACTACCTGCCTGGTGTTTGCATCCCTGTGCCTGCGTGGGTTTCTTCACGGTACTCCGGTTTCCTCGCACCCTCCAAAGACATGCTGGTAGGTTAATTGGATCCTGTCTAAATTGGCCCTAGTATATGTATGAATGAATGTGAGTTAGGGACCTTAGATTGTAAGCTCCTTGAGGGCAGGGACTGATGTGAATGTACAATATATATGAAAAGGGCTGCGCAAATTAACAGCGCTATATAAGTACCTGAAATAAATCAAATTAAATTTAAAAAAATTCTGACAGCTCCAACTTGTGTATTCTTTTTGGAGGATTTCACTGGTAAACATCTGCTCCACTGTGTCTTCTCCCACAGGAGGATTTAAATCCAATGATTATCAAAGAAAAACATGTAACTTTTTTTTTTATTTAAAAGGGAAACTAAAATGCGTTTAGATCAATTTAATTATTTTTTTTTAGGTTTGTAAATGTTAAAGGATACACCCAGCATTATAGGTTATCTAAAGAGGCAGCACAGCAGTTGTTTTGTCCTTTCAGGCCAACTGTCTCCTAGTAAAACCTTAGAGAGAGTGAGTGGATAGACCATTGTTCTGCTTGAGTTATTGAGCTTTATAAACAACTGACTTTTTATCATGACTGGCATAAGGAGACCTTTAAAAATAAGATAATGATGGTTTCCGAAGGGAAAATGATTGGAAGGTGTGTTCCGATTGTCTGAAATTAAGTTAGTGCATTTTTCCATAAGTGTGATAACTTAGAGGGCAGCAAAGTTGAACAACGTTATGAGGCCTGGTTCACACCTATGCATTTTTTATTGCTTTTGGCAGAAATGCACTACAGTCCATTTAACATGGTTTCCTGTGGGACACGTTCACATCTATGCTTTTTTCAGGCGCTGCATTTTTGGAAAGTCAGGGGCTTTTTTAAACAAATAAAACATGTTGTGTGTTTTTGCCACGTTTTGCATTTTTTATTTTACCCAACAACAAATTGGCCCAAAAAACCCCCAAAAGCAAAAAAAATGCAAAAGGCCCAAAATTCAAAAAAGGCGTGAAAAATGCATGTGCAAAACACGTTGCAAAAAGCACTGCAGAAACAGATCAAAAGTGAACCAGGCCTTACCACATAGTGGAATAATTTCAAACCACTTAAATTGACCTAATCAGATAAATATATTGCTTGGCAAAATTAAAATAGATTTTTGGTGAAAAATGAGATAATTGATTTAGGATTTGTGTATCAGACCTAGAATCAAGTGTATTATTTCTGGAAAAAAAGACTTACGTTTGAACCATGGTTGTTGGGGGGGCGGGGGCTTGTGCTCCTGTACAGAATGGTACTCATGTAAGTGCTTTTCTGTATTGATGTATTGTGAGCCTAGGCCGGAGATGGTACACTGCCTGTACCAGTGGGTAGGTCCATGACGCCTTGGGCTCATAAGTAGTAGTTTGAATTATGCTGGATGTTAGAAGAAAATATATCACACAAAGGAACAAAAAAACACATACCTTGCATGTGCAGTACATAATTTGGATTAAACTATATGGCTGATTTTATTAGCATTTACAATTTAACTTTTTTTTTAGTGTTCACCAAATTAAGTGAATGCCAACAAGTTGGTACATTTCTCAGTAGCATTCAGTTATTAGTTTTACAATATAGTTTAACTTCTGGCAACTTAGGGGTAGGCACAGACCGCTAACCTTGCAGTTTTGACATGTGTTAGAACATCTGGCATGTCGATTGCTTGTAACTCTGGGGCTGCATTTAAAGGCTGCAGGAACATTGTACGCCTCTCCAGGGGCAGATATTGTTGTGAATGTTTTTACTCAGTTGTGTTTTATTGAAAGTTTTTCAAGTAGAGAAACTTACAAACATATGCTATCGCCACCTCCCCTCTCTTAACTTCCAATTGACCCAAGAACTTATACAAGAGAACAAACAAACATTAGTATGGTCACCGATTATAATTTTTTTAAGTATATAGTAATGAGTCAGCACTTCTAGATACGGTCTTCAAATCTTTATTTCCAGATAACCATGTATAAAAATGAATACGCAAACGTGTTTCGGCAAAATAGGCTTGTTCACTTGCTGTGAACAAGGCTATGTTGCCAAAACGCGTCTGCATATTCGTTTTTATACATGGTTATCTGGAAATAAAGATTTGAAGACCATATCTAGAAGTGCTGACTCATTACTATATACTTGGACTTGTACTATTACTTGGATGTAGGAGGAACATCCGGAGTCAGAGCATCTGGTTCAGGTGTGTATGTCTTTTTTGAATGACCGGTTCCCTGAGTGTTAGAGCTCCTTTACACTTGTTTTGGCTTCAATGCACATTAAAGCCCCTACTGCTTCAACAAGCTTTTATGATGTGTTTTTGAGGCTTCGGCAGTGCTTTGATGAGGCTTTGGTGGTGCTTCAATGAGGCTTCAGTGGTGCTTCAATGAGGCTCTTTTGAAGCTTTGTTGAAGCTTGGCCGATGCCCTGTGTGTTTGTTGATATCTCGCACCTGCAATTTCTCCAAAACAAAGCGAACCTAAAGCTGAATTAAAACCTCTGAAAAGCCATAGGTGCTTCAAGCGAGCTTCAAACAAGCTTTGTCATAGACTTTTTATGGAGGCGTTTAAGAGGCTTTGAAGGATGGCTAAAGCTACATGGGGTATAATTTTTGCCGCAAAGCTGAAGTGAAGCAAAGGTGCAAACGCAAGGTGCAAACAGGACTGTAAGCCAACCATTTTATTTAGTGACAGAGGCTTTGACTGGCGTTAAGAGAGCTTTAATAAAGCGTATCTGATGCCCTGTTTTGAAGCAAGTGTAAACTAGCCCTCTTTGCTGCTTTCATATCATTTTTAACATCAGAAAAAAGGTTTATTATAAAAAAGTAAATTACGATATCCAGCAATTGCATACAACTTCAGCAACAAAACATAATAACAGAGTGTAACATATACCTGTACACCGATTATAATTTAAAGGCTAACTTCATGTTTGGCACATCTTTTACAATTCATTTAATTTGGTGAACACTAAAAAAAAAGGTAAATTCTACATACTAATGAAATCATACATATAGTTTAGTCCAAATTGTGTACCACACATGCAGGTATGTGAATTGTTGCTCCTTTGTAGGATATATTTTCTTCTTGAATAACACACAGCATAATTCAAACTACTACTTATGAGCCCAAGGCGTCATGGACCTACCCACCGGAAGTGTACTATCTCCGGCCTAGGCTCACAATACTTCAGTACAGAAAAGCACTTACATGTCATTACATGAGTGCCATTCTGTACAGGAGCACAGACCTCCCCCACCATGGCTCAAACATAAGTCTTTTTTCCCCATAAATAATGCATTTCATTCAAAGTCTGGCACTCATGTACACCGATCCTAAATCAATTATCAACATTTTTACCAAAAATCTCTTTTAATTTTGCCAAGCAATATATTTATCTGATTATATCACTATACATAGTTATGCAGACAAGGGACTGCAGTTAGTAAAACAAACTGATCAGCTTTTAAAAATATTGATTACTGTAGATGCCTACTCGTAGGCCATTTTCTGTTCCCCGAAGCCTGGCTAGAGTACTCCCTCCTTTGTTTATATTCCATCCCTGGCTAGTTTCCAGGACCCTGCAGCTGTTGGCCACTTGCCCCCAGTCTCACAGGAGCCAGCATCTCCCTGATTGAAAAGTCACGCATGCGCAGTGTATTCTTGTTTCTGCTATTGTAGCAGCAGCTAGCCAGGATGGGATTATTTCAGCCAGGTTTAGGGGGACAGAAAATGGTCTACAGGTATGGTATTCACAGTAATCAATAAGCTGATTGCTTTGTTTTAACCTACTAGGACCCCCTGCCTTTCCTTTGTCAGAGGGAATTACCCCTCACTTTGGACAGATCCCTTTCCATGTCTTGCGGTGTCTCTGAAACCAGAAGTAAAGAAAAATCTCTCCAATGAGACACAGACTGCAAAAAGAGAAACTGACAAACATGTTAACAGTTTTTTACCCAATATGCAATATAATAAATGTTCTCTTTTGATTATTGCTGCTTTAAGACCCCTTTCACACTGAGGCAGTTTTCAGGCGTTTTAGCGCTCAAAATAGCCTCTGTAAAGCGCCTGAAACTGCCTCCCATTCATTGGAATGAGTGCTTTCACACTTGGGCGGTGCGCTTGTGGGACGGGAAAAAAAGTCCTGCAAGCAGCATCTTTGTATACAGCTCTCCCAACCCGCCCCTGCCATTGCAATGAATGGGCAACACTTCCGAAGCACTGCAACACAGGTCTTTGTTGTGGTTTTTTAAAGGTCCCGTTGTCACATGACCTTTAAAAACCGGTGCTCTAGCGCTCGAAAAGCGGCGCAAAGGCACCGGTAAAACACTGGTAAAGTGACCACGCTTTAGCGCTGTTTTGCCGGCGCCTCAGTGTGAAAGGGGGTCTTATCTGTTAAGAACCGCCCCAGGTAGATATACTTGCAACCTCTGGCAACAAAAGTGAATACACCCCTAAGTGAAAATGTCCAAATTGGGCCCAATTAGCCATTTTTCCTCCCTGGTGTCATGTGACTCGTTAGTGTTACAAGCTCTCAGGTGTGAATATGGAGCAGGTGTGCTCAATTTGGTGTTATCGATCTCACTCTCTCATACTGGTCACTGGAAGTTCAACATGGCACCTCATGAAAAAAAGAACTGTTGCTCTACATAAAGATGACCTAGGCTATAAGAAGATTGCCAAGACCCTGAAACTGAGCTGCAGCATGGTGGCCAAGATCATACAGGGGTTTAACAGGACAGGTTCCACTCAGAACAGGAACGTGGTCGACCAAAGAAGCTGAGTGCACGTGCTCAGCGTGATATCGAGAGGTTGTCTTTGGGAAATAGACGTATGAATGCTACCAGCATTGCTGCAGAGGTTGAAGGGGTGGGGGGTCAGCCTGTCAGTGCTCAGACCATACGCCGCACACTGCATCAAATTGGTCTGCTTGGCTGTCATCCCAGAAGGAAGCCTCTTCTAAAGATGATGCACAAGAAAGCCCACAAACAGTTTGCTGAAGACAAGCAGACTAAGGAATGGATTACTGTAACCAAGATAAACTTATTTGGTTCAGATGGTGTCAAGCGTGTGTGGTGACAACCAGGTGAGGAGTGCAAAGACAAGTGTGTCTTGCCTACAGTCAAGCATGGTGGTGGGAGTGTCATGGTCCGGCAAAGTGTAATTTCTTCAGTATAAAATATTTACAAAAATGTGTATTTTGTGAGATACTGTATATGCTCCTCCTAAAATGCAGAAAAAAATTGGACATGTCGTATTTTTAAGAGATGGAACAGAAACTATCTTTACTAAGGGAACCCACAAAACATGTATTTTGGCCATCAGAACATGTGCGTTAAATGCAAGAATGTAAATTTATTGTTTTGAGGTACTTATACAGCACCGACAATTTACGCATGCAAACTCCAAGCAGGTAGTGTCGTGGTTGTGATTCAGACCAACACCATTAAGCCACTGTGCTCAGGGCTAGATTTCCCAAAAGGCAATGTAGGCATGTATATGAGTATATGTGTAAACTGACAGGCAGTCAGAATATGTGTAAACTGACAGGCAGTGCTGCTGTCCCATTACCTCTCCACACCCCTGGTACTGGCACCCTGGCCATGTATTCTATTTCTTATTAGAAATAGAGAATACTTTATTAATCCCAAAGGTAAATTGGGAAAATGTTGCGACACAGACACGCTTAACAAGAACAACACAAGATCATAGCAATGAACAGAACAAGATACAAAAACACAGTATTACCAATTACAGCCATTAGCACCAAGTAAAACAAATTAAAACTATACTACAAATAAAACCATCCATACAATTAAAATACAACATAGAATAACTAACACAGATACAAAATGCAAATAATACACCACTTTCTCTAACATTACCCCAAATAATAATTAGCATAATACCAACATACCGTACTATAAAAACAACATAAAACTCTGATCATAAACCAGAATTAAAGCGATTTGTTTTCCTTTAAACAAAAATAACAAACATGTCATACTTACCTCCTCTGTGCAGCGGTTTTGCACAGAGTGGCCCCGATCCTCCTCTTCCTCCGGTGCTCCTGGTTCCTTGAGTGCCCCGTCGGGGAAGCCATTCCCCTGGGGGGGGGCACCAGTGCGGGCGTGCTCCCATGTCCTGCTGATGCATCCATTGACACAGACAGCAGGACTCGGCCCGCCCCACGGCTCCCGTGTCAATGGACTTGATTGACAGCGGCAGGAGCCAATGTCTCCCCTGCTACCAACCTATCCAATGAGGACCGGAGCCCGTGGCTAGAGCTGCTTGGCTCGTCCCCGGCGTGAGAACAATTGGGCTCAGGTAGGTAAAAGGGGGGCTCTGGGGGGAAGCTGCAACAGAAAAGGTTTTTCACCTTAATGCATAATGCATGCATTAAGGAAAAAACCGTGAGGGTTTAAAACCCCTTTAAATCTTCCATAGAAATGCCAATAGGTTTATTTAAATGTGATGTCCATTTCACAATAGCCTCCCCCATATCATGAAAAATCTTGGTTTATGTGTGTGCATATTTTGTACCACAGTCTAAGTATCTTGGAATAAAGAACAAAGTCTGACCAGTAATCGGAGAACGAATGAAGTTTGTTTACTACATGTGATATCTTCTGTTATAATAATAAAAATAGAAAAGTCAAGTATGTTGATCCACTTCCGAGAAATGGAGATCCCCTCGGGCTTTTGAAACTAGATGATCCAATTCCCAATGCACCTCTTTACAGGGGTTTAGAGCATTCAAACTCATAATGAATGTGAATGGAAACCAGATGGATGTGAAGTATGCAGCAAGCACTACAAAGGGCTGTGACTTACCTCCAGGCTGTGCTGTATGCATTTCTTCCCTCCCTTGCCATCCACGGGTGAAAGTTCTAATGTGCTTGTACTCATTCTGACAATTCCACATAATTCATGCTTGCCTAATTTGCAACTAATCACTGCGCACTGGTCACATCATGGATCAGAAGGCTACATGTTGTTGATTACAGGGCTAGTAAATATTTACTTGGCACATTATTCATTTTATGTGGCTGTATGTGCTTATAGGGCATGGATTGCATGGGATAGAAATGGCATGTATATTTTTGACTCTAATGCCTCGTACACACAATCAGATAATCAGATGATAAAAATCACTTACGGAATATACGTACGATAGTCTGATCATTAGTACAGAGCTTTTGAGAGCCGATCACGACAGTCCATCCAACAATATCTGAAGAGACAAACGCAAAAACTTTACTCAGACGATAGCCCAGTGAACGTCAATCGTTTAATCAGCACAGTGTGCGTCCGCTAAAAATTGATGGACAAACACTACGCATGATCGGAAAAACGAAAATAACCCGGAAGGAGATGGGAGAACGTAAACCATGTCCGTACCGCGAAAATGTTTCAAAATACGAACATGGTAATTGGAAGTGCTGGGTCCTGCATTCCTTCTGTACAGTTCTTCGTTTGTTAAGAGAACGAGCGAAAAAAAATGGACACAATTGTAACGTGCGGAGAGCAATACACGAATATGCCTCTACAATGCGAATGGAAGCCAAAAGGCGTGGCAGACACAGGGGTCACATGTACTTGACACAATTTCCGATACGTAGCAAGCAAACAGGATCATTTCCGATACGTAGCTACGCAAACGGGATCATTTCCGATACGTAGCTACGCAAACAGGATCATTTACGATACCTAGCTACGCAAAAAGGATAATTTCCGATACATAGCTACATAAACAGGATCATTTCCCATACATAGCTACACAAACAGGATCATTTCCGATATGTAGCTTCACAAACAGGATCATTTCTGATACGTAGCTACACAAACAGGATCACTTCCGATACATAGCTACACAAACAGGATCATTTCCGATACTTAGCTACACAAACAGGATCATTTCAGACAGGTAGCTACAGAAACAGGATCATTTCCTATACGTAGCTACGCAAACAGGATCATTTCAGATACTTAGCTACGCAAACAGGACCATTTCCGATACGTAGCTAAGCAAACAGGATCATTTCAGATACGTAGCTACACAAACAGGATCATTTCAGATACGTAGCTACACAAACAGGATCATTTCCGATACGTAGCTACGCAAACAGGATAATTTCAGATATGTAGCTACGCAAACAGGATAATTTCTGATACGTAGCTACATAAACAGGATCACTTCCGATACGTAGCTACGCAAACAGGATCACTTCCGATACGTAGCTACGCAAACAGGATCATTTCCGATAGGTAGCTAGCTACTCAAGCAGGATCATTTCAGATACGTAGCTACACAAACAGGATCATTTCGGATACGTAGCTACACAAACAGGATCATTTCCGATACGTAGCTACTCAAACAGGATCATTTCAGATACGTAGCTACACAAACAGGGTAATTTCCGATACGTAGCTACTCAAACAGGATCATTTCAGATACGTAGCTACACAAACAGGGTCATTTCCGATACGTAGCTACACAAACAGGATCATTTCAGATAGGTCGCTACACAAACAGGATCATTTCCGATACGTAGCTACACAAACAGGATCATTTCCGATACGTAGCTACACAAACAGGATCATTTCCGATACGTAGCTACACAAACAGGATCATTTCCGATATGTAGCTACACAAACAGGATCATTTCTGATACGTAGCTACACAAACAGGATCATTTCCGATATGTAGCTACACAAACAGGATCATTTCAGATACGTCGCTACACAAACAGGATCATTTCAGATACGTGGCTACATAAACAGGGTCATTTCAGATACATAGCTACGCAAACAGGATAATTTTAGATACGTAGCTACGCAAACAGGATAATTTCCGATACCTAGCTACGCAAAAAGGATAATTTCCGATACATAGCTACATAAACAGGATCATTTCCCATACATAGCTACACAAACAGGATCATTTCCGATACGTTGCTACACAAACAGGATCACTTCCGATACATAGCTACACAAACAGGATCATTTCCGATACGTAGCTATACAAACAGGATCATTTCAGACACGTAGCTACACAAACACGATCATTTCAGATAAGTAGCTACGCAAACAGGACCATTTCCGATACGTAGCTACGCAAACAAGATCATTTCAGATACGTAGCTACGCAAACAGGACCATTTCCGATACGTAGCTACGCAAACAGGATCATTTCCGATGCGTAGCTACACAAACAGGATAATTTCAGATACGTAGCTACACAAACAGGATCATTTCCGATACGTAGCTACACAAACAGGATCATTTCCGATACCTAGCTACACAAACAGGATCACTTCCGATACGTAGCTACGCAAACAGGATCATTTCCGATACGTAGCTACTCAAACAGGATCATTTCAGATACGTAGCTACACAAACAGGATAATTTCTGATATGTAGCTACGCAAACAGGATCATTTCCGATACGTAGCTACTCAAACAGGATCATTTCAGATACGTAGCTACACAAACACGATCATTTCCGATACGTAGCTACACAAACAGGATCACTTGCGATACGTAGCTACGCAAACAGGATCATTTCCGATACGTAGCTACTCAAACAGGATCATTTCAGATACGTAGCTACACAAACAGGAATAATTTCCTATACGTAGCTACACAAACAGGATCATTTCAGATACGTAGCTACACAAACAGGATCATTTCAGATACGTAGCTACACAAACAGGATCATTTCAGATACGTAGCTACACAAACAGGATCATTTCCTATACGTAGCTATACAAACAGGGTCATTTCCGATACGTAGCTACACAAACAGGATCATTTCCTATACGTAGCTGCGCAAACAGGATCATTTCCAATACGTAGCTATACAAACAGGATCATTTAAGACACGTAGCTACACAAACAGGATCATTTCCTATACGTAGCTGCGCAAACAGGATCATTTCAGATACGTAGCTATGCAAACAGGACCATTTCCGATACGTAGCTACGCAAACAGGATCATTTCCGATACGTAGCTACACAAACAGGATCATTTCAGATATGTAGCTACACAAACAGGATCATTTCAGATACGTAGCTACACAAACAGGATCATTTCTGATACGTAGCTACGCAAACAGGATAATTTCAGATACGTAGCTACGCAAACAGGATCATTTCCGATACGTAGCTACACAAACAGGATCATTTCCGATACGTAGCTACACAAACAGGATCATTTCCGATACGTAGCTACACAAACAGGATCACTTCCGATACGTAGCTACGCAAACAGGATCATTTCCGATACGTAGCTACTCAAACAGGATCATTTCAGATACGTAGCTACACAAACAGGATCATTTCCGATACGTAGCTACACAAACAGGATCACTTCCGATATGTAGCTACGCAAACAGGATCATTTCCGATACGTAGCTACTCAAACAGGATCATTTCAGATACGTAGCTACTCAAACGGGATCATTTCAGATACGTAGCTACACAAACAGGATCACTTCCGATACGTAGCTACGCAAACAGGATCATTTCCGATACGTAGCTACTCAAACAGGATCATTTCAGATACGTAGCTACACAAACAGGAATAATTTCCTATACGTAGCTACACAAACAGGATCATTTCAGATACGTAGCTACACAAACAGGGTCATTTCCGATACGTAGCTACACAAACAGGATCATTTCCGATACGTAGCTACTCAAACAGGATAATTTCCGATATGTAGCTACACCAACAGGATCATTTCAGATACGTCGCTACACAAACAGGGTCATTTCAGATACATAGCTACGCAAACAGGATCATTTCAGATACATAGCTACACAAACAGGATCATTTCAGATACGTAGCTACGCAAACAGGATTGTTTCAGATACGTAGCTACGCAAACAGGAAGGTTTTCCAGAATAGTACAAAAAAAAATCGTACTTTTAGTACAGTGCTTTAACGCACTGTTGAATTTGATATAAGTATTATACAACTAAATGCGAACAATAAATTGTAAGATAATCTGAACGTGTGTACGAGGCATTATATATAAGCATATATGATAAATGGCTTTCATGGAGACATTTAATGAGTGCCCACCTTTAACCTCCCTGGCGGTATGAATGAGTCTGGAATTTATTGCTGAAAGCGGTACAATTATTTTGCATGAAAATTTGGCGTTTTATATTGTAGGCCTGTAATTCTTAGGAATAACTCACTTAAATCTGTCCAAACAATAGTCTAGTAGACATCCCGGGTATGAAAAAGTTTGAAAAATGAAATCATAAATTATAATATAATAAATAACTAAAAATAATTATCAAAAATAATAATATAATAGTAATAAAATGTATTCAATAATGTAATCAAACCAAAAACGCAGAAATTTGCTCAGTTGCAGAATTGTCGCTATCGTCACTTTCAGCTTCTGATGATAAATTTCCCCAAAAATCAGTATCACTCAATTCTGCAAATCATTCTTATTTACTATCGCTGTTTTCTAGCTGATCAAAAACCACTTTTGACGCAAAGGGACATTTTTTGGTTGCTATGGACATTCTCATGTTTCCAGGCAGAAAGAATGACATTTATTATATAAAAGTGCATGCAGGGCTCTGGGCAAACCACTAGGGACAAAGGGGATGTGTAATGATTTCATACAGTAATGTAATCTATAAGATTACAGTGTACTGTATGTACTGTGTGTGTTTCACTTTTTGAATTTCCCACCGGTCTCCGCCCCCGTGCGACGCGGCGCTCGCAGGGAACGGAGCCCGGCACACAGAGACATCGGAGCGGTGGACACAGCTCGCAGACACGCTGACACCGCGGGAGGACATCGCTGGATCCAGGGGACAAGGTGAGTAACATTGCCTGGATCCAGCGATGCAAGCCCGAGTGTGGCTCGGGGTTACCGCTCTTGGTACTGAAAATCCACCCCGAGCCACACTCGGGAATACCGCTAGGAAGGTTAAGGAGCTTTGTTTGATTGTGTAAAGCACAAACCACACACATGAGGGGTGGGCAAATAAGTGGCAAAAGTGGTTTAATGTAGAAAAATGTAAATAAATAATGCATTTGGGTACCAAGAATATGAACGTAAACTACTCACTAGAGGGGAATCTAGGATGGAAAAGGACCTAGGGGTCCTAGTAGAGGACAGGCTCAGCAATGGCATGCAATGCCAAGCTGCTGCAAGCTGCTGCAAGCAAAGCCAACAAAATATTGGCATGCAAGAAGGGGATTAACTTCAGGTATGAATCAATAATTCTTCCACTACACAAGTCTCTGATGAGGCCGCACCTGGAGTATGCCGTCCAGTTCTGGGCGCCAGTCCTCAGGAAGGATGTCCTGGAACTGGAAAGGGTTCAGAGAAGGGCAACAAAGCTAATTAAGGGATTGGAGGACCTTAGTTATGAGGAAAGAGCACAAGCACTGAACTTATTCTCTCTGGAGAAGAGATGCTTGAGAGGAGATATGATTCAATGTACAAATACTGTACTGGTAACCCCACAATTGGGACAAAACTCTTCCGCGCAAGGGAGTACACAAAGACACGCGGCCATTCACTAAAACTAGAAGAAAAGCGGTTTAACCTTAACGTGCGTAGAGGGTTCTTTATGGTAAGAGCAGTGAGATGTGGAATTCTCTTCCACAAGCAGTGGTTTCAGCTGGGAGCATAGATAACTAAAAAAAAACTATTAGATGGGCACGTAAGGGACCACAACATTGAGGGATATACATTGTAGATTGACTAAAAGCACACAGTTAGGTTGGACTTTCAACCTCACAAACTATGTAACTATGTGAGTAATACAGCTATAAAGAATAATAATAGTTGTAAAAGAAAAGAAACATGTAGAAAGCCACCACACCATATGCAGCGGTGTTGGTTTACTAAAGGGAAATAGGCTGCTCACTTTGCAAGAGAATTTGCCCCAGAGGTGAAGCTTTGATGACTTCCATCATTCAATCATGTGCAAGCAAAAATACATTTTATTTTTTTTTCCTTGCATGTGATTGGGTACTCTTTAGTAGAAAGGCATTTTCACCACATTCACTAAGCGAAAAAGGGGAATTCCTTTGCAAAGTGCCCAGCCTATTTGCCTTTGGTAAACTTTTTTTGGATAGAATGGAATGATTAAAACCCCAGTGACACAACAGAAAAAATAGGAAATCTTATCGGTGAAGAGGAACATGTCTATGTGTTTTTCAGTGCATTTTCAGTTTTTCAGAAACGCACTACAGTCAGTTTAACATGGTTTCCTATGGGTCACATCTGTACTTTTTCCACTGGTGCATTTTATAGAAAGGATCAGGGACTTTTTTTCCTGCAGCAGGTTGTGTTTTTGGTTCCATGGACTTCAATGGAAACATAGCGGAAGAGCATCTAAAACGCTGTGCTTGCATTCTTGATGCGTTTCTGCTGTGTTTTTGCTTGTTCCTCCTGCAAGACAACAGATACCTTTCATAAATGCAAATGCATAAAAAAATGCATTGAAAACATTCCAAAAACACATGTAAAAAACGTACCTGGAAAAAGCATCATTTGCAACCTGCATATGTGTGAACCAGGCCTTAGACAGCTGTCGCCAGAACTGGTGTCCCTTTCAGAAAATGTCCCCAAAGGCCTGGCTCACACCTATGAGGGTTTTAGTGCATTTTGCACAAACGCACTACAGTCCATTAGACATGGCTTCCTATGGGGCACGTACACATCTATGCATTTTTCAGGCACTGCGTTTTTTTAAAGGGAAATTTTTTGGTAGAAATTATCATGCTGATAACAGAGCAAAGGAGTAGCAGAAAGACATGGGACTTAGGGCTTTGGAGGGAGATAAGTAAACACTACAGATATATGCACCCAGGTCAGATTTCATAAATAGGGTTTACAACCACTTTAAATCTAGTAGTAGACTGATTTTCCACATATAAGGGTTAGCTTTAACCAGTTGCCGACCGCCCGCCGTGACTTGGAGGTGGCTTGGCTCGATATCGCAAACCGCCGTCACCTGATGGCAGCTGTGAGTTCGTGGATCGTGAGCTATGTTACGGGAGAGCCAGGGAGCGGGTAGGGAAGACTCGATGTCCACCGGCTACCCACGATTGCTCCCCCGCAGTGACAGAACGGAGGTCCGTGTATGTAAACAACGGATCTCTGCTCTGACAGGGGGGAAGGAATGTGATCGTAGGCTCCCTGTATATGGGAGCAGCGATCACTCTCCTCCCCTACCCAGCCCAGCCCCCACACAGTTAGTAACACATACCAGGGAACACAGTTAGCCCCTAGAGCGCCCCCTACTGTTAACCCCTTCCCTGCCAGTGACATTTACACAGTACTCAGTGCATTTTCATAGCACTGATCACTGTATAAATGCCAATGGTCCCAAAATAGTGTCAAAAGTGTCCAACATGTACGGCAATGTCGCAGTCCCGCTAAAAATTGCAGATCGCCACCATTACTAGTAAAAAATAAATAAAAACCCCATAAACAAATTCTCATCGTTTGTAAACGCTGCAACTTTTGCGCAAACCAATCAATATACGTCAATTGTTTTTTTTTTATCAAAAATATGAGGAAGAATATATATCAGCCAAAACTGATGAATAAATTAGTTTTTTTATATTTTTTTTGGATATGTATTATAGCAAAAAGTAAGAAAAAAAATTGTCGCTCTTTGTTTATTTATAGCGCAAAAAATAAAAACCACAGAAGTGATCAAATACCACCAAAAGAAAGCTCTATTTCTGAGAAAAAAAGGACACCAATTTTGTTTGGGTACAACGTCGCACGACCGCGCAACTGTCAGTTAAAGCATCCCAGTGTCAAATTGCAAAAAGTGCTCTGGTCCCAGAGGGGGAAATCCTTCCGGGGCTGAAGTGGTTAAGGAGGTGAAATCTAAACCAAATTATCAGGAGCCCTAACAAAAGAAAAGCAAAGCAATCTCTGTGAATCAAGATTTAAAGTGAAAATGACCCCCAGATCTTGACAATTTGATCACACAAGGTGTGGCTAAATAGTAGTTTCACCATACCCTGAATTCCCTCTACTATTAATTCTTGTCTTTTATTTCTAGCTGGGAAAGTTACCAGAACCAATCACCTAGTAGCAGCCTAACTCTTATTTATCAAATAGATCACACCCTCCAAATTCTTAGAAAATCAAGACTTGTCACTAAGGAGAGCAAAGCATTAGCCAAGTGTCCAATAATTTAAGTCAAAGCGCAACAGGGTTGATTTACTAAAACTGGAGAGTGCAAAATCTGGTGCAGCTGTGCATGGTAGCCAATCAGCTTCTAACTTCAGCATGTTCAATTAAGCTTTGAAAATAAAACCTGGAAAATGATTGGTTTCTATGCAGAGCTGCACCAAATTTTTCACTCTCCAGTTTTAGTAAATCAACCTCAATGTGTTGTTCCCCTCATCATTTTGGTGATTTAGTAAAAGTGAATCTAATGAGTTGCTATGCCTTTTGCAAATTGTTAATGTGTGCTATTTTATATTTAAAAAGCTTAGTAGTGCTGGCAAAAGAAAATATATAAAATATAAAATATACAGTATATGCAGAGAAAGCAAGAATATTCAAGTCCAAAAATGTTTGGAAAAACTGCTAAAATCTGACCAAAAGCTTACATAATAAAATGTGACAAGATTGCCGTTCCATTGGTAAATGAGCAATTTGTCCCATTCTTGAGCCTCAATTATGTGGCGCCAACATCCAAGCCTAGGTTATATAGATTATTGTCTTTATTTACCTTTGTGTGATTTCAATTTATATCATATGTCTATTTTTTATACTTGTTTGGAATTTTTGTAGTCATAACACATGATTGATTATAATATAAGAAATTATTTTTTGTTAGCATGCTGCTATTGATAAATGAGGTCCCTAGAATTGTTTGAAAGATATTAGAATGTTGATTTACCTACAAGTGGTAACAATTATACTTTGAGCATGAGTAAGGTATATGCACATGTGGGAAATAAACGTGGGAATAAATCAAATGGATATAGACGCTGAAAATCCTCCTTAGGAAAAATACTTAATTGCTTTTCTATATTAAGTAGAATAATATGAAAACAAATATTGGCATTATGATGAGAAATTCTACAGGATTATTATTCACTGTGAAGATCAAATTATTATGTACATTTAGGTTTATGGGCAAACACATGTACATTCTAGTATGTTGGTCCCTAGCAATTAAATGCACTTCAGTTAGTTTTCTAATATACATTTATTTTGAATTTAAGTTATAATTACTAGAGGTGGTAATAGTGGTTTTGTCTTTGATATTTTTGAAGTCTGGAGATCCTTATGTGATTTGACATGCTCTAGTTCTTCTTGAATCAGGAGGGGCTACGGAAGGTTGCCTTGCCATCTTAAGGTATACCCAACATTGGTTTGTGCAGTTTATCTGTGCTATGTGCTCAGCCAGAACAGCACAGGGCATTTAAACTTCGGTATTGAAAAAGTGTGATATTCTTATCCCCACATAGAAGTTTAAATGGACACTGGAAGAAATTTCACAGCATTTTAGCTTATTTGCCATCTGCTCTGCTGGAGTCTCTAATGGATACAGTGAGGTTCTTAGTACATCCAGTAGATCTGTAGACTCACTGGTCCCCTTTCATCAGGGCTAAGGGTGGTGAAAAAAAATGTTATAGTATACTTGTAAGGATAGGGTGGTGTTTTTTTTGTAACATCCCCCATGTTTCCCTCCTTGTTCAGCGCAAAGCACATGGTCACATGAGAGATATACCCTGGGTTGGTTCTTCTGGGCTACACTAGGCACCTTGTACAGGGTCACTTCACTACACATTGGGTACCTATGCTTTGTGTCGTTTTCACCAATGCCCTGGGACAAGGCTGAAGCTGCTGTGGGGGGATACTCAACCTTAAGGCAGACCTCTGCTGTTAGAGATGAATCCACACCATGTACACTTGCACTGCAACTGTTATCCAGTTAACGCTCGGTTCCCCGTGATATACACCTTCTCGGTAATATGAATTTAGGAGGGACACAATGTGAGCCAATTTTCACATCCACCTGTTCATCGTTTTCCATGATTAATCCCAGTAGCAGTGTGGGCCCCTGCACTCTGGGCAGGCTCCACATGCGCACTCGACTTAACTCTTGAACCTCCGTACCTCTGTACAGGATGGGAACCTCTATGGCATGAATTTGTTCCCATTGCTTAGGGAGAGAGACCGCTGGTGAAAGGAGTGCCGACAACATCTCCCTTGCTGATAAAGGCTGTGCCACCTGTAACATACCTCAATGCGTTAAGACTCATTTGGTGAACTATGTGTGTGCTGGTTACTTGCAACACATCTCTTTGGTAACTTGTTTTGGTAACAAACCAGGTGGGTGATGGTTGTCATTCTCCATCTCTCTCCCTTACTCGGTCTCGCTCACTTGGGCTCTTCACGGGAGAAAACCCCCAAACCCTCCCCAGCTACCTCTCGGGGGGGGGGGTTCTCTTGTATTTTGGACCTCCGGGAACTCTGCTGTATCGGACCACTGTCCCATATTTATATATCACATGATTAGTGGGCCGTACCCAGAGAAGAACTCGCTAAAAAGACCAAAGAACCGGGAAAGGCATTAACTCCTACCCTCCCAGCCGCACAGCACATATCTAACTATTTTAACCTGCTCACTTACTGAACCCATGAGAGCTAATTATAGGTATTGGGAGATGATGTTGAAGGTGCATTCTGATTGGCAGTTTAACACCATGTTAGATCAGTTAGCAGAACAAGCCTTCCATGAATGCTTCTACTACAACAAGACAAGGGGACCAGTGAGCCTCTAAAATGCGCTGGATACATTTTTTGACTTCTGCTGACCTACTGGACCTACTAGGAGCTTGAATGGTGCTCTCATTCTATTACTTTACTCACTACAGGTATCCCACAGACCCTCCCAAACCTAGCGGCATCCAGTGAGCTGCCTTTCCCTCAAATCCTGACTTACCCATTCAAATTTAAGGACCTTGGATTATTGTCCAGTGCTTCACCAACACCTCTAACCCTGGCTATGAGAGACAGAACTGAGCTCTGTGGCAGAGCTGTGTAAATCTCAGAACTGGATGAATAACAGTAGAAATCCTTACATTTCATCCAGTACAATTGTTAATGAACATGAAGTGGCAGTTGACTTTGTGATTTTTTTTTTAACTTCCATCCAGTAATTCTGAAGAAAGGTGCCAAAATGATAAAAAGAAGAAGTGAATAAACCACTTTACCTGTAAGAGGTCTTCTTTTTTCTATTACCACTTGAGCCAATGTAACAATGTACAAAATGCTTTCAGTGGTATATCTAACAGTCTAAAGGAAACAAATACGAGTATTATGAGTAGTTCATTGTTAGGGTTTACACACACTTTGTGAAATATACTTTAACAGCCTCTATTGAAAAAGCTGGTTTAATGTCGGTTAGTGTCCTTTTTCAATGCATACCCCTCATATGCTTTCCCTTCCATCATACAATCCCTCTTAGCAGAAGAAAGGTCAATTTCACTTTATCCAAACAATGTAATTTATTTTGATAGGGTGATGCTTTTACAAATACACAGATCACTAGGGATAAGAATCACTCAAATGATATAAGATTTCCAAGAAGAACACATTGTAACTATCTTGTGTATCAAGATACCTCTTGTCTACTCGATTGCATGTACAGAAGAGAGCGGGGAGGGAGATGTGGAATGACACAAAAGAGTCTTTCACATATATCCAGGCGTTTCATGAGATACAAGACTGGCAGAGAATTCTGGATCAAGAGGTCATGTTCCGAATCCAAAACCATCAAGATAATGGGAAATGTGAGAAACTACTATTTGAGAGTTACTAAATCTGTTGAAGTGGCCTTGTATTAGAAGTGGTAATGGCAAATAGCAAGGAAATGCAGGATGATTTAGGAGAAGCTAAACCCAGTAACAATTTGTTCTGCTTAGACCTTACCATTTCTCTTTTCATCTACAAGTATAAATAACGCAATGATTTACATATAATAATATCTGCACAGAAACAACTGCTTTTAAGGAAAGGCTGGTTACAGTTATGTTTGATGAAGAAAGGATATATTGCATATGTCCAGATTTCAAGCAATTACACCAACTTAAGCCATCACTGATACCAGGCTGACTATCGGGTCAACTGCCACTTTCCAGCAGAAACCTCAGTTAGTCTAGAAAGATATAAACACAAGGTAATTTAATAGTGAGCTACATAAGTAGGTACATACTAGAATAGAATACATAATGTTTTTTTCTGTTTTTTGTTTTTTTTTTTAAACCAGAGGTTAGTATCACTTACAAACAGTGCGGGGTACAGCTGAAAGTTAACGCGTTTTGCACTATAGCTAGCACTTATGAGTAAGCACTAGCTTACTAGAGTAGTGCAAAACACGTTAACTTTTAGGGGTTGATTTACTAAAGCTGGAAAGTGCAAAAACTGGTGCAGCTGTGCATGGTAGCCAATCAGCTTCTAACTTCAGCTTGTTCAATCAAGCTTTGACAATATTGAAGCTGATTGTTTTTTGTGTGGAGCTGCACCAAATTTTGTACTTTCAAGCTTTAGTAAATAAACCCTTTAGCTGTACCCCACACGACTGTCGGTGATGATTTTATGGAACATGTAAGGAAGGTTGAAGAAGTGCAGCAGATTCCGGATCCTCTTCTTTCCTGTAGCTTTGCAGCTGTGCTAGCACCTTCACCCTAAGTGGGCAGTGGATGGACTGCTAGTCACTCACCTGGAGCAGCTTTGTTAGTGTTAGTACTACATACCCCTTACTAATTAACACAAGAGGATCAGAATTTGGGGGTACCCTAATTGTTTTTAAAGGGCTTCCAGATTCTGATAAACCCATTGCCTGCAGACCTCCACAACCACCAAGCCAGGTTTGTGAAAAAATGGCCATTGTCCTCATCAACTAAGGGACAAGGTGCTTTGCCTGGAGAGTCTGGTATGAATTAGGGCAGAACCACCATGCCATTTTTTTTCTTTTAACTGCCTCCAGCTTCTATGCTTTCAAGCCCAGGGATTGCCGGTCATGTAAGGGAATAGAGTCAGGTGATGTCACTAGCTGTTAAGGACCAGGATCCTTTACAACAATTAATAGGAAGCTGTCATGTATAATAACAAACATAATACTGCTATTATGATGCTTGGCTTCCATTGAATGGATGGATTGTCTGAAGACTCCTCCATGTGTTGCTGGAAGAGGAGAATCTGGAAGCCAGCTGATTACATAATGTGGACTTTACAGGATATTTTTTTTAGTACAGGAGACAGGTAAATATAAAAAATAAACTCAGGTACCTTTAGGCCTCATGCACACTGCAGTTGTCAAACGCCTGTTTTACAGGCATTTAACTTTTGTTTTCCTTCCCCTAAACGCCCCTCTATGTTAGCCTATGTTTCCATGTACACATAGGCTTTTAGAGGAGTTTAGAGGCAGGGGCGTTTAGGGGCAGAAATGTGAGTGCACCAAAATCAAATTTAGGAGAGGAGCTTTTGGACAGAAAAAAATGGCCGATACAGCTAAATGCACGTAAACGTGCCTAATCACTAGGTGCATTTAGCGATTGAGCGTTTTTTTATTTCAGTGGCCAGAATAAATGAATCTTCTTTTTAAAGAAATAAACAAAGGCTCAAGTTCATGACGCACCTACATATGCCTAAATGCATATGCAAAAATGTGGCTTGGTTGCTTGTAGAAAAGAGTTAAAAAAGCCCCAATGTGCATGAAGCTTTAAGCCTCATGCACACTAGTATTTTTTTTTTCCTTCAACCCAGCAGGACTGAATGAAAAAAAAACTGACAGCTGAGGAGGAGCCACTGTACTAACTATCCGATATTAGTACAGTGACCTCCCCTGCTATGTTTTTGTGTTCTGACAGGAGGACGGCCCCCTGCCAGAACGCTCTAGTCAGCCATTGGCTGAGAGCACCAATTGGGGGGGTCAGCAGACCTTTTTCGGTTATGCCCATGCGTCTGTCAGACCAACTGCAGTACACACAAGCCAAATGTTGGTCGGTTCCTATTGAACCGTCAGATGTGCCCGACATTCGCACTGTGTGTACTAGGCTTTAGAGGGGCAGCAAGAGGTAAGGCATGCCCAGAGATGGACTTTAATCTGATTTCTGTGTGATCCACTGTGGCCAAACTCCAAAGAGCACTTTACTGGGTCACTGAATTTCTGAATTTTTGCAGTTGTATCTTCTACCTGTATCACTAATTACATGCAAATTTTCCAAGGCAGACTTGAACCTAATTTGTGGAAGGAGAAACTGCTAATTACAGACTTTGTTAATATCAGACGTTCTGTTTTTGACATCCAACAGTTTGAAGTGGGTGCGTTTGAGAATAGCTGTCAAAAGCAGGGGGTCCCAGATCACTAGATTTGAATCAATCTTGTGCAATACACAAATGGCTGCATTAAAAAGGTTTAGAACTCCTTTAAATATATTTAACCACTTCAGATCTGCGCTATAGCCAATTGACGGCTACAGCGCGGATCTGCTTTGCCAGGAGGCCATCAATAGACGTCCTCCCCTTTTGCTCATGCTGGGCGCGCTCTCGCCGGCGCCGCGTGTCGTGCGGACTCGATGTCCACCGGAGACCCGCAATCTCTTCATAGAGAGCCAGAACAGAGAATCGCCAATTTAAACACGGCTGTTCCCCCCTCTGTGAGGGGGGCATGACAGAGCTACTGATCCCTGTGATCGGGATCAGTTAGATCTGTTATGTTCCTGTTAGCCCCGCCCCCATACAGTTAGAACACATACAGGGAACACATTTAACCCCTTCACTGCCCCCTTAGTGTTAACCCCTTCCCTGCCAATGACATTTATACAGTAATCAGTGTCTATTTTTAGATCTGATCACTGTATAAATGTCATTGGTCCCAAAAAAGTGTCAAAAATGTCAGACAAGTCCGCCGCAATATCACAGTCCTGATAAAAATCGCAGATCGCCGCCATTACCAGTTAAAAAATAAAAAAATAATAAAAACGCCATAAACCAATGTCCATAGTTTGTAGGCGCTATAACTTTTGCATAACCCAATCAATATAGGCCGATTGCGATTTTTTTTTACCAAAAATATGTAGAAGAATATATATCGGCCTAAACTGATGAATACGTTATTTTTTTATTTTTGGATATTTATTATAGCAAAAAGTAAAAAATATTGTTCTTTTTTCAAAATCGTCGCTTTTTGTTTATAGCGCAAAAAATAAAAACCGCAGAGGTGATCAAATACCACCAAAAGAAAGCTCTATTTGTGGGAAAAAAGGACGTCAATTTTGTTTGGGTACAACGTCGCACGACCGCTCAATTGTCATTCAAAGACTGACAGCACTGAAAACTGAAAATTGGTCTGGGCAGGAGGGGGGTTTAAGTGCCCAGTAAGCAAGTGATTAAAGGTTACATTTTCCATTTTGACTGAACTGTGCCATTAAAGTGGTATTAAACCCCAAAACAAAAATGTAATATATTGCATCTTACCAACCATTAGACGTAGTGGCTGCATTCAATTTCTTTTTTAAGCTCCCCTCTGATGGTGATCTGCCCAGTAACAGTGCCCTTACTCTGGATAAGGGAGTAAGAGTGCCCTTACTCTGGATGAATGAGCACATGGGGTACCATTGGTCAGCAGCATTGTCAGTCAAGGGGGATTGTTAGATACACTAGGAGCTTTAGATACACTACCAAATTGAAGCCAAACCTTCTTTTGGGGATAAAGGTTTTACATAAATAAATAAAAGCTGATCATTGAAACATCCCTGTCAGTGGCAAATAGTTGGCCTCCCCATATTTTCAGCAGAGTTTTTTCTGTTGAACAGCAACAGACTTACTGGCTAGATGACCAGATACAAATAAAGGAAAGAAAGCATAAAAAAAAGAAAACGAATGCAGCCATCACATCTAAGAATTGGTAAACTACAATATAATATATGCTTGTTTTGGGTTTAATATTACTTTAAGGGTATCGTCTGTTTTGGTGTCATACAGCAGCCAATGAAACAGGTGAAAATGAGGGCATATCTTAACATCTTTATTTTGTTACAGGATGTGGTCTAGCAGTCATACAACCTATGAAAGGACAATTACAAAGAACATGTTTGCTTTTGTGTTTAGCTGTCGGGAACTGCACTAGAAATTAGGTCAATTTTATTTGAAAACCATTCTACCAATACTTTATGATTTATTGTTGCAATGGTCTTTTAGTAGTACTAATCCTATATTTATGATTTTCTATCATGCTAACCTTTAAAGCGCTAGTAAGCCCAAAATCAAACATTTATTATTTTGCAGCTTATAATTTTTTTTACATGTGGTGGTTGCATATTGCATATTTTTTTAGTTTTTTGGCTTTCTTTCCTTAATTTTTTTCAGCCACCGGGTTGAACAAAAAAAAAAAAAAGTGACTTTATTCCCCCATCCACCTTGAATGTGTGTAATCCTCCTGCTGTGCCTTCGTATTCAGACAGTGGGGAGGCATCCCCACCATAAGAGTACACTGATGGAGCAGAAACTTTCCAACAGGGAGCTTGTACAGAAGACGATCGGTAGATCAACCACCCTGCCCGTACATGGACTGAAATTTGGCCAGTCCCTGCTGAACCGATTGAATTTCAATACATGTATGACTACCTTTAGTTATTTTTCATGCAACTCACTGGTTACTGGTTCAACGAAAAAAACTAACAGTGTATGGCCAACTTTAACCACTTCCATCAGGGAGGACGTCCATGGACGTCCTGGACTTTGAGTGGTGATGTCTGGATGATGCTGGCCAGCGATTCCCTGCACCATAAGAACGATCATAGCGGCAGTTCAGCCTATTGATCGTTCTTATAGGCCTCAAGAGGGGACGCCCCCCCTCTCACCGCCCTCCAGTGCTTCTCCCGGGCCACCCGTATGATTGGCGGCAGGGAGAAGAGATGTGTCGCCACCGGATGTTTGTCTGGGAGATGACTGGTGACCATCTGGTCACCAGTCATCTCTCTGACCCTCGGAGGCCCAGGCGTGACGTTATGACGCCACATCCGGGCCGGCTTTAGTAAACAAAGCCATGGATGCGGCTGGAGAGACCGAGATTGTTCATTTTTTTCTGATCTCCGTCTTTCCAGCCTGGAGAAGAGATGAGGGGTCTTATTGACACACACTATTCCTATTACAGTGCCCCTGTCCCCGCGAGCTCGCGCACAGAAGTAAACGCATACGTAAGTCGTGCCCACATATGTAAACGGCGTTCAAATCACACATGTGAGGTATCACCGCATGCGTTAGAGTGAGAGCAATAAATATAGTACTGGACCTCCTCTGTAACTCTAAACATGTACCCTGTAAAAAATTTTAAAATGTCGCCTATGGAGATTTTTAAGTATCAAAGTTTGGCGCACTTCCATGAGTGTTTGCAATTTTAAAGCGTGACATGTTGGGTAACAAAGCCAACTCATTTCGGGGGACCCAGGACTCCCCCTTCTTCAGGGCTGCTGTTTGAATAAAGATCCTGTTAGGGTCTGCCTGGGACCTGAGCGTTGTGAAGGTCCAACCGGCAGATGCGGTTTCAGAGGCAGCATTGCACTTGACGGTCGGACCTTCATAACGCTCAGATCCCAGACAGACCCTAACAGGATCTTTATTCAAACAGCAGCCCTAAAGAAGAGGGAGTCCTCAGTCCCCCGAAATGCGTTGGCTTTGTTCTAGCACCTGTACCCTTATTAAAGCGGTTTATTTTTTAACTATTGCATTCTTGGGCGACTGACTATCTGGCCGCATCCTGAGGTAGAAGCCCAAGCCCACAACAGGGCTCACTATAATTCACACAACAGCCGGACATCAAACTTGAAAAAAGAAACTTTTCCTATCCTGCCCATTTGACTTCCTGTCTACAACCAGTGACCAATTAAGTCAGTCCCGCACGATCCCTACCCTTCCAAAACATCGTTATGGACTGAGGAACTCTCAATATTTCTTCATACCCAGACATCTCAGATAATTATTATAAACTGCTGCTCCTAGTGTAAAATGTGTTTTTCACTGTAACATTAAAGTGTTTGTTACCCTAAAAAAAAAAAAAGATCCTGTTCCCTTAAAGCATGTTATACAGCACAGTGCTTATGCTATGTCATATGGCCCCTTCTATCACCTACAAAACTTGGATGATCCTGCCTGCCTATACCCTCCCCCCTTTAAACTGACCATGGGTGATCATGGCTGCTGAGCCCTGACACCGTGGTCAGTTTACCTGCCTCTGTCATCCTTAGCCCTGCTTTGTCCTTCTCTGTCCTCCTCTCCCCCCCTCCCCTCCCTGCCTGTCTGCTCTGTGTCAGTGCCTGCCCCTCCACTCCTGCTGCTATTATAACTACAATAGAAACATTCTATCTCCTCTGTAAAATAACATTATGTGCCCCTGTGTCTGTGTTATAAAAAAAAAGCTGCCGATCTGTATATCAGAGTGTATCCCGGCGCTCACGTGACTCCTCGTCTCTCTCTCCTCCCCCTCGGCTGATGTCAGTGTTCTCGGCCCCTACCGCTATAGCTCTCAGCCAGGAGAGGAGAGAGCTGAGGAGTCACGTGAGCGCCAGGAGACAGATGGGATGTTTTTTATTATTGTGGTTTAACAACCACTTTAAGAGAAAGAGAGACTCAAAAGAAATAAGGTACTTACAGTTTTAGTATTTTTTTCCTTAAAACTGAAGTTTAATTAAAACTCTTTTTTTGGGTGTACAACACCAGGGATATAACTTCCATCTAATGAAGAGTATCCAATATCCTACTGGTTTCTATAAAAATCCAACCATCAGTGATGCCAGATGCTCCCCTGGCTAACTTCTGCATGGGTTAACTTCGGCCCTGCAAGGGTTAACTGCATCAGCTCTACCAATGAAGGATCACGCTATTTGCCCTCTCCTTCCACGCCCCCCTATCCATTTACAGAACTCCTTGTATTATTGTCACAGGTGTGAATGGAGGTGGGGGATCTTGTCATTCATCCACCTCTCTTCCATTCACAGATTGACTTGCATTCTGGGAATATAATACAAGAAGTTCTGTGACGGAAGGCGGGAGGCAGAAAGGGAAGACAAATGGTGTGATCCTTCACTGGTAGAGTCGCAGCAGTTAACCCTTGCAGCACCAAACGTTCACCACTGTGAGGAGGATTTGCCATTACTAAGTGAAGGATTTTTACAGTAACCATCAGCCAGCAGGACATAGAATACTCTTCATTAGAGGCAAGTTATGTCCTTAGTGCTATATACCCAAAAACATTTTTAACTAGCCTTCAGTTTTAAGAAGGTTATTTTTCAGCTGAGCAAAACAAACTCTTTTTTTATTTGCTTCTCAAGCAAAGTTTTGAGATATTGCTGTGTTGAAGAACACTTTTGAGTACTACATCATCGGACATAACCAGACTGGGCGTATTACAGCAGACCGAGCTTCCTTACTCTCCGGCATCCTAGTGATGCTAATGTTCCGCTAAAATCCATATTGTGCCTAGAAAAATATGAAATCACTAAGAGCGATACTGTGAAGAAGTGAATGCGACAGGAAAGCACAGAACACAGAGGTCCTGGTGGTTGAGCTGTGGCTGCTCCTCATCCAGCTGTTTCCAGGGGTTTAATTTTGTGCAGCTGGTGTGACCTCACCACTCACACAATCCCTGGAGGGCCTGAAAACTCATAATCTACCAACTCAGAGCCAGCTGCTTGAAATGCGTAAACGATCGTCCAAAAACGTACATGCTTTTCCCACCCCTCCAAGCACACCCATACAACACACTTTATTTCCCACCTCTGAAAACAAACCCTGAACTCCCAGCTGTATTGTACTGTCGTACTTTCTCCATTGTGACCTAAGTCGTTCTATTGAAGTACACTCATCTTATACATGTTTATACAGGGTGTGCTCTGTTTAAAGGACAATACTTGATGCTAATACGCTACAGAATACTATGGATTCCATGGGTACCAAAAAATCAGAAACTTTCTAATTATATTTCTTTGGCATTGCTTTAACCACTTCAGCCCCGGAAGGATTTACCCCCTTCCTGACCAGAGCACTTTTTGCGATTCGGCACTGCGTCGCTTTAACTGACAATTGCGCGGCCGTGCGACATTGTACCCAAACAAAATTGACGTCCTTTTTTCCCCACAAATAGGGCTTTCCTTTAGTGGTATTTGATCACCTCTGCGGTTTTTATTCTTTGCACTATAAACAAAAAAAAGCGACAATTTTTATAAAAAAAAAAAACTATATTTTTTACTTTTTGCTATAATAAATATCCAAAAAAAAAAATAAAAAAAAAGAATTTATTCATCAGTTCAGGCCAAAATATATTCTTCTACATCTTTTTGGTAAATAAAATCGCAATAAGCGTTTATTGATTGGTTTGTGCAAACGTTATCGCGTCTACAAACTATAAGAATTGATTTATGTTGTTTTTATTTATTTTTTTTTTTTTACTGGTAATGGTGGCGATCTGTGATTTTTTTCAGGACTGCGATGTTGCGGCAGACAGATTGGACACCTTTAACACTTTTTTGGAACCATTGACATTTATACAGCGATCAGATCTAAAAATAGCCACTGATTACTGTATACATGTCACTGGCAGGGAAGGGGTTAACTTGCAGGGGGGCAATCAAGGGGTTAAATGTGTTCCCTCACTGTGTTCTAACTGTGCGGGGGCTGGGCTTTCAGGTGAATGACAGATCTAACTGATCCCGATGACAGGGATCGTAGATCACTGTCATGTCACCTGACAGAACAGGGAACCTCTGTGTTTACATCGGCGCTTCCCATTCTTGCTCTGTAGTAGGCGATCACGGGTCGCTGGTGGACATCGAGTCCGCCCGACCCACGGCCACACTCAGGGAGCGTGCGGGACCGCTAACCGCACCTGTGCGAATCGGCAAGCAGTTAAACTACTGTATGCCTGCCATGAAAGCTGAGTAAAGTTAGAGTTAAGTGAATTAAATAATCAGGTCTATTCTGTAAATGCAAAAACTACTAGCCAATGTCAGTAATTCAAAGCAACCAATCAGAAATGATCTGTTAATGTTAGTTCTCTTCAGTCACATTGGGATTTATATACTAAAGGCAAATATACTGTGCATTTTGCACAGAGCTTAGTGAATGCGGTGAAGCTCTGCTGATTTCTATCATCCAATCATGTATAAAAAAAAAATGTTTTGTTTTTTTTTTAAATTTTCCTTGCACCTGATTGGGTACACTTTACCTAGTGAAGCTTCGCCACATTCATTAAGCTCTAGGGAAAATAAGCGCAGCTGCAATTGCAAAGTGCACAGTCCATTTGACTTTCGTAGATTAACCCCAGGATCTGCAAATAATCCTTCATGTTGGAATAGGGTTTTTATCAGTGGCGGCTGGTGCTAAAGATTTTTTTGAAGGGGGGGGGGGGCACAAACAAACTGAAAGATTAAAATGGTGAATGGTGAAATCACTTGTTGTGCTCCCTCCTCCAGGGCAGCAGTCACCAGAGGACGCCTTGCATTCCACAGGATGAGAAGCCAGAAACTGGAAGTGACGTGATGATGAATATTGATTCGCTAAAATCAAAAGTGGTAGAGTTCAGGGCGCCGTGCTTTGCGCCCCGAGGACAATCTGAAACAAGCCAATTAGAGCTCAGCCTCAAGTCACATGCTTTTCAAAAGTTTATGGACCTAATAGACACCCATTAGTCTGACGCCCCGCACAGTGCACACGCATATCAACGAAATACAGTTTTTATTTATTTATTCAGTTTCTATATTTTTTATTTTTTTCATTAAATAATAATATATGACTAACAGTTTTTAACACGTTAAAGCAGCTTTCTTTGGCAGACTTTGGGGGGGGGGGCCCCCGCGCCCCTTATTGACCGGCCGCCACTGGTTATTATGTACTTTCAGAGTTTACGTGGATTTTTTTTGGTGCTCCAGTCTGGGGGGGGGGGGGGGGGCAGGGGTACAATTTACAGCAATCTATCTTGGAGGCAGCACCCAAAGTCACTGGTTCTTTGTGTTTAGTAGTCTGCGGAATGTAAAAGCTCTATAATACAAGTGTAATATACAGTAAAGATCTGACAGATTACAGGATAAGCCCTAGTTCACACAAGTGCAACTTCTGATGCAACTTGAGTCACACAGAATTGCATGAAAAAGGAAATCATTTTGTTTTCAATGGTGCCCCGTCCTAATCACTGCAACCAGGGTGCAATTTTGTAAAAGCTTCCTGTACTACTTTGGTGCAACTCCAGGGCAATTTCAGTCCCATAGACTTCTATGTTCACTTATAGAAGTTGTATCAGCATCAGATAAGAAACATCCCTATGTGACTTTGATGAGGTCAGTGGGTTTTTTTAACCACTTGCCGACCGCCCCATAGCAGAGTTACTGCTACAGGGTGGCCGCACTGCGCAGGATCACATACAGAAGTCAGTACAAAAGACATGCATCCTGTGTTTCTGTAAGGCCCCTGATGTTAACCCCTTCCATGCCAATGTCATTAGTACAGTGACAATGCATATTTTTAGCACTGATCATTGTAATAATGTCACTGGTCCCCAAAAAAAGTGCCAAAAGTGTTAATCAGGTGTCTGATTTATCCGCTGCAATATTGCAGTCCCACTATAAGTCGCTACGCTGATTGCCGACATTACTAGCAAAAATTTAAAAAATAAAAGAAAAATATCCCATAATTTGTAGACGCTATAACTTTGGTACAAACCAATCAATATATGCTTATTGGTATTTTTTTCACCAAAAACATGAAGCGGAATACATATTGGCCTAAATTGATGAAGAAATTAGATTTTTTACGGTTTTTTTTTTTATTGGATGTGTTTTAGAGCAGACAGTAAAAAATATAGTTTAATTTTTCAAAATTGCCAGTCATTCTTTGTTTATAACACAAAAAATAAAAACCGCAGAGGTGATCAAATACCGCCAAAAGAAAGCTTGATTTGTGGGGGAAAAAGGAAATCAATTGTATTTGGATACAGTGCCGCATTATCGCGCAATTGTCAGTTAAAATAACGCAGTGCCTGGTCAGGAAGAAGGGGTAAATCTTCCGGTTAACCCTCACCTCTCATCCCAGGTCATCCTTGCTGCCTAAAAGCTCTCCTCCCAAGCACATTCAATGCACACCTGAGCATAGTGGAAACGCACAGATGTCAATGCAGCCTAATTGTTAATGACACTTCAATAGCTGTTAGCAGATGTGCGTTTTGCCCGCATTTTACAAAACAGACAGACTTGATTGTAAGCTTACCGGTAGGTACAATTTTAACCCTTTCTCGCCAATGTAACGCAAATATGCAGCCTTCCACTTCAAGGGGTTGTATCGGGGTGATGCTTGCAGCTGCAGGCATCACTCCTGTATTGTTTTTTAGAACCAACGGTCAGCTTTCTTCTATTGGCAACCGATGCAGCTAAACAGCCACTCGGCTGTTATTACAAGCAGCGGGGGGTGGAACACCCCCCTCTCCCACCTCCTTCTATGGCTTGCCCGGGCTCTCCCATTCCACCGGGAGGCCTGAGCGACCAGCCAACTGGGCTTTGATTGGGTCTTGGATCTAGTAACCTGGAAGCAATGTCATGACATCACATCCCATTTACTGGAGACTTAAAGACGTCAGATCTAAAAAATGTCAGTATTCAAAACAGTCAAACTTGGCGTTTTGAATGCTTTTAAGTGCAAAGGAGGGATTTGGGGTCTTATAGACCTCAGATCCCTCCAAAAAAATACCTGACACGTGACTATTGCTGTCACAATGGATGTTTACATTCCTTGTGACAGCAATAAAAGTGATTTAAAAAATTGAAAGAACAGTGTAAAATAAAAAAAAAAAAAATAAGAAAAAAAAAATTATAGCATCCCATCCCTCCGTGCTCACGCACAGAAGCAAACGCATACGCAAGTCGCGCCTGCAAATGTAAACGGTGTTCAAAGCACACATGTGAGGTATTGCTGCGAACGTTACAGCGAGAGCAACAATTCTAGCACTAGACCTCCTCTGTAACTCTAAACTGGTAACCGTTACATTTTTTAAAGCATCACCTATGGAGATTTTTAAGTACCGTAGTTTGTCGTCACTCCAGTGAGCGCAATTTTAAAGCGTGACATCATCTTCCACATTATATAAAAAACTAACTTTACTTTTTTTTTTTTTCATTACATTTTTTTTTTAATTCACGAAAGTGTATTTTTTTCCAATAAAATTGTGTTTGAAAGGCCGCTGTGCAAATACAGTGTGACATAAAATATTGCAATGACCGTCATTTTATTCTCTAGGTTCTCTGCTAAAAAAATATATGTAATGTTTGGTGGTTTTAAGCAATTTTCTAGCAAAAAATACTGATTTTAACTTGCAAGCAACAAATGTCAGAACAAGGCTTAGTGTCCAAAAGGGGTTAAAAAAATACTTTACTACTGTTTGAAATCAGACATAGCCAGGGATGCCAGCAGTCAGCCCCCTTATGTCTCTCATAACAGAGTCACATAAACCTGGCTGGTCATCAGAATGGAGATATTGAAAGGGGGGATATTAGCAAACAAATGTACCTTTTGCCTCTCCATCCGAATGGTCCCATGCAGGGGCGTTGCTAGGTCTACAAAAGATCTGGGGCTAGAGCCCATAGCAACTAAGTAGAGTAATATGCTTAAGCAGGCATACACATGTATATAATATACATGTGTGCATGTGTATATATATATATATATATATATAAGTATAAATATTGTTACATTTCCGAGTGCGGATCCCCCTTACATCAGGGTCCCCACAGAGCCCCTTCCTTACATCAGGTTCCCCAGAGAGCCCCTTCCTTACATCAGGGTCCACAAAGAGCCCCACCTTACATCAGGGTCCCCAGAGAACCCCCCTATACATCAGGGTCCCAGAGAACCTCCACATATATCAGGGTCCCCAGAGTTCCTCCCCATACATCAGGGTACCCAGAGAGCATCCCCATACTTTAGGTGGAGGCGAGGGCAGAGCTGGAGCCCGCGCTACCACGGCTCAGTCTGCCCCTGCCTAATGCATTCCAGACCGGGAAATACCTGCAAATTGCAGAACTGCACCCACCCGGTAAGAGATTCGGGGCTATAGGCCCCAGACTCGGGGCTATAGCCCCAATAGCCACCCCCTAGCAACGCCCCTGGTCCCATGGGTAACCACTGCACTGTAATAGAGATGAATCAAAGCAAAAGCATTTTTAATTGTTAACATTTTGACGGATCTCAGTCTCTCTTTCCCTATCAAAGGTTGTATGTGGATTAATCCTTTAAATACACGTTCTTTGCTAATAAATAACAACACGAAAAAAAAAAGTCATACTGTTCACAATGTTGAATGAGGGGAACCCCCTCAGGGTAAATGCCATATTTATTAGCAGATAACCAGCTTAAGTGCTTATGCTAAAAGTCACAGTGTATGAACACATGGAACATTGTGCACAACAGTTTATAATAATGTTTGTACCATCTTGTATTTTTTCTATATAGAAAAAAAAAAAAAAAAAAAAAAACGCAGAGAACTAACTATCCTTGTACAATCTGTTTTTTGGATATTAACATGCATTGTGATAATTGTGCCCTTTTTTTTTTTGTTAATTGAGCCCTCAATTTACTTACAGATACCAAAAACAGCCACCTGCCTTCATTTTTTCTAGGCAACATGTATTTTTCACATGTTGTGGTGCACTGAAGGTCAGGGACATCTGCCTGAGCCTTGGAGTGGCATTAGACATAAATGACAATGCACTGTAAAGCACATAGTGCATGCAGTGTTACTGTACTGTCATGTGCATAAGGTGTTAAAAACGCAATACAGTGTGAGCCCATATCTGAAAACGCCATTAAGCTACGCTTTGCGTTGTAGTGCAGTTCTAGAGCTTAGCATTACTACTCTCTCAATTGCTTTTAGATGTTCTGCATTAAATAATACAGATTCTTATAATTGCTAACAGTTGCCTCTTGTATTAACAAGCGATTGAAGTGCTGGCATTTTATTCAGGAGGAAGTGACAAGCAGAGTATGAGGACTTTCTTTTCTTTTGTTTGCTTTCTTTAATCCTTGTTACTGCAAGCACAGAAGGTCACATCTTTGTAAAAGTTAAATGATTGAAAACTCCACATGCACACTGTGATAACGTCTTCTTTATGGATGTACAAGGAACAGGGCCGGCACTACCACTAGGCGAACTAGGCAGCCGCCTAGGGCACACTACCACCTAGGGCGCAGCCACGGCCTCTGTCCCAGTGAAGCTCCTGGCGCGTGAGCTCGGCTCTCCTTTCCTGATCGCTTGCCCACGTTCACTGCCCCGGTCAGCTGTCCTGGGAGCGCATCCTCTTCAGGTGCCGCCAATCCCCCGATTGCCCCACTGTCATATCTTCTCATACAGTAATGCCTGAACAGCACCGCAGACTCCTTTCCTCCAGCCTGTCCCTCTGGTGTGGTTTGTGTCTGCGTGAGTGTGGCGGAGGGGGTGGGACAGGGCTCGGTGGAGATGGGATCATTGAGAGAGGTGCAGCAGCTGTTAGCTGACCTCCCAGCTGGTGGGGGACACCATGGAGCAGCTGGATGGAGCTGGCGGCGACTCCTAAGCAATACTGCCCACCCAGTGCTGAGGAGAGTCCTGATGAGATGGACGATGAAGCCATGAAGAGGTAAGGAGGAGAATGGATCCTTCGATCTCCATCAAGCTGTGTGTTTCGGGGATGGGGAATGTGAGTAGTGCAGGAATTAGGAGTCAGGTAGGTCAGTGTAGTGACCAGGTAGGTCAGTGTAGCAGTCAGGTAGGTCAGTGTAGCTGTCAGGTAGGGCAGTGTAATGTCAGGTGGGTCAGGTAGGTCAGTGTAATGCTCAGGTAGGTCAGTGTAGTGGTCAGGTAGGTCAGTGTATGTGTCAGGTAGGCCGGGGTAGTGGTCAGGTAGGTCAGTGTATATGTCAGGTAGGTCAGTGTATCGGTCAGGTAGGTCAGTGTAGCGGTCAGGTAGGTCAGTGTAGGTGTCAGGTAGGTCAGTGTAATGGTCAGGTGGGTCTGGTAGGTGTCAGGTAGGTCAGTGTAATGTCAGGTGGGTCAGGTAGGTCAGTGTAATGCTCAGGTAGGTCAGTGTAGTGGTCAGGTAGGTCAGTATATGTGTCAGGTAGGTCAGTGTAGTGGTCAGGTAGGTCAGTGTATGTGTCAGGTAGGTCAGTGTAATGGTTAGGTGGGTCAGGTAGGTCAGCGTAATGATCTGGTAGGTCACATGTGTTACAAGGGCAGGGCAAAGGGGGTGGATTCAGGGGTGGAGCCTAGGGTGGCTAAATGAGTTTTCACCTAGGGTGTCATAAATCCTTGCACCAGACCTGACAAAGAAGGGCGTGAATAGCACAAATTTCTTCTGAACATATAGCAAGGCACAGTCAAATACCCCCAGCCTTTCCTCCGCTAATATGTTATTTATTTCCTCATATATGGTGCATCGGTCCAATGCTACCTAATAGACTTTGCATTTGGCACATTTGTTGTGTTTAAAGTGGAACTCCGGCCAGAACCTGTGTTGTGTTATCTTTGTGTCAGTGTTCCCAATGGGGAGATTTGGCCACACTTTCTAAGAAAAAGGGAAGATCTTGGCAATGCAAGGGGGATATCCCAGCTTTGTCAGCTATCACTGGATCAGGTGTCTCCACTTAGAGATTCCCCCTCACCTTCTGTTCTGTAAAATTTTACACAATCACCAGGACACAAAGGGAGAGTGATTTTCTCCAGCAGGGACACAGACAAAAATAAAAAGCTGAAAGGTGCTTGAGCCATCTTCCACAGAAAAAAAAAAGTTTTGGCTAGAGTCCCACAGTAAGTAAAGAAGTATATATCAAAATGTCAATATAGAATTAAAAATATAATAATAGAAAAATCCAGAGCTAGCCCAGGCTCACACTGCTCCGACATGAAAGTTGCGTGACTTCTGATCTGACTTTGCCCTGCAACTTCAGTCTAAATTTGATCCAACTTAGGCCCCGTTCACACTTGTGCGACTTGTCCTGCAACTTAGGACCGCAAGACAAGTCGTACCCCATGATTTTCAATGAGTACCATTCACATCTGTGCGACATCAAGTCTCAGCAAATTCAAAGTAGTCCCTGCACTACTTTGGTCCAACTTTGATGCGACTTGAGGTCCATAGACCCCAGGATTACACAGGCGTTGCTTCAAGCCGCGGCAAAAAATTGCGGTAAAATCACGTGACTTTCAAGTAGCACAAGTGTGAAAGGGGCCTAAGCCCCCTTTCACACTTGTGCGACTCTATTTTCTTTGCCATGATTTTTTGCTGTGATTTTACCGCGATTTCGACACAATGTGATCAGTACGACTTTGCTCCGACTTTGTTGCAACTTTGGCACAATGAAAACATATTACAAAGTCGTACAGAAATAGTACAGAAATCGCATCTATATTGCTCAGGTGAAATTTGCATGCGACTAAGGACCTCAAGTTTCATCAAAGTTGGACCAAAGTAATGCAGGGACTACTTTGAAGTCGGCACGACTTGAAAGTCATACAGATATGAATGCTACTCATTAGAAATAATGGGGAAGGACTTGTCATGCGACTTTGCAGTCCCAAGTCACAGGACAAGTCACACAAGTGTGAAATGTGACTTAATGTGACTTTTTACACTCTATGGCAGGGATCTCCAAACTTTCTAAAGAAAGGGCCACTTTACGGTCTGCCAGACTTTAGGGGGGCCAAACTATGCCCATTGAGAGTAAACGATGTCCGATCTGGTGTTATTAGGAGGAATAGTGCCCCATTTTTGTTGTCAGTGGAAGGAATATTCCCATGGGCAATAAATTTAAGAGGCTAAAAAGAAAACCTATGTGGCTCACGGCCAAAGTTAAAAAAGTTATAAATGATAAGAAAAGAGCATTTAAAAAATATAAAAATGAGGGAAC